>CAUYUJ010015050.1:151871-231871 GCA_963575745.1 Prorocentrum cordatum
GTCTGGAGTTGCTCTGCCAAGGAACGATGCCGGCACAGGAGGGTGGGCTGGCGGATGCTGTCCTTAATGATGCCATTTCCCCAACGGGCACGCTTGCCTTTGCTACGGGATCCGCTCCTTCTGGCAGGGGGCCCCAGAACGCAAGCCTACCTCGGCATGGCGCGCCTCCTGCTCAGGAGGGCGCGGGGGGATGCAGGAGATTCAGTCTCCGCTCCCCCCACCGCGGGTGCAGCCAGCAGCGGGTGCAAGACGAAGAGAGCAGGCGAATCTTCATGAACATGCTGGCGATCATGTACCTCTACAGCTTGTTTGCGGCGAAAGGGGAGGTCCAGTTGGCGTGAAGCGAAGGCCCAGCTGCCTCAGGCCTTTTCACATCGAGGAGAGTGGTTCGCCTAGGGTCAGACCCAGCAGAGCACCCCTCACGAGGCCCAGAGGGTCCCAGGGGCTCCAGAATGGAGCGAAGAGCTCGGGGCACCGTGGGCCAGGGGCACACTTCTAGCAACGCCCCAAAAAGTACCCATATCGCTGCCCTTCGCTCGTTTTCGCTTTCTGGGGCCTCTTGGAAGGCCCTCTCGTTGCCACCTCTGGATTCCCTGTGGACTTCTGGTCAGGACGCACCACCCCGGGAGAGGTCCAGGGAGTGGCGGTGTTAGCATTTTTCCCGTTTCCCCAGAGACGCTCTCTCCTGGCAGGCAGGCGCGGACAACAGCCTCGTCCTCCTGATCCTCCCTCCTCGGCGACGGTCGGGACAACGGATGGTTCCGTCGTTTCGACCCTTTGGGCACACGCGATGGTACATTTCTTTAGAGCCTTGTTTATGAATATTATTGTTCTCTGGCGGCAAAAACGGGTACCAGAGCACCAGCTCTCAGAGTGGCATCGGGGGTAGCATGGAATCGCGTTGGGGACCGCCCAACCCAACTCAACTCCTCGCTCACGGTTGAGATCCTCCCCCACCGCGTACGGTCAGGGCGTCGAGAGAAACACAGATTGGCGTTCACGCGGTGCTCTGGTTTCTAGCCCGCTCCCTCGATTTTACTGTCGTGAAACCTATTCATGGCCGAGGCCAGCCGTGACCACAAAAAAGCTCATCCGCTTTTGCTGCAGCGTTCTTTATAGCAGATCGACGATGGTATCCTTACGTGGAGCGTGTCTTTCTACAGGAGGAATTCTCAAAAGTAGTTAAAACAACTGTCGGGGGACGGTCGGCGGATTGGTTTTTGATTAGATTGCATATTGTTTGATTATTTTGAGTTCTTCCATCAAAACCCGCCTGTAGGAGGACATGCCCGACCTGATTGCATCCCTATTCCCTCATCTGCATCCTCCCGATCATCGTCTTTCTCATCCTCGTCTTGCTCCCGATCCCGGCGTCGCCCCCTGTCTTTCCGCATCTGTCCTCGTCGTTCTCCTTTTGATCTTTCCTCCATTCTCATTCACTCATCATCCCTCTTTCTCCTCATCCTCCTCTCCCTCCTCATCTTCCGTCTTCTTCCGCTTCCATCGCTCCTCCTCCTCTTCATCCTCCCTGGGGATCACCTCCCATGTTCCTCTCGGCGGGGAAGAAATCCGCCCGCTGGGGCACCAGGACGTCGGTTCCAAGGCGGTGGATAAGGATACATCCCCGCCTCGCAACTCTCACCCAGAGTCGCTCTTGCGTGCAGCCGAAACCAGAGCCTCGGCTGCGGCAACTCGGGACGGAGCTTTGGGGGACGCCTTGGAGGGCGCAGGGGCTGTCAGCCGAGGGCGTGTGCGTCTTGGCTTCCCTGGGCGGGTCCTCCTGGCTGCGCTCGCGGCTCACTTCCGCCACGCGCAGAGGGGGGCAGGGGGAGGGGGAAGGCTTCTCAGAAGTACCCCCCCAGGCATGATCGCGTCGTGCAAAGATCAGGACGGCAAGTTTCGGCCCCTGGGGGCCCTCGCGGGGCCCCGGGACCGTCAAGAAACGACTAGGATGAAAAACTGGCCCCGGGGAAAGGGTCTGGACTTCAGGGACGCCGTCCTGCAAAAGTCAGGACTGGGAGCCGGCGGTAAACCGTCAACCAGGTTTTTTGCGGTCGACTGTGCAGGCTTTCCAGCCTAGTCGGAAGCAAGGAGCGGACGCATCGGGAGTAGGCGGAAGCCTCACCGATCCAAACGATCAGAGGCGAAAGCCAAACTTCTTTTTTATTTTTTTCTTTTTATTTTCTCTGTTTCTTTTTTTTCTTGATCTTTCTTTCTTTTCTTCTTTGTCTTTTCTTTTTTTTTTTTTTTTTTATGTTTCTTATTAGGAGGATGAGAAGTCAAGCACACACACACGACAAACAAAGGCATGGCGTGAGTGAGCACAATCAAAATCACATCATATCCTGTCCGAAATACGCTTGTACAACCCGCGGCAAGATTATAATCGTATGCTCAACGGCCGAGATCTCGGCATCAGTCACTGTTGAAGTTGGATCAATCGAGAGTGCCGCACTATACACCTCCGTCCAAATAATCTCATGGCTGAGTGGCTGCCTTGAGAGCCTCGATACCCGTCCAACATCTATCCAGCACCCGACTCCCACGCCGTCGCAAGAGACACCACCATCGAATCCAGCTCTGATGGCACAAACGCGAAACACATGTTGTAACTGAGGGGCGTGAAGCCCTATCCTATCTCGAATCACTGGTGGCCCGACGCGGGCCGTATGAGTGAGTACATCTGCACGCGTGTTCCATTCCCTATATGTGTGGTCAACAATTTCCCTCCCATGACAGGCAGGCCTAATTCCATATCTTTGACACATGTTGTCGAGTTGGTTTATCATTCTGTTGATCCTATCCTGATAAGTACGATTAAGCACCCTCCAGACACCCTGCAGCCAAGACACCACCAGAAGACTGTCCCCAGAAATGTACACAGGGATCCCAAATGAGTCGAGGTCGTACTCAACCTCCTTCATATTTTGTAACGCAATACGTTTGGCCAGTTTGTCGTTGAACGCCGCAGTGCCCTCTTGGGCCCCATAGGTGTGTAGGTCGTTTTGTGTGATGGTAAGTACCTCCTGCGGGGCCCCACCTGTTGTACCGTACCCTTTTCTTTTCTGAAAATAACTCAGCATCGTCCGTGTACACGTGCGTTCGCAGAACTGAACATACGCAGCATCTGTCGGCACAAAGGACTCCCACCATTTGAGTCCGTAGAATTCACAGAAAGAAAATAGCCAGCATCTCTGGCCAATAGCTCGACCTGAGCTAACATGTCTCCTTTTTAGCTGCGAAGCCTCCTGGAAGTGGAACATACCCCGCAGGCATTCCGACGCATCCGTCCTGAGCCTGTCCCACAGTGGACCGTATGCCACATTAGTCATGTGGTGATCTCTCCACGTACGTTGCGTCAAAGATATTTCCTCATGAGAAGCAGTACACAATATAGAAATGAAATCTGCAGCATCCTTAGCGGAGTTCCACACCATACGGAGAATTCGCTGCACCAAACTCGCAAATCCATAAGATCGAAATTGCTCTCTGGCCTCGTGGTACCGTCGTCGGTTCCAGTCCGCCATAGTCTCCTCTTCCCTCCTCGGCCGTCGAAACATACGGCACAAACACCATCCCTCGAAGGGATTGAGCATGTGTAGCGAGGAAGTATCAGCAGTACATGTCTCTAGACAATACAACGCCATGCTCTGCACCTTGTCTTGATAACGACAAACCTTATCACGAACAGCTACCGCTCTGTTACGAAAGAAATCCGACTGTCCAATGAAACAAGCACGAGCCTCCTTGATGCGATATTCCACATCAGGATGAGCGGGCACTAGGTAGGTGGAGAAAATCTCATGACCCAATACTTTCATTCTGCACACACGTCGTAGTCTAAAGTCCTGATATCTCGAGCACGCAGGTATACACAAATCCTCACTGGCAAGAACATGTCCGTCACCATCCACTCTCGCATTTTCCCCACTTGTCATATACAACGGGCTGCTATCCTTCCATCTCATCCCCCAGTCATGTAGTGGTAGGGTTAGATCGTGCATCATCTGAGCCAGCACAGTTGAGGAGGCAGAGACAAGGTAGCAGTTGTCCGCCCACACAAAGTGGTTCACGACTGTCCGTCGCTCATACTCTCCACAGACGCCTTCCAGCACATACCCCACTCCTCTACTGTCCCAATCCCGAAATATAGGTCCCCACATGGCACATATGATAAGGTTAAAGAGAAGAGGCCCCTCAGGGCCGCCCGTCCGTATACAGACGTCCCAGTTGATGTCGTGAATGGCCATACCCTCGACAACTAACGACCCCGTAGTGCAAACCAGCGGTGCAAGCAAAGCATACTGGAGATAGGCAGGAATATTGGCATGGCACATAGCTCGCTTGGCGTTTTGAAGGCTGCAATGGTCGAACGCTTGTTTGATGTCGGCGTTAGCGATATGGACCGTCTGATCCTTTCCCCAGATGTCCCCATGTTGAGCCAGAGCCTTGAGGGCCCCCACAATTTCCACCGTCTTACGTCCCTCCTGGAAGCCATAGATGCCCAGGGGTCCCATGAAGCCAGCCCTAGACACAAATTGTTCGACCAGGATCACCACACAAGCAGAACACCAACGGCTGAGACTGTTTTGCAGACAGAGGTACCGTGCATCTGTCAGTGATGTCAAGCTCGGCAGCTTGGGCATGAAGGCGATCAAAATCTGCCTCCAGTCCTGCGGATACTGCCGTGTCAAGCGAAATATCTCATCAAACATCCGAGCTACGCCACGCAAAGTCGCCCACGGCAATGCCTTGAGTAATTCACAAGGCAGCCTGTCGGGACCCGTGGCGCGCCTGGACTTGAGACGTGACCGTGCCTGGCATACCACCGCCAATGTCAGTCCCTCAGTGCAGTACCCGTCACATAGGTTCTGTTGTGCATCCCTCCTCAACTCCTCCAACATCTCCAGATCCCGTCCTCTGACCTCCTCCGAAGTATATCTCTGTCTGGTATGTGCTCTGATCTCCTCCACCCACTCCTCCCTGTCCTCAGATATCCGTCCCTGCACAATGAGGTGCTTGATACCGTAACGCTCTTTGCGCCTGGAGGCAGGAGAGGTCCACGCGGCCAACGCCGCACGATACTCCCTCCGAAGTCCGTTGGCACGTCTGCGCAAGCTGGGTACGTCCACTGACGCAGGCAGAGGCTTCCGTCAACCAGGTTACCGCCGGGAGCCTCGTAGAGCTCTTTTCTCGCGCGGCGCTGCTTGGAACACATGGAGGAAGCTTTCTCAAGCGTGAGCTGAAAAACTCGAAAAAAAACGTTTTTCGGTTTTCATCCAAAGTCGGTTCCCCCAAGTGTTTTCATGGTAATACTGCAGCTACGGACCTGATAATTTCACTGGCAGACGCGGCATAACCCACTACAGGTGCGAAAAATACCAGTTCTCCAAACGAATGTTCAAATCTCTCACAATCTCCTGAAAACCGACCCCAGGTCGTCACATTGTCCGTCCGGGCGGGCTGGGCCAACTAGCTCCAGCCCGCGCCGGAATTCCTCTAGCTCATCGATGCCGAAGAGCTCTACGAGGTACGTCGCATGTTTGGCCTGCTTCTTGGAAGGCGCTGGCCTTGTCTACAGAGGTGGGGCTGGTGCCTTCTAAGGAGCAGCCTCCTCCTGAAAAGCCAGCCCCCCCTCCTCCCAGCCCCCATTGCGCGCGCCGCCAACCACTGCTGCCCGTCGCCCAACGCGTTTTCAGTTTCCTCGGCATGTCGCCGGAGCCGACCGGGCTGGCGCACGCAGGGGGCCTGTGGCGGCCTGCGAGCCCTGCCCCCGCCACCACCCGCTCCTCCCGAGGCGAGGGAAGGCGGGGGGAGTTCGATGCGGACTTCGCATTTCGAGGCGTGCTCTACGAATCCCGACCGCTGCCCCCACCGCCCATCGAATTGCTTGAGTCAGGCCGCCGCGGCCGTTCGTCGTCGTCGTCGCCGTTGATCGACGAGGGATACGGTTCGGATGAGACAAGTTGTTCGTGACCCTGGCCAGGGTCGGCGGTCGGTTGACGACTCCCGACGATGCGTGCGCGCGGGAGGTCTCCACGCAGATGAAGCACGCCCGGGAGCGGGGCGGCTCGGGGTACCCCGCGGCCTCGGCTCTGGCCTGGTCGGTCGGTCGCCCACGCCGACGCGTCTGCCGCCGCCGCCGTCTGCTTCCTTTCGGGGAAGTCTTCTCTCTTTTTCCGGGAAGGGGGGTGGAGAGGCAGAGGGGCGGAAGAGGAGGGGGACCTCCCCCTCCTCCTCTTTCTCCTCCTCTTTCTCCTCGTCCTCTTTCTTCACGTCAGCATCATCAGCATCATCATCATCACCATCACCACCACCATCATCATCAGCAGCGTCCTCATCACAATCATCATCATAATCCTCATCCTCATCAACATACCCATTATCATCCTCCTCCTCCTCATCATCATCATCATCAGACTCTCGCTCCTCGTTTGCCCTGTCGCGCTGGCGCCGACGGCTGACTCGTTTGTATGTTTGTGTCAGCTGCCTTTGCCGTTTCCTCCCTCTTTCTCATTCCTTTCCCTACTCCGTATCCTCTTCCTTCTCTCCTCCTCTTCCTCATCCTTTTGTCTCGTGTTCTTCCTCCTCCGCTGCCTGCTCTCGTTCCCTTCCTCCTGCGCTCCTCCTCCTCCTCCTCCTCCTCCTCCTCCTCCTCCTCCTCCTCCTCCTCCTCCTCCTACTGTCCTGCTGCCCGTCCTGCTGCTGCTCAGAGTTGCTTCTCTCAGTCCCCCTCGCAATCCTCCCTCGTCGTCTTCCTCCTCAGCCTCCCCCCCCCTCCCATCCAGCTCCTCCCCCCCCACTCCCCTCCTCCTCTCTCGTCCATCTTATCTTCCATCTTCTCTCATCGCAATCCGCCCTGTCAACCCCTGCCGTTAGCGGCCACGCCAGCGCATCCCGCCGCGCCAATGTCCGCGGCACGACGCGGCCCCCGTGGCACCGCGGGCTACCGCACCTCCGCTACCGGCACCGAAGTCCCGCCCGGGCCCCCCCGAGGTATTCCCCCGTCGCCGCCGCCGACGGCCAGGCAGTCCCGCACGCGCCCGCTGACGACGACGGCGACGAAGACGCCGACTGCGACGACACCGTACAGCTTGGCTGGAGAAGACGCGGTGGAGAGGGGGGGGCGGGAGGCGGAGGATAGTGGAGGAGGAGGATGAGGAGGAGGAGGAGGAGGAGGAAGGAAGAGGGAGGAGGAAGTTAGAGAGCCAGCCTGGTTTTCGAGGATCTTCGTGTTTGGGCCGCCCATGCTTCGATTGTACTCTCCAGGAGCGGTGTCCAAGTCGTGACTGCATCGATGCAGTAGCGCCTGCCTGCCGACAGGGACCGAAGCGGATGATATGCTCTGGGCACCTGCGGAAATGGTCTGATGGCCCCAGAGAGCGCTCGCTGGGGGCACCCAAATTGGCAGTCGACGAAGACGACGAGAGGAGGAGGAGGAGGAGGAGGAGGAGGAGGAGGAGGAGGAGGAGGTGGAGAAGGAGGAGGACCCATCCTCTTGCTCCAAGCCTCCTACCCGTTGTCCCCCACATCATCATCCTTCCCCCGTCGCCTCGTCCCCCCTTCCTCCAAGTTTCCTCCCCCGTTCCCCCCTCCGCCTCCTAATTGCTCCTCCGTCCCCCCTTCACGTGACCTCCTTATCGGCTCACTTTCTACATAACCGCCATATGGCATAGAGCTTGTCCGCGGCCGAGGGGCTGGCTTCAGGCGCGCTGCCGTCAGCTGCTCGACCTCTCCTGTCGTGAGCTTGCCGGAACGACACTATTTGTTCTTGACCGGTATTTGCGGCACTCGCGATGGTCGGTACCATCGGGTTTTCCCTCGCGAATTGCTCAGATTGCGTCAATTCCATCGGCAACCACATGGACCGCATGGCAGATACGATGAAGGACATCGGCGTCATGGAAACGACAATATTCGAGCACCAGAGCCGATTGGAGGCCCTCGGGCAGAGGATGACCGTCATGCAGGCTGCCATGGACTCCTCGGCTTGAACCTCATCAATCAGGCCGTGCAGCGACCAGATCCCCCGTCAAGTTTCTGAGGTCACCACCTCAGACATTCGTTTTTCGGTTTCAGGTTCGAACATACGAGCGTTTTTTCCCGCAAGGGCGCTCGGACGCAATATGGTCCTGACAGTCGTGCTAGTACCAAGCCTGAATCTAACTGGTGTAAAGTGCAGATTGGCGGATTCTATCGTCGATTGCTGGGCAAAGCTTTGCCCATGCCGTTTTGTTGAAACCACTCGGTAATACCGTTGGCAAAGTCGAGATCTAAGCAAATGCCACAACGTGAACCGAGTTCTAGGATACCATGCACGCCCGCAGCTTCGTCGACGCCCTGCGACAGCGTGGCCTCCACTGGAAAGACCCAAAGGACCTCGACAAACGTTGTCTCCGTAGGCGGCGACGCACCAGCTGAGGTCAGGCGCGGCAACGTGGCGCTAGGTGTTCTCTCGGCCAAGCTCTCGGCGACGACCAGTGACTCCAGCTGATGGATAGCCAGGGTTTCACGGGCCTCCTACGTCTCATCAGTTGCGACGAATGCAGCGTCATGTGCAGCTTGAAAGATGACGTGCGCGTCAGTAATCCGACGTCACCTCCCACTACGAGAATCTGAACGAGATCGGCATCACAAGTGCGATGACCGATGGGATTGAAAAGCAGCGCTTTGCCGCGCTAGTGGTCTGCCTTCTTGTCTCGGGCTTCACCAGACCAGGCCTGTTGCTTGCCGGCTGGATGCCTGGCCATGTCCCTGGTTGGCGACACCGGGCCCCTCGCGTGGCCCAGGCGCGCCTAGCAGGTAGCTGCTGCAGGGACATCCACATGTCAATATCCAGAATCCGCCCTCTGGTCGGACAATCTCTCTTTGCCACCAATGGGCGATTTCGAGCACAACTGGTTCCCCTCGAAGCACGAATTCATCATCCAGTGATCCAATCGCTTCTCTCATTCCGCCGGCCCGTATTGCGCCTTCGCATGCGTTTGCCTGCGCGTTCGTGAGTTCTTGTTGCCTCTTTGGGGGCGTTCGGGGGCCGTTTGGGGGTCTCTTTTGGGGCCTCTTGGCGGCCTCGTGCGGCCTTCGGGGGGCCTCCTGGGATCTTTTGGTTGCATCTCGGGGCCTCCTTGGGGCCTCCTGGGGCGGAAGGCTCGAATTGGTGGTTCGTGTTCCCCCTCTTGGGCCCTCTTGGACGATCTTGGGCACCTTTTGGGCCGTCTTGCGGCCCTCTTGGGCCGTCTTGGGGCCTTCTTGGGGGCCTCTCGGGCCGTCTTGGGGCGGTCTTGGGGCCGTCTGGGGCCATCTGAGCCCGAAAACGCGAAAACTCAAAAAACATAGAAACAAAACATGAAAGTCAATGAAGTTTGCTTCATTTGGCCCTCTCTGGGGTCCTCTTCGAGCGTTCTTGGGGCTTCTTTAGGGCCTCTCGGGCCGTCTTGGGGCCATCTTGGGAGTCTTAGAAAGTCTTTTCGGCGACTAGGGGCTTTCTTGGGCTGTCTTGGGCCGCTCTTGGGACCCTCCAGGACGCTCTGAGAGCGGCGGTCAGGGGCAAACCATCTCTGACTTGAGTACCCCCGGGACCTTGCCAGGAACTTGCTAGGGACTTGCCAGGGCAGTTTTCGTTAGTGGACCCCCCAGGGCGCGGGCGAATTAGAAATCTTCAAAAGCAATTGCCAGAGGTCTCAGCACGCTTCTGGCCCGTTGGGCCGGCGATTGGTTCTCTTCGAAGCATGAAGTCATGATCTAGTTATCTAGTTATATTTTTCGCCGTGGGCCTCTCGACGGCAGACGCGCAGATTTACCTCTTCCCTCTTCCCTCGTCTGACAATTCTGACGGGCATGGCCCTGGTGTCTTCCAGTTGTCTCCCTGCACGCCCAATCCAGCTTGCACCGCGCGTGCATTGTCTACGCTGTATGCACGCTCTAGTTCGTTTGCTTCGCAGACTGCCCCCCCCCCCCCCCCTCGCACAACTGTGAAGTAGTCGCAGTTGCAGAGGGCGCGCCGCGTGCCTTTCCCCGCCCAGCGTTGCGCTGTGTTTCTTGTTGGCGAACGGCATTGCCGCACTCTCGGCGAAGGTGGCCTTCATTCACCATGGCGGGCGCGCGGTTTGGCGTGGCCATCCTGATGCCCGCGAGTTCGATCGCCATTTTCCCCACCTCGCCGGGTGGGGCAAGTTTCCCCTCGCGTCGAGTTGGCGCGTGGAGGTCTTGGGTGAAGAGCGTGCTCTCGGTTTCCTCCACAATGGCGTCTATTGCGACATCCATCCGGGTGATGTGCGCCATCTGGCGCCTGCTCTTGGGCCTTGTGGACCCCTGCCGGCGGAGCCACCTCTCATGAGGCCCCGTCCCCCAAGCCGATTTTGGCAACGATTTTGTAAATCCCCCGCCAGATGTTTTTTTGTATTTTCGGTTTTTTGTTGAATTTTTTTCATCAGCTGCTGTCGCGCTGCCGACGTGCACCCCAAGTTGGGCATCTGCGTTGCGTGCTGTGCCGCGTGCGCGGTGCAGCGCGGGTTGTGCCGTTCGCGCGGCGCCCCGCGGTCGGCGCCGAGGTTGTGGCGTTTCCTCGCGGCGCCGCACGCGAGGTGCCGCGAACGCACCGCCGCTTCTGCAGCCGACGTTGAATTTGTGGTGTCGTGTGCCTGGAGTTGCGGGCGCGGTGTTGCGCGGTGCTTCTTTCGCGTGCGCGTGCGTGCCTTGCGCGCGGTGCACAGTTCGATGCGCATCGTGCTGCGTGCCGGCGCGGTACCGTGCAAATAGCGCCACGTACGTGCTGCCGCGCGAGGTGCCCGGTGTTTGCGTACGGTGCCGCGTGTGCGGCGCCGTGTGCGCGGCCTGCGTGGTGCCGCGTGCGTGGCGTTGCGTTGCTGGTGCCGCTCACGGGACCTCCGGTCTGTGCGTGTATGATGTCTTGCCCAAGCGCGCCGCGCCGCGCCATGCGCGGCACGTTGCGCGGGTCGGGTTGCTCGCGTCGCGGAGGTCTCCCGCCATGCGCGTGCGAAGTACACGGAGAGAGCGGGAGAGGATGAGAGGAGAAGCGAGGGGGGGAAGCTAGGGAGGAAAGGGGGGTCATGCGAGATGGTAGGCGGAAGGGAGGGAAGAGCGGGGGAGGGATGGGGCGGCAAGGGGGGGAGGTGTTTGGAGTAGGGGCAATGGTGCGAGTGCGACAATTGTTAGCACCCCAGTCGCGAGTGTGCTGCCAGCAGTGCGTTAAGGCCGGGCTCTGGGATAACATCATCCCGGCAAAGCAACCTAACAGCGATGTGTATAAGCATATCTGGAAACATTCCCCTTAAGATTCAGGTGAGAATCCAGTTGTAGAATTCTGCTGTTCTCGCATTCGCAATGACCGTCGCAGTGGCAAAGCCTTGGGATCCAATGGAATCCTAAGGATTTCTAAGGATTTCGGAGGATGCTTAACTATGCCTACGGATTCCTAAGGATGCCTACGGATTCCTAAGGATTCCTAGGGATTCCTAAGGACTCCTATGGATTCCTACGGATGCTTCAACCTGCCTCAGTTTCAGCCTCAACCTCAGCCTGCCTCAGCCTGCCTCATCCTCAGCCTCAGCCTGCCTCGGCCTCAGCCTCAGCGTGCCTCAGCCTCAGCCTCAGCCTGCCTCGGCCTCAGCCTGCGTCAGCCTCAGCCTTAGCCTGCCTCAGCGTCAGCCTGCCTCAGCCCCAGCCTCAGCCTCAGCCTCAGCCTCAGCCTGCCTCGGCTTGCCTCAGCCTCAGCCTCAGCCTGCCTCGGCCTCAGCCTGTCTCAGCCTCAGTCAGCCTCAGCCTCCCCTCCTCCCCCCCCCTTCCCCCCCCCATTCAGCCTCACCTTGTCTCAGCTTCGGTCTGCCTCGGCTTCATCCTCAGCCTCAGCCTCAGTCTCAGCCTTAGCCTGTCGCGGCCTGAACCTGCCTCGGCCTCAGCCTCAGCCTGCCTCAGCCACAGCCTGCCTCAGCCTCAGCCTCAGCCTCAGCCTGTCTCAGGCCCAGCCTGCCTCAGCCTCAGCCTCAGCCTCAGCCTCAGCCTGCCTCGGCTTGCCTCGGCCTCAGCCTCAGCCTGCCT
Organism: Prorocentrum cordatum; assembly: GCA_963575745.1. NCBI lineage: Eukaryota > Dinophyceae > Prorocentrales > Prorocentraceae > Prorocentrum > Prorocentrum cordatum. The sequence continues at coordinate 163,929 of CAUYUJ010015050.1, forward strand.
CGGCCTCAGCTTCAGCCTCAGCCTGCCTCAGCCTTAGCCTCAGCCTTCCTCAGCCTCAGCCTGCCTCATCCTCAGCCTCAGCCTGCCTCGGCCTCAGCCTGCGTCAGCCTCAGCCTCAGCCTGCCTCAGCCTCAGCCTGCCACAGCCTCAGCCTCAGCCTGCCTCGGCGTGCCTCAGCCTCAGCCTCAGCCTGCCTCAGCCTCAGCCTGCCTCAGCTCGGGCATTCAAAATATGGCACAGGACTTGTCTTCAGGGAACACGAAGATCACGAAGTGGCCCACGGTTGGGGAATCAAAATATGCTGCAGGAGTGGTGTTCTGGGAACACGAAGAACACGAAGTGGCGTACAGTTGGCTCCGGGCATTCAAAATTAGCTTGGGAGTTGTGTTCTGAGAACATGAAGAACACGAAGTGGTCTACAGTTGGCTCCTGGCATTCAAAATGTGGCCTGGGAATGGTGTTCTGGGAGCGCGAAGAACACGAAGTGGCCTACAGTTGGTTCCGGGCATTCAAAATGTGGCCTGGGAGTGGTGTTCTGGGAGCACGAAGAACACGAAGTGGCCTACAGCTGGGCCCGGGCATTCAAAATGTGGCCTGGGAGTGGTGTTCTGTTGGCTCCGGGCAGACAAATGTAGCTCCTGGCAATGAAAATGGGGAGCCCCCAGATTCCCGCTGCACCCGTCCGGCATCTGCCCAGACCCCCTTGGGGAGTCATGATGCTCTCTTTTGAGACCACTAGAAACCTATCAGTCTTCGGTAATATCTGGCGTTCCGGTTCTGGGGTTCCTTTTTTTTTTTTCTCCGCGGCGCCTTGCGCTAAGTCCAGACAGCCAGGGGATGCAGGTGCCTCCCTCCCCTCCCCCTGCCGCCCTCCCCTCCCCCTCCCTCCCGCCCCCCCCCCTCCCGGTCAGGTCCTTTTCTTCCCTCTGTCCGCCTCCCTCTCTCCCTCTGTCCGTTTTCAGCCCCCCCCCTCGTTCCCCCGGGACGAGGCACCCCCGGAACGACCCCCGGGGCCACGATTTTGCCCACGATTTCGCCCACGATTTTGCCAACGATTTCGCCCCACGATTCTGCCCACGATTTTGCCCACGATTTTGCCCACGATTTGCTTCCGATTTTGCAGACGATTGGACTGCCCACGATTTTGACCACGATTTTGAACACGATTTTGTTTCATTATGATTCGAATTAACGGAAAATCGTGAACAAAATCGTGGGCGAAAATCGTGGCTCGTCCCAGGGGTTGCCCCAGGGTGGCCCCACGGGTGGCCCCAGGGGGGGGCCTGGGGGGGGGCCTCGTCCTGGGCCCGGACCGGGGCGCCGCTCCAGGGTGCCCGGCGCGCGGCGGCGGAGGGCGGGGGCGCAGAAGAGGGGGGGGCCGGGGAGGGGCACTGGGGAGGGGTCGGTAGTGGGTGGAGGACAGGGAAGGGGCGGGCAGGGGCAGGTGGAGGGCAGGGAAGGGGGAGGTGGGCGGGGAGCGGAGGGGAAATGAGGGGCAAAGGGGCCGCAGCCGTTGGTCTTGAGGGCCGACGCTTTCGGAAACGGCCCACTGAATGCCAGCGCGGCCCCGCCCACCTGTTCAGTCTCGCGCAGTGGCTCCCACGGGGGCCCCGGCCGCTTCTGCCGCGGCGCCGGCGGCCGCGAATGCTCCCGCCAAGCGGGGCTTACTGGAGCAGCGCGTGGTCCTGGTTAGGGCTCGGCGGGGTGCGTTCGCCCCTTTCCGCCGCGTCGCGGCAGGGGGCAGCAGCGGGAGTTAAAGCAGGGAGCGCAATTTGAGGAACGCCACGATATTGACCGTGTGCGCGACGAGGGGTGGCGGCGAGGGCAGGCCCCCCCCGCCCGCGCGCGCCGCTTCGCGTCCCGAGGCCGCGCGCGGCGCGCGAGCCATTCCGGGGCGCGCGGGGCGCGGCGCAAGCAAGGGTGAAAAAGCGTTTATCGCGCTCCTCTAAAAGCCGCCGCGAGACACGCGCCCTCTCGAGCAGCGATAGAATGAAAGCCTCGGGCTGCTGCGGGCCTCCCAGAAACGACCGCCTTCACTCGAGCGGCATATTGGCTTGTCAAAATTAATTATCCCAGCAGAGCAACCTAACAGCGATGTGTATAAGCATATCTGGAAGGATCCCCAAGATTCAGGTGAGAATCCAGTTGTAGATTTCTGCTGTTCTCGCAGTCGCAGTCGCACTCGCAATGACAGTCGCAGCGGCAACGGCCTTAGGATCCAATGGATTCCGAAGGATTCCTAAGGATTCCTGAGGATGTTTAACTATGCCTACGGATTCCTGAGGATACCGGCGGATTACTGAGGATTCCTAAGGATTCCTATGGATTCCTACGGATTCCTACGGATGCCTCCGCCTGCCTCAGTTTCAGCTTCAGCCTCAGCCTGCTTCGTCTTGCCTCAGCCTCAGCCTCAGCCTGCCTCGGCCTCAGCCTCAGCCTGCCTCAGCTTCAGCCTCAGCCTGTCTCGGCCTCAGCCTGCGTCAGCCTCAGCCTCAGCCTGCCTCAGCCTCAGCCTCAGCCTCAGCCCCAGCCTCAGCCTCAGCCTCAGCCTCAGCCTGCCTCGGCGCGCCCCCGCCTCAGCCTCAGCCTGCCTCGGCCTCAGCCTGCCTCGGCCTCAGCCTGCCTCAGCCTCCCCCCCCTCCCCTTCCCCCCCCATTCAGCTTCACCTTGTCGCAGCTTCGGCCTGCCTCGGCCTCATCCTCAGCCTCAGCCTCAGTCTCAGCCTCAGCCTGTCTCGGCCCGAACCTGCCTCGGCCTCAGCCTCAGCCTGCCTCAGCCTCAGCCTGCCTCAGCCTCAGCCTCAGCCTCAGCCTGCCTCAGCATCAGCCTCAGCCTCAGCCTCAGCCTGCCTCGGCTTGCCTCGGCATCAGCCTCAGCCTGCCTCGGCCTCAGCCTCAGCCTCAGCCTGCCTCAGCCTCAGCCCCAGCCCGCCTCAGCCTCATCCTGCCTCAGCCTCAGCCTCAGCCTGCTTCGGCCTCAGCTTGTGTCAGCCTCAGTCGCAGCCTGCCTCAGCCTCAGCCTGCCTCAGCCTCAGCCTCAGCCTGCCTCGGCGCGCTTCAGCCTCAGCCTCAGCTTGCCTCGGCCTTAGCCTGCCTCGGCTTCAGATTGCCTCAGCTCCAGGACTGGTGTTCTGGAAACACGAAGATCACGAAGTGGCCCACAGTTGGCTCCGGGCAATCAAAATATGGTGCAGGAGTGGTGTTGCGGGAACACAAAAAAACACGAAGTGGCCTACAGTTGGCTCTGGGCATTCAAAATTAACGTGGGAATGGTGTTCTGGAAGCACGAAGATCACGAAGTGGCCCACAGTTGGCTCCGGGCAATCAAAATATGGTGCAGGAGTGGTGTTCTGGGAAAACGAGGAATACGAAGTGGCCTACAGTTGGCTCTGGGCATTCAAAATTAACGTGGGAATGGTGTTGTGGGAGCACGAAGAACACGAAGTGGCTTACAGTTGGGCCCAGGCATTCAAAATGTGGCCTGGGAGTGGTGTTTTGTTGGCTCCGGGTAGACCAAATGTGGCCCCTGGCAGTGAAAATGGGGAGTCCCCGGATTCCCGCGGCGCCGGTCCGGCATCTGCCCAGACCCCCCTGGGGAGTCATGATATTTTTTTTGAGACCACTAGAAACCTATCAGTCTTCGCGGTTAGGTAATTTCGTAGTTGGGTCAGAGGGGCAGCGCTCGCCTGCCCGCGAGGGGGCCATTGTGGATTCAGTCCCCCTTGAGAAAGCACGCAGGGCCCCTTTCGGCCATGCTCGAGCCGTCGAACGGATGGGGGGCGCATCGGGGGCCACGAGTGCGCGCGGGAGTGCGCGTGGGAGCGTTGGACGCGCGCGTCGCCCAACGACCGCAGGGTGAAGTGTCGCCGCGGCGGAGAGATCCACGGCGGCCACATGGCGTCTTGGATTCGGGCCCGCCTTGGTCGCGCCTTCGCAGCCTGCGCGGCGCGTCTCAGCAGCAGGAGGAGGCGGCGCGCGACAATGCGATAACGCTCGGGCGGCCCACGATGCCATCCCAATGCCAAGCTTCAGGACGTCGACCTGATGAAAAATTCTCAATTTCAAAATCGTTGCGGCTCCTTGGGGGGAGGCGGCCTCGCAACACCTCGGAGGCCATAGCGTCGGCATGGAGACGTGCTGATCGGCGGGCGGTCCAGGCTGACAATGGAATCGTTCTGAGCTGAGCTATCGGCCCTTCCCTACAGTCGAGGCTGATCAGTAGGTCGACCCTGCCAAATCAAGAGTACCTTCGTGTCCTGCGTTTCGCGACCCATGCCTTCTACATTCCTGTGGCAATGTGGCTCTCGGAAGGGTCTTGTGTCCTCTCGCGTGTGCTCTCCAATCGGCCCCGACTGTACTCTGGAGAGCCGCTTCGAAGCCCCACAGCCCAGATAGCCCCGCAGTGGAGATTTATCACTTCTCATGGGCGGGCCTCAGAGCGACATCAGGATGGCGCGGTCGGGGGGGGCGGGGGGGGGGGGGGAGGCGGCGCCTGGGCGCGCGCGGGGGGTCGAACACTGCTGGCGGCGACGGCAGCTGCACGACCCTGCGTGGACCACCGGCGCGTCGCAGGCGCGGTCTTGCGGCTGCTGCAGGCCCGATGGGCTCGCCGCTTCCCGCGACTCCTGCCGCGAGCTGGCGAGGCGCCAGGGTCAAGCGCGCTCGTCTGCTGCAGCGCCCCCGGGGGCGCCTCTCGGCCGTCTCGGAGAAGTCCATCCGAAGAGCCGGCGGCAGCTGTGGTTCCGTGAGTTCCTGAGCTTCGACTCGAAGAAGAAAAAACGCCATAAACATAAGCTTTTGGCGCTCCGTGCGGATGTCTCGGATCTGCGCTGGGCCCAACCGGCGGCGCCTCTGGCGCCGTCCCAGGCGCGCTCCGCGCGCCGGGGAGGGGGGTCCAGCGCAGATCCAAGAAATTCGCGCGGAGCGCCAAAAGTTTATGTTTATAGCGTGTTTCCTTCTTCTATTGATGGGTGGACACCAGACAGCGCCCTTCACCCCGAAGCCATTCCTGTCTCTGGCTGATCTCGCGCGGAACACTGCGCCGCGCGCGCCCAACGCCCCGCGGCGCCCCGCGGGCCCCACCCGATTTCGGGTGCGCCGCGGCAGTCTTCTGAGCGACGGGCGAGGGGCCCAACGACCATCGCGTCTGCGCGCGGCCGCTGTAGAAGATCGGGCCCACTGCTTGCTCGGACGCCGATGGCGCGACTACCTCCGCAGCCACGACCTCCCGCCCGGCGCTGCGCGGTGGCGATCTTCCAGCGGCAGCGCGGCGAACTCTGCAGATTCTCGAGAGCATGTAACATAACAGAGCGCCTCGAGGCAATCGCAGGTGCAGTTTCTTCTCGGGGCGGAGCGTCGAACTGGGGCGTCCAATGTCTGGCCCCTTGCTCGCGTTGACGTGCGACCCGATCGCCCGCACGCCTGCTAACCGCCCCCCTCGCCCGCTCGCTGGTGACTGCCGCTTCAATGGCGGCTGTCTCTCTGCCTCCTGCCCGATCGCCGTCGAAGTCGGGGGCCTCGCGGGAGTGGCCTTCGGGCTGCCCGCTCATGACGAGATGGCCGAAGTTGCGTTGACGTGGGCCCTCTCGAAGCAGGCCTTCGGGGACAGCGTCCAGAGCCTCGGTCGGCGCGCCTTCGACGTTGATGCGCGCCCGCGCGCGCGCGGGACCTGGGCGTCGCGTCCAGCGCCGGCCTCTTGCAGGAGAGCTGGGAACTCCCGGCGAAGATCCCCCCTACAATGTGCGATGGGTTTCGGTCCCTTTTGGAAGCCAAATGCTGTTTTCGCGACGGCGGCCGCGTCCTGCGCGCGAAATTATTCGAGCTGTCGCTTGCGTTCCCTGGAGCGACATCCCATTCTCGGTCGTCCAGGCTTTCGAGGCGCTGCGTCTCCCTGTTCAGGCTGCCCGTTTCCAGGCGCGCAGTCAGGCTGCCCGATGCCGCGTTGCCGAGAGGCCCCGCGCTTGTTTCGAGGGTGGACGGTGGCTGTGCGAGCTTACGGGGGGTAGCGATTGCTGCGTCCTTTGGGTAAGTCATACAGCCTGGATGCAGTACACCCCTACGAGAGCGATCGATACTTACGAATCGATCTGCTATCCCTGAAGCCCCGCGACTTGTAGATGTGTTGTTGCCTTGCGAGACAATCTGAAACCCTGCCCCGTGGCCCATCAATTCGGCGCGCCCAATATTACCGCCGACATGATTGGAATGGATGGTCAGATGATGGTTGTTGTTTTCTGGCGCGTGTTTTTTTTTCAGACCCTCTGTGCGATCCGTAAGGGCTTCGCCCCCTGCCGCCGGTCCCCTCTCTCGAATAATGGGCTATGCAGGAACTAAATCATGAGGCCTCGGCGCCGCCGTGAAGCAGCATCGGCAAGTGCGTAATTTACGAGGGTGTATGGCTTCGTGGTCGCAAAGGTAGCGTAATTTACGCAGGTGTATGGCTTCGGAGACGCGAATATTGCGTAAGTTATGAGGGTGTATGGCTTCGGACACGCGATCACAGTGTAATTTACGAAGGTTGATGGCTTCGGGGTCGCAAATATTATGTCATTTACGCAGGTTCATGGCTTCGGGGACGCGAATATTGCGACATTTACGAGGGTGAACGGCTTCGGGGACGCGAATATTAATTAATTGTCAGAATGGTTTATTGCATCGGGAATGCAAGTATGAGGGTTTATGGCCTCGGAGGCGCGAATATAGTGTAATTTACAAGGGTTGATGGCTTCGGGGACGCGAGCATTCAGTGATTTACGAAAGTTTGTGGTCTCGGGGACGCAAGCATTGCATGACTTACAAGGGTTTATGGTTTCGGGGACGCGAACATGGTATAGTTTGCGAGGGTGTATGGCTTCGGAAACGCGAATACCATGTCATTCACAAGGGTTTATGGCCTCGGGGACGCGAATATTGTGTAATTGACAACGGTGTATGGCCTCGGGGGCGCGAATTTCATGTATTTTTACATGTCCCACGCCCCCACACGACCCGCCCCAGAAATTATGAGACCCCTCCCGGGAGGTGCCAACCAGGGTGTTTTCGGCTCCCCCCCCCTCGCGCGGTCTACAACAAGGAACAATAAGCAACAATAAGCATAATTGTAACAGTGGAAATTGGAAACTGGAACTGGCGCAGGGAACAGCAAACCCTCATCCTACAGCCTGGTGGCCCCACAAGGGGGCCGGCGGATTATTGGCTCTCCTGCGTTTGGTCGTTCGAGTTTGTAAATCGCCCTCCTGGTTTTTCCCGTTCTGTGCAGTTGTGGTTGCGAGGATTGTCTACGTCCAGCTTGGTCGGTAACCAGCGAGGCCCTCGCGCGCGTCGCCTCGCATCTCGACCCGCGTCTTAGCGTGTACCGCCACCTCAAGCCAAGCTCGGAGGGTGCCCTCGCGCACCCGGTTTGACCGCAGACCAGGCGAGGGTCATTTGTTTCGATTGTCAATCGACCGAGGTGCGAGGCGTGGTCGGTCAGGTTGGGCACGCGCCCCTCCCAGGGGCCTCTGCGCCGCACTGTCGCCGGGTTCCCAGCAGGGACGCCGTGGGCCGCCCCGCCCCGCAGGGCGCTCCGTATCTCTCTTCCGTCTGTCCTCCTCCTCCTCCTCCTCCTCCTCCTCTTCCTCCTCCGTCCTCCTCCTCCTCCTCCTCCTCCTCCTCCTCCTCCTCCTCCTCCTCCTCCTCTCTCCTCCCTCTTCCTCCTCCCTCCTCCTCCTCCCTCCTCCTCCTCCTCCTCCTCCTCCTCCTCCTCCTCCTCCTCCTCCCCCTCCTCCTCCTCCTCCTCCTCCTCCTCCCCCTCCCCCTCCTCCCTCCTCCTCCACCTCCTCGGGCTCCTTATCCTCGTCCTCATCCTGGCATGTTGGCCCAGACTGGCTGGGCGCAATGCTTTGCGCGCCCCCCGGGGCGCTCCCCCCTCTCCCTGCCGCGGCGGTCGCGGAGGGTCTTGCGCTGCTTCGGGCTCGGATTCTGGCAGGACGGGTGGTGCCTTTCAGCGCTGTCGGGCAGGAGGCTCGGAAGATGCGCCTCCTCGTCACTGTGCAGGCTGCTCCTGGAGCGGTTCCTGCGGCACTTCGGCGTCGACTTCCCCGCGCTGTCGAGGCGGCTGACGTCGCCTGCCGCCCATGGGCCACCGCCGGCAGGGGCCACAGGTTACGTTCAGCAGTGGCATTTTGTGAAGGCGCCCCCTGGTGGTGATGGTGAACACGGAAATGGTCATGACCCTGGCCCTCGGTGGCGTCGTCCTGAAACGCGTGATGATGATTCGCTTGAACTTCCTCACTCTAGTCGGGTGGTTCCGTGGCAGCTGGTCCTCCGTGCGAAGCCCACCGCATCACCGTGATGGGCCTCCAACCCCATGTTGTGCTTCCATTGCCCATCAACGAGGAGGCCTGTGTGTCCTGCGCGAGTGGGATAGTCGTGGTCGACGTCCTATTGCGAGAACTGTGCAAGGACGTGCCTGAGCCTGCTCTTGCCTAACATGGATATGCTCGAACCGACGAAGCTTCCGATGGCGGCGGCGGTCATCCCATCGGCATTCTGGGTTTGCATGCTGATGATAGCGACAGCACGTTTTTTGTTTTAAATGAGGCGAGTTGCAACGACCAGGTGAAGATGAAGTACACGTTCGTGGGGAGCCGTGTGAAGATTGTATCGTTCACACTGGTGAGGGACGCCCGTGAGGTTCCCGTTTCTCTTGTTCATGCTGATCGTACGGTGGGGGCGTTGGTCAAGGAGTGCGCCCAGGTGGCTTCAGACCCAGGAGGGTTCCTTATCTGATGAGGGCGGCGGTGATATCCATGGCCAATCCACGTTTGGAGTTCCATTGGCTTCGAGACTGTATTTCTTATCCATTGGCTCCTCATCCAATGCCCCCACCATATTCGAGGTGACGCGGGCGCTGGGGGGGAATGGCAGGCGTGCTGGAGAGGCTCGCGCGTTTTCGCTCGGAACTCCACGCTGCCCCAAGTGATCCCCACGCTGGCCAGGTTCTACGCGAGATAGTGTGGCCAGATCGCGATTATTGGGAAGTCGAACCTGCCCCCCCCCCAAACAAAGCCTGATGTGAACTGCGTGCGTTGGGAAATCGAACCTGTTTTTTGGAAGCAGGTTCGACTTCCCAATACACGCAGTTCTTGTTCGGACCAGGTTCGACTTCCCAGTACACGCAGTTCATCTCAGACCAGATCGGGATTCGTATGACAGTTTCTGCGACAGCATCGAGCAGTTGTGCGTGCCCGTGCAAGTGTCCGCTGGACCTCCTCGTGGAACGGTGCGCCGCGGCCCTCGATGGCTCGCACAGTAGACGGGTCGTGATGGCTGCCTCGGTCGTCAACGCTTCTGACTTCGTGCTGGTCCTCTTCCCCGATTGCGAGCAGCTCTGCGCGAGTGCTCGTGCTGCTCGGGAGGTCTCGACTCCCTCCGACACTCAGCAGTGGGACGACTTGCTTTTGGACAGACGGGCGCTGGAGGAAGATCCAGCTACTGCAGCGGAGCCGCGAAGAAAGAGCGTCGGCCTCGTGGTGTACGTCGTTGGTGACACGCCACCTGTCTCGGCCTGGCAGTGTTGCCCCCCCCCCCTAGAGGGCTCTGGTGGTGGTATATTGTGGAAACCAATGCCAAGGAACACTCTGCTTGCCTCCAGGATGCCCTAGGTTTCTTGGGTTTCCATGGCTTTGCAATGGAAAGCGTGACGCTCCCACACCAAAAACCAGGGTTGGGTTTCTCGCGGAAGGTTTCTCGCGGTCGAGCTCATATTGTCGGTTCGGGGTTCCGCTTCAGACACCCCCGCCTTCGGCGGTGCTTCGGCCCAACGCTCCATCGCTGGTGTGCCTTGCCCCCCCCCCTGGAAGCCCTGGTGGTGGTAACTGTAGGTTCGGTTCGGCGGGCCTTCGGTTCAACGCTCAACCGCTGATATGCCTTGCCCCCCCCCTAGAGGGCCCTGGTGGTGGTATAGGTTCGGGGTGCCACTTCAGACCCCCCCCCGCTTTCGGCGGTGCTTCGGTCCCGCGCTCCATCGCTAGTGTGCCGAGGGGGCAAGAGTGCGCCGAGGGGTCGTCGCGGGGGGGAACTCCGCATCCTCCTCCTCCTCCGCCCTTCCCTCCTCCCTCCCTCCTCCTCCTTTTCCTCCTCCTCCTCCTCCTCCTCCTCCTCCCTTCCCTCCTCCTCTCTTCCCTCCTACTCCCTCCCTCCCTCCCTCCTCCTCCTCCACCATTCCGTTTGTCGTGTCTTGTCTTCTTTTGTTATCATGTCTTGTCTCTTCTCCCTGCCGTAGCTGTTGTTCCCCCGTCCAGCTCAGAGGATATCGAACTCCTCGCAGTCTGGCTTTGCACGCCGCCAGGCTTGGACGCGTCGGCCACCGCCACTGTCGCTGTCGCCGTCACCCGAGTCGGTGGCCCTGACGAGGGCGTAGCGGCGGCAGTGGCAGTGCCGAAACGCGCCCGGAGCCCAGCAAGGCGTGAGTGTGCAAACTCGACTCGTCTGGCTGATGCTCCGTGGGGTGCCCGTGCTCAGGGGAAGCCGCACCACCGCTCATCGATGTGGTGTGTGTCCGAACCTGCAAGGTGGGCCCTTCCGATTTTCTGTGCGCTCCAGTTTTGGCTCTGGCCTCAGCTGTTGGTGCACTGCGAAGCGTCTTCGGGCCAGCTCACCCGAGTCGTTTTTCTGCTCACACGGGTGCCTACCTTCCTCTCACCTTTGCAATCCCGCAGCCGACGGCCACGGAGGACGGCGACGGCGGACGAGGAGGACGGGCCACGACGCGGCGGCGACGGCGACGACTGCCGCTTCCACGGCGGCCTCTGCGCCCAGGAGGGCCTCAGCCGGCAGTGCTCCTCGGACCGCGCCGCCGCTGCCGCCCTCCACCACTCCCAGGAGGGGAAATCACACACGCACACAAACACAAACACAAACACACGCACACAAATATGTATATATATATATATATATGCACACACACAAACACACGCACACGCACACGCGCACGCGCACGCGCACGCCCACGTGCACGCGCACGCGCGAGCGCGCGAACGCAGGCACGCACGCACGCACGCACAGCACACAAACACACACACGCGCACACACGCACACACACACACATACACGCATCCGTAGCCATTTTGGCTCAAGCCAGGCTTGCCAAGATGTCGCTGCGCAATTCATCTTTGCTCGGCATGGTCCCCCTCGTGTCCCCGCGATGCTGCCTGTGGGCTGCTGATGTGGCGCTATCCTTCTGCCTCTGCATCGCGGCTGGCTTCTCTTCGATCCCATATCGTCTTTTAATCATTGGTTTGCAACTTACGATTCATTCGTGTGCGGTGGCGGCTGCTGGACGGGAGTTTACTTCAACATGTGCTGCGATTATGTTTCTTCATGGTCTTATTCCTGCTCCCATCTTTCGCCTGGCTATGATGGTCAACTCGGCTGCTGGTGCCGCGAAACATTCACAGTGGTTCTGCTTTTTCCCATCGTTTTGCCGGCGCCGCAGGCGGCAGAGAGGTGGGTATGGTAAGTCGGTGGTGGACGTACCATCTTCTGAGCGCTCGGGGCCTGGGCCCTGCATTATTAGCATATTCGACGCCCTTTCTTGTGGGCAGGGTTTGCCACCAGCGGTATCCAAATTCAACCCTTTGGTCACTGAATTCGTCCCTCAGGATGCTTGCAACGCTAATGGCAACAATTCGTTCTTGTCTTGTACTGGTGATTGTGGCAAGATTGTGGCTCCTCGTTATAAGTTTGCACGCCCTTGTCGTGTTTTGGCTGAGCCTGGCCCAGGCCCCTGCGGCAGTTCGGCGGGCAGGGGGCACTCCCATCTCATTACTGGAGACTCTTCTGTGCAACAGCTGATCGACGCTCAGAACAACACGATTGCTTTGTTGATCCAGGAGCTGGAGCAGCTGAGGACGGTGGCCCTTCCTAATATCTCTTTTTCGGTGCTGCAGGCCTACGTGGATGACAAAACTGCTGCAGTGTCGGCGCAGGTCACCCAGCTGCAAGCTGAACTCGCCAGAGCGGTCGAGGCTTCGCTCAGCCGTCGGCTGCCGCCTAAGCTCGAGGAAATGAAGTCACACATTCTGGACGCTGCCAGCCTATCTTTGCAGTCTCCTTTGGACACTCTGAAGCAGGAGCTGTGCGACAGTTTCACGACTCATCAGCGATCTCTGGGCGACCAATGTCTGTCTGCTGTGAGTGCCGCTTCTGCGAAGATTCTAGACACACTGGAGAGGAAGGTCCAGGCTCTTGAGACCAAATTTGGGAATGTGGCGCCTCAAGTTCCCTGGAGTGACCGGGTCAAGGGCGATGGCCCCGTGTCCCTTCCCGAGTGCCAGGGCGACCATTTCCAGGTGGGTGACTTGGTGCGCCCGCACAGCCTCGCTACGTCGGCTCTGAATGGGCTGGTGGGCTGCGTCCGTGGCTTCGTCGGAGAGAGGGTTCAGGTGGAGTTCTTAGGTATCGACGGCTGCAAGCTGATTAAACCAGCCTTCCTGGTCGCAGATTCGGCGGAGGAGCCGAGGACATGCGAGAACCCATGCGGCCAGGGAGGCTCGACATCTTCTTTGTCGTCTTCGACGGCTTCCTCTTCTACGACTTCTGAGCTGGCTGCTGCCGTGCTCCGACCCCGCTAAGATGAACAGACCCATGGTGTACGAGTGACACACACATACACGCACGCACGCGCACACGCACACACACACACACAGACACGCACGCACGCACGCACGCACGCACGCACGCACACACACACACACATACACACGCGCCCACGCACGCACGCACGCACGCACGCACGCTCGCACGCTCGCTCGCTCGTTCGCACGCACGCACGCACGCACGCACGCACGCACACAACGCACACCAAGCACGCACACCACACACACACCACACACACACGCACACACACACGCGCGCGCACACACGCACGCAAACACACGCACACACACGCACACACACACGCACACACAACACACACCACACAAAACACACCACACAACACACACCACACACACAACACACCACACAACACACAACACACAACTTACAACACAACACACAACACACAACACGCACAAGACACAACACACACAACACACACAACACACACACAACACACAACACACAGCACACACACAAAATACACAACACACACCACACACAACACACACAGCACACACACACGCACACGCACACGCACACGCACACACGCACACGCGCACGCACACGCACACGCGCACGCGCACCACAGGCACGCGCGCACACGCGCACACGCGCACACGCGCACACACGCACACACGCACACGCGCGCACGCGCACACGCGCACACGCGCACACGCGCACACGCGCACACGCGCACACGCGCACACGCGCACACGCGCACACGCGCACACGCGCACACGCGCACACGCGCACACGCGCACACGCGCACACGCGCACACGCGCACACGCGCACACGCGCACACGCGCACACGCGCACACGCGCACACGCGCACACGCGCACACGCGCACACGCGCACACGCGCACACGCGCACACGCGCACACGCACACGCGCACACGCGCACATGAGCACACGCGCACACACGCACACGCGCACACGCGCACACGCGCACACGCGCACACACGCACACGCGCACACGCGCACACGCGCAGTCACATACACTCGCACACGCGCACACGCGCACACGCGCACAAGCGCAACAGCGCACACGCGCACACGCGCACACGCGCACATGCGCACGCGTGCACACGCGCTCACGCGCACACGCGCATACGCGCACACGCGCACACGCGCACACGTGCACACGCGCACACGCGCACACGCGCGCACGCGCACACGCGCACACGCGCACACGCGCAGGCGCGCACACGCACACACGTGCACACACGCACACGCGCGCACGCGCACACGCGCAGACGCGCACACGCACACACGCGCACACGCACACACACGCACACACACACACACGCACACACGCGCACACACGCACACACGCACACACGCACACACACGCACACACGCACACACGCACACGCACACACACACACGCACACACGCGCACACGCGCACACGCGCACACACGCACACACGCACACACGCAAACACGCACACACGCACCCACGCACCCACGCACGCACACGTACACGCACACACGCACACGCACACACGCACACGCACACGCATACGCGCATGCGCGCACACGCGCGCACACGCGCGCAAACGCGCGCACACGCGCGCACACGCTCGCACACGCTCGCACACGCGCGCACACGTGCACACGCGCACACGCACACGCGCACCCGCGCGTACACGCGCACACGCGCACACGCGCACACACGCGCAAACGCCCACACGCGCACACGCACACGCACACGCACACGCACACGCACACGCGCACACGCACACGCGCACACGCGCACACACAAATACACAAACACACACACACAAACACAACACAACCACAAACAAAAACACAAACATAATGCACACGCAGTCACACACACACACTAACAAACAAACGCACACGCACACGCGCACGCGCATGCGCACACGCACGCACGCACGCACGCACACACACATACACACACACGCGCACACACGCACACACGCACTCACGCACTCACGCACGCACGCACGCACGCACGCACACGCACACACACACACACACACACGCACGCACGCACGCACGCACGCACGCACGCACGCACACGCACACACGCAGACGCAACGTCTCGTCGGTCTCCAGGAGGATATATGGAATCACATGGCAAGTGGAGGGGGAGACGAGAGCCCAGAACATATGGTCGAAAGATGGGGACTATTGGGGTCAGTGCCTATCTATTTGTGTGCCCCTGGCCCCCCGATCCCGCTCGCCCTCCGGGGCCCCAGGGCTGGCCAGCCGAGGCCGCACACAAGAAGGCTGCCCCACTGTGGCTGGCGCCCGCCGGGGCAGGCTGAATCGCGCCAACATCGCCGCTGCATCAGCGACGCGCGTCGGTGCGGAGGGAGCGTAAGTTGTTTAACTCGAGCACACAACGCGCGTCATGTGGCCTCCAAGCCACCCACCCACCCACCCACCCAGTAGATAACATAACGCCTTCCGCTTCACCCACCCCCGTTGCAGCAGCCCCTGTTGTGTGGCGCGCGTGGATGTTGTTCGCAGTGCGCGCGCAACGTGTTATATCATGTGCCAGCGGACCCATCCACCCACCCAACCACTGAACGCGCGTCATATAGTCTCAAAAAACTTGAGTGCACAGGTTCCCCTAAGAGTGTTTGATTTGCACGAAGTATTCTTCGAACGTTTCTGGCTGGGCCTGTTGATGTTTCAACACGTCGGCTTTATGTTCTAAGATCCGTGTTTTTGGATCTTAGAAAAATTTGGGGTTCCGGCAGGCCTATAGGTATTCCAGGGCGGTCGGTCCCTGCTTCAATCTTCTCCACCCCGACGTCGCCGCCGCATCGGCGACGCGCTCAGGTGCGGAGCACAGCTTTTCCAGCCCGACGTCGCCGCTGCATCGGCGGCGCGCTTCGGTGCTTAGCGTTGCTTCTCCAACGGCTTCGGCTTCCCAGAAAGCCGGGGTGTTCTGAGAAGCCAAGCCGAATTCTGCTGGGCGGATCTGAAAGGGGGGTGAAGAAACAGGGCCCTCAAGGGGTCCTTCAGGGCTTCCTTTGGGCCCCCTTCGGCTGCAGAAGGGGCCCTAAAGGGTCTTTCTAGGGTCTTTTTTCTGCACCCCCCGTTTCGGTCATCTCCCGTTCCAGCCCGATTGTGAGAAGGCCTGCCCCCTCCACACGAGCAGTGGCGAAGCGTCCTGGCTTGCCTGTAGGCCCGCCAAGGAATGTTCTAAGAACTTGTTGTGGTCTGCGCGAAATGTTTCTAGAAAATGTCCGGCTGGGACTGTCTTGTACTAGTACATCGGGTCGATGTTCTAAGAACCGTATGTTTGTTCTCAGAACAATTGTGGGCTCTAAGAATGCGTCGCGGTAGGCTTGTAGGAATGCCGGGGCGGTCGGTCCCTGCCCAATTTTGGGCCCCTTGTTTGCACCCCCCCGACGATCACCCCCGCTGCCCGCCCACCCGATTCTGAGAAGGCCTGCCCCCTCTGCCCCTCCCTCCCCCCCCCCCCGCTGGGTGCGCCGCCGCTCCCCGCCCCGCCTCGATCCTCGAGCCCCCGTTCCTCGGGCTCACACCTGCCTTGCAGTGGAGACCCATGCCAGGGAACACCCTGCCTGCCTCCTGGGTGCCCTGGGCTTCTCGGGATGTCGATGGCTCTGCCATGGGAAGCGTGACGTTCCCACACGTAAAACAGATGGACGTCCTGGGGTCTCAGGGTTGGGTTTCTTGTGGGAGGTTTCTTGTGGACTGGCCTCCACTGTACCTCGGGATGCGCATATCCTGTTGAGCACGCCTTCGTGCCCATGCCACCGTTCCCGGCACCACCTCGAGCCTCCACGTGTCGCCGCCCTCGGTGGTGAGCACGAAGGTCGCCGCGAGCACCTGCCGCGGTCGAGCACCGATCCTCGAGCACCACCGACCCCAGAGGGCAAAGTCTACTCCGAGTTTCTTAATAGCGTCGGGGGGGCGTCACCCCCGCCGACAGCCCCACATCGACCCCCGTCGCGGGTAGCCACCGCGCGCCGAAGGCGCTCCGACCCCTGTCGCGGCGCGACGACGAGGTGAGGATGACCCCCGTCGGGGGGGTCCCCCCCCACGCTTATACTAAGAAACCTGGAGTAAGCATAAACTTTCGGAGTTCCGCGCAGATTTCTTGGATCTGCGTTGGGCCCCCCCTGACGGTGCCTCCAGTGCCGCCCCTGGCGCGATCCGCGCGCCAGGGAGAGAGGCCCATCGCGGATCCGAGAAATCCGCGCGGACCTCCAAAAGTCTATCATGTATATGCCCTTCTTTGTTCTTCCATTCTAGAATCCAATGTTTGGGCCTATGCCGCATGCTGCTCTCACTTTCTAGCCACCAGCGTCTGGGGGTACACTATGCGGTCGCGTACACAGGCGGGGTGGATGCGTCAAGGCACAACGCGGCCGTTGCGTTTGGAGCACAGTGAAAGGTCGGAAAAAATATAGATACGTCCACGATTCGTTCATGTTCTGAAGCAGGTCCCACATGGTACTCCCAAACCGACCCTCCTCGACCCGGCGGCGAGCGAGGGGGGGAAGTGAGAAGGAGAAGGCTTTCTCAGAAGGCGGCGCGGCCTCTCAGAAGCCCCCGCGCCTCCTAAGAGGCTGTCCGTGTCTTCGGGGAAGGCTTGGACAATTGTTCGGGAGGCCGGGGGACTTCCGAGCCTCCTCGATCCTTCTCCTCGATCCTCCTCGATCCTCCTCCTGGATCCTTCTGGATCCTCCTCGATCCTCCTCCTCGATCCTCCTCGAGCCTCCCCCCCCAGGCTCGCCGTTGATCCACCCCTGGAGATCCTCAGTGCGGCGCCGACCTTCGGGCGACCCCCCCCCCCGTCCCCGGGCGCGCCGCGGAACTGCGCCCCATCCCCCCCCGCGCGCGCGAGCTGCGGCGCGGCGCAGGGGGCCTCCAGCGCCAGAAAGGTGAGCTTCGGCGCGGCGCCCACCGGCACCGCCCCCGAGGACGCCCGCCGGCGGCGCGCCGCGCCGCTCACTCCGAGCGCCGCTCTCCCGTCTTGGAGCCATCTGGTGCCTGCGTTGGCCCAGCGCTGGCTCTGGCGAGCAGGAAGGGGAGGGGGAGGGGGCGAGGTGCGAGGTTCCTGGGGAAGGGGAAGGGGAAGGGGAGGGGGAGGGGGCGAGCAGGAAGGGGAAGGGAAGGGGAGGTTCGGGAAGGTCCTCCTGCACTTCTCGGCCTCCAGGGGCCGCGTTCGGGCCCTGGGGGCCGAGAACAAAACGAAGCTGGGGGGAACAATGGCACCAGATTGGCCCCAGGAGGAGGTCGGGGACCGACTCTGAGCGGACTCGGCCTCGCACCAACCCGTTCAGATCCCCCCCCCGACCGCCTTCAACTCCCGTCCATCCTCGGCCACGCGCAGAGGGGGCAAGCGGATGAGGGGGGGCTTCGTAGGAGGCGCGGGCGTCGTCTGCAGATGTAGGGCCGGCTCCCTCTAAGAAGCAGCCTCTTTCGAAGGAGCTTTCCCCCTCCCCCTATAGAGAGCGCCAGGGAGGCGTTGGGGAGCCCAGGGAGTCTCGGGAGGGGGGGGGCAATGCGTGACTGTGGAGAGATGGGGGGGGTTGGAGGACTACAGGAGCCATACTAGGCAGCACTTGGCATCCTGCCACGCCTCAGCGTGTCAGGAGGCACGCTGAGGCGGATCAGGGGAAAGGGGGGCAGTATTCATTGCATTCAGTCCACATTCGAAATTGGGAGAGAGAAAAGGAAGGACGAGGATTCGGAAGTTGACGAGGATGGCAGTGATGATGTTGAGATCGATGATGATGATGATGATGATGATGATGATGATGATGATGATGATGATGATGCTGATGATGATGATGATGATGATGATGATGCTGATGATGATGATGATGCTGATGATAATGATGATGATGATGAAGATGAAGATGATGATGATGATGATGATGATGATGATGATGATGATGATGATGATGATGTTGCTGTTGCTGTTGCTGCTGCTGCTGCTGATGATGATGATGATGATGGTGATGCTGCTGATGATAATGATGAGTCTGATGATGGTGGTGATGATGATTGTATGATGATGATGATGGTGATGGTGATGGTGATGGTGGTAATGATGATGATGATGATGATGATGATGATGATGATGATGATGATGGGGCTGATGATGATGATGATGATGATGATGATGCTGATGATGATGTTGCTGCTGCTTGTGATGATGCTGATGGTGATTATGTTGCTGATGCTGTTGCTGCTGCTGCTGATGATGATGATACAGATGATGATGATGATGATGATGATGATGATGATGATGATGATGATGATGATGATGATGATGATGGTGATGATGATGATGATGATGATGATGATGATGATGATGATGATGAATAGATGGGGCCCGACGGGAGAGAATGAGGAGGATCACTCTGACGGTGATGTTGATGAGGGACAGCAGAGGGATGAGGCAGGGGAAGGGGAGAGGGGGATGGGAGGGCAGGCGCCCATACCTTCACCTGGACTCAGATCCCGGCGGCTGTGGACCCCGAAAGTGCCGACTTGAGGCTCCATTGCGGCAGGTTCGCGGCGTGTCGACTCGCCGCGACCCCGCCGCGGGCTTTCAAGCTTTCACGCCGCAAGTGGCCCAGAATCGGCCCAATATGGAACGATCTGGCGATCGAGCAGCCGCCGCTCGTTCAAGGTTGAACAATCCACGCAGCGTCAGAAACCAACGCTTGGGTCGTCACGACACGAACCCGCCGTACCCCCTTCATCTGTCGGCGGAGAGCCCGGAGGGGAAATGAGAGGGGGCGGGCCATGTCAGAAGGCTCGGAAGTCCTCCGGCGTTATGAGAAGGTTTCTATCAGCCTTCCTCGAAGGCGCAGAAAACTTATCAGAAGGCGCGAGGGCTTCTCTGAGCTTCTCTGAGAAGTCCCGCCGCCTTCTGAGAAGGCCTTCTCCTTCTCATTTCTCCCCCTCGCTCGCTGCCGAAGTCTGGCCTTCTGCGAAATGCTTCGTGCGACGGCGACGCTCGCATTGGCGACGACGACCTCAAAAATGCGCCCTGCAGACCTCTCCTGTTGCGCGCGCTGTCTGGGGAGTTCGAGGCGGATCTGTGCGTGGCGACGAGGACGCCCTCAGAGAGCGGCGGCCAAACGCTGCTCCGTGAGAGCGGCGGCAGGCGACAGGGCGCGGTCAGAAGCCACTCCCGGGATGGTGACCTGAAGGTCAGAGGAGGACAAGGTACCCACACCTCCACCCTTCTCTCGTTTTCCCCTTTTTGGGCCTCCTGGAAGGCCCTCGTGGCCACCGCTGGATTCGCCTCGAAGTCCCTGTCAGAACGCACCCCGGGAGAGGCCCGGGGAGGGTAGCGGTATCGGTGCCTTCTGGCCCCAGGGATTTTTCGACTCTTCCACAGGCCCATCGCGCGTCCTTGTTATACGGGTTGACTGTAGGACCCAGAAGGGACCCCGAGGGCGCCAGACACCACGAAGCTGCTTTCGGGGAGCTTTGTCAGAGGTCTGGTCCTCCAGAGGGCCCCAGAGGTCTAGGGAGGCCTCTGGAGTTACCAGCTTGAAACATATCATATCCCCATGCCTGTGCTTGGCATCGCCTTGCCTCGGTGCCGATCGTGGGGCTCCCCAGCTTTAGAGGGCGCGTCCCTAAGATTGGCATCGCCTTGGGCTTGCCGATCTCAGGGGCGTGGATAAGTGCGATGCTGGTTGTGGAGGCTTCGAAGCGCAGCCGAAGTTCCTCCTCCTCCTCCTCCTCGTCCTCCTCCTCCTCCTCCTCCTCCTCCTCCTCCTCCTCCTCCTCCTCCCTCTCCTCCAGAGAGAGCCCGCTCCTCCCCCGTGGCTGGCCTCGCGGCTCCTGGGAGGCCCGCCCGCGTGCCGCTCAACCCTGGGCTTCCGGGGAGCGGCCACCCGGGCCTTCCAGCGTGCCCTTGTCTGGCCCTCCAGGCTCGCAGACGTGCCAGGCCAGCTTGAGATCAAGTCGGGCAGGCCCCTCCACAGGGGGAACTTTCAGACACAGAAAAGCAAATAGCCCAGGGACGATCTCTCCATTCTCGTTGGACTATGTTTGGAGTGTGTCGTGACTGTTCCTTATGTTTCTTCAAAAATCTGCCCGCAGGGGGACAAGCCCGACCTGAGCTCAAAAACATCGACAATGCATCCAATCCGAGGGTCCTGGCGCTACGCTTCGGCCCCCCTGGGAGAGGGCAGGGGTCCGAAGATACCTCCCCTCCGGGAGGACGAGCCCAAGGACGCCGTCGCGCTCTCGGGCGCCGGCGAGCCGGAGGACCTGGAGGACGAAGACGTGCTGGCGCCGTTGGGCATGCCGAGGCCCGGTGGGCGGGGTGTGGTGTCGGGGGAGGGGCCACTTTGAAGTCGGGCATGGCCCTCTACAGGGGTAGGATTCAAAATTGTCAAAAAATGGTCTCGGGGCGGTTTTCAGATGATTTCTGGAGTACTCTTGAGCATTTTCGGAGTATTGTTTTCATTTTCCGTTCAAAATCCGCCTGTAGGGGGACATGCCCGACCTCAGGCTTGTTGAGACATCGGCGACCGTCCTCCTCATTCTCTCTCCCCCTCCTCCCCCCTTCCCTGTTTACCTTCCTCCTCCTGCGCCTCTGATGCGCTCATGGGTCTGAAGGCCAACTATTGCTCGGCGACGGACAAGACATCTGCAGAGGGAAACTCGGGAAGCACCCCGGAGAGCAAGGAAGACCGCGAGGATGGAGGGGAGAAGAGCGAGTGAAGCCAGGTGCCTCAGAAGTCCTCGAGCTGCGCGTGTGAGCTCGCATCACCATTCGCTATGCTTTCAGTAGGGAATCATCGCAGTGCTCCACCTTCCCTCTCCCCTCCACCTCGCTTCGGTCGACCAGAGCCCGGGCTGTGAAAGCACATCGCCTGCCCGTGCTGCCAGCTCTGGGGCGGGTGGGGGAGGATGTCAGGAGACGCTCGACGGCCGGGCGCGACAGCCCAGAAGACCCCGGACAACGCGCATGCCACACACACACGCTCACGCACGCACGCACTCACGCACGCACGCACGCACGCACTCACACACACATGCACACACGCATGCACACACAAAACGCAAAAACACAAATACACACAAATGCACACACACAGACACACACACACACACACACACAACAACAACAACAACAACAACAACAACAACAACAACAACAACAACAACACACACACACACACTCACACTCACACTCACCCTCACCCTCACCCTCACCCTCACACTCACACTCACACTCACACTCACACTCACACTCACACTCACACTCACACTCACACTCACACTCACACTCACACTCACACTCACACTCACACTCACCCTCACCCTCGCCCTCGCCCTCACCCTCACCCTCACCCTCACCCTCACCCACACCCACACCCACATCCTTGTTCCATATTACTAGATACCCCCACCTACCTCGTATTCCCGCCGATAGCAACCCAATCCGGGACCTCCCATCTGGATTGTAAACAATGAATACAAAGTGGCCGTTTTTCTTCTCAACATCGTCCTTGTCGTCGACAATGCGAAAAGCGTGGCAGGAATGGGACGCGGCGCGCATCGCGCGCGGCAGTCAATCCGGGGCCGCCCACCCTGACTGTAAAAAATCAATACAAAGTCTTCGTTTGTTCCTCTCAGCATGGCCTGCCTTGTCGCCGACGGTGCGAAATATGTGGCAGGAATAAGACGCGGCGCACATCGCGCGCGGACGTCCATGCGGGCTGCGGGCCCTCCCACCCTGACTAGTGCTACTAGTACCATTGGTACGACTACTACTACTACTACTACTACTACTACTACTACTACTACTACTCCTGCAACTACTTGTTCTGCAAATTGTATTCCCAATGGCATTGCTACTAGTCTAGCAGTCGTACAAGTATTACTCGCGCTTCTACTCTCATAGTGCTACTCCTCTGTACTACTACTCGTACGAGTACTAGTGCTACCTGTAGTACTTCTGCTTATACTACTCGTATTATTACTCGTACTACTAGTACTACTACATATTACCTATTCGTATCCCCACTCTACTACTACTACTAATACT
Source organism: Prorocentrum cordatum (assembly GCA_963575745.1). Lineage (NCBI taxonomy): Eukaryota > Dinophyceae > Prorocentrales > Prorocentraceae > Prorocentrum > Prorocentrum cordatum. The sequence goes on from CAUYUJ010015050.1 coordinate 186,612, forward strand.
ACTACTACTACTACTACTACTACTACTACTACTACGACTACTACTAGCACTACTACTACTACTACTACTACTACTACTACTACTACCACTACTACCACTACCACTACCACTACCACTACCACTACCACTACCACTACCACTACCACTACAACTACCACTACCACTACCACTACCACTACCACTACTAGTACTAGTACTGCTACTAGTATTACTACTACTACTACTACTGCTGCTGCTGCTGCTACTACCACTACTACTACTACGAGTACTACTACTGTACTACTACTACTACTACTACTACTACTACTACTACTACTACTACTACTACTACTACTACTACTACTACTACTACTACTACTACTACTACTACTACTACTACTACTACTACTACTACTACTACTACTACTACTACTACTACTACTACTACTACTACTACTACTACTACTCAGGTCACACCTGACTTATGGCCGGTCAGGTTTGGGTTTGGGTTTGGGTTTGGGTTTGGGTTAGTTTTTTTGTGGTCTATTGGAAACCAATTGTTTTACTTAGTTTTCTATTGGAAACCAATGGCTTGGCTTCGTTTTCTATTGAACACATATGGTTTAAATTCGTTTCCTATGGGGAACCAATGGTTTAAATTAGTTCCTTTTGGAAACCAAGGTTTTTTATTAGTTTTCTATTGGGAGCCAATGGTCTGCATTAGTTTTCTATTGGAAGCCAATTGTTTTTTATTTGTTTTCTATTGGAAACCAATGTGTTTAATTAGTTATCTATTTGGAGGCAACGGTGTTAATTAGTTTTCTATTCGAAACCAATGTTTTTAATTAGCTCTCTATTGGGAACAAATTGTTTCTATTAGTTTACTCTGGTAAACCAATGGTTTTTATTAGTTTCTATGGGAAGCCGTCGAGAATTCCTGGGGACTCCTTGAGATTTCCTTGGGAATCTTCGGGGTACGTCTTTAGGATTCACCGAGGAAACATTAGGATTCACAGAGACTTCCTTCGGATTCCTCGAGCATTCCTTGGGATTCCTCAGGAATTCCTTGGGATTTCTGGAGACTTCCTGAGGATTCCTGTAGACTTCCTTAGGATTCCTGGAGACTTCCTTGGGATTCTTCGAGAATTCCTAAGGCATCCTTACAAATTCCTGGGGATTCTTTGAGAATTCCTATGGGATCTCAAGGATTCCTTAAGATTCGTCTGGGGTTCCTCCAGATTCCTGGGGGCGTCCTAAAAATTCCTGGTGAATTCCTTAGGATTACTCCGAGATTCTCAGGATTCCACCGAGATTCCTTCGGATTCTTCGGAAATGCCTTAGGATTCCTGTTGAATTCCTTGAGCTCCTGAAGAATTCCCACGGATTCCTTGGGCATTCCTTGGGGTTCCTGAAGAATTCCTTGGGATTCCTTGAGACTTCCTCAAGATTCCTGAAAATCTTTTAGGTTTCCTGGAGGCTTCCTTGGGACTCCGCAGGGATTCCCAAGGATTCCTAAGGATTTCCTTAAGATTCCTTCAGGATTCCTTGGGATTCCTTCGGATTCCCGGAAGCTTCCTGGAAAAATTCTTAGGTTTCCTGCAGGCTTCCTTGGGAATCCCGAAGAATTCCTTGGGATTCCATTAGATTTCTGTAGGACTCCTGGAGAATATCCCTCAGGACTCCCAGGGATTCCTGCGGATTCCTGATGAATTCCTGCGGATTCCTGGAGAATTCCTTTGGATTCCTGGGGAATGCCTGAGGTTTCCTTGAGAATTCCTGAGGATTCCCTGAGAATTCCTTAGGATTCCTAACAGCGTGCCGGCCATAGGTCAAGTGTGAGGGACGCGTAGTTTATATTGGGTTTTCGTACACCTCTATAGAAGCCCAACCAAACTACCGGCCATAAGCAGGCAAGCCATAGACGACGGGTGACCCTATTACTACAACAAACAACAACAACAATTACTACTACTACTACTACTACTACTACTACTACTACTACTACTACTACTACTACTATTACTACTACTGCTACTATTACTACTACTACTACTACTACTACTACTACTACTACTACTACTACTACTACTACTACTACTACTACTACTACTACTACTACTACTACTACTACTACTACTACTACTACTACTACTACTACTACTACTACTACTACTACTACTACTACTACTACTACTACTACTACTACTACTACTACTACTACTACTACTACTACTACTACTACTACTACTACTACTACTACTACTACTACTACTACTACTACTACTACTACTACTACTACTGCTACTACTACTACTACCACTACTACTACTACGACTACGACTACTACTACTACTACTACTACTACTACTATTACTACTAGTATTACTACTACTACTACTACTACTACTACTACTACTACCACTACTACTACTACTACTACCACTACTACTACTACTACTACTACTACTGTTACTACTACTACTACTACTACTACTATTACTACTACTAATACTACTACTACTACTACTACTACCACCACTACGCGCCAGCACCCAGTTGTGCCAGCATTATTTCTTATGTTGTGGGAGGGCGGAACGTGTCCGTTGTTCCTTTCAACATGGCCAGTCTTGTCGTCAACGATGCGAAATGCGTGGCGGGAATGGGACGCGGCGCGCATCCCGCGCGGACGTCAATGCGGTGTTCTGGGGTATCCTCAACTCGCACTTAAATGCCCGCGCAGCCCCCAGTTGTGACATCACTGTTTCTTATGTTGTGGGAGGGCGGGTGGGAATGGGCATGCCATGCTTGATTCGCTCGAGCTGGCTAGCTTGACCCACACCCACACCCACACCCACCCCCACACCCACACCCACACCCACCCACCCACGCACCCATGCACCCACGAACCCACGCACCCACGCATCCACACCCACACCCACACCCACACCCACACCCACACCCACACCCACGCACCCATGCACCCACGCACGCACGCACGCACGCACGCACGCACGCACGCACACACGCACCCTTTGCTCGTTTTCCCCTTTTTGGGCCTCCTGGGAGGCCCTCTTCGCCACCGCTGGATTCGCGTCAAAATTCTTGTCAGAACGCACCCCTGGGTAGGTCTGGGGAGTAGCGGTATTGGTGCCTTTTGCTCTCCCCAGCCCCCTCCGCATGGGGAGAGTGGTGCGGATTGCCCCCTGCAGAAGGGGGCAGGGAAGAGTCAGGGGGCCACATGCGAGCCCTACCCCTACCCCCCACGATTTCTGAGGGTGAGGCTGGGGTTCGCTTCGTTCGGGAGCTCCCGAGCGAAGTGAACCCCACCCCCTCAGAAATCGTGGGGGGTAAGGGTGGGGTTCGCATGTGGCTCTTTAAGAGTGCGTTCGCTGCATCTGGCGTCCGGGAGAGGTGGAGGGGAGGACGGGGGGGAGAGAAGGAGCCGACGGCGACGGGAGAAGAAGCCGAGAAGGGGAGGAGGCCCCGGCGGCAGAAAAAAACACCCAAACGGGAGAGCCTCACAGCGGCAGTGCACGGCCCTGCGGGGCGGAAGCTGTGCAGAGAGTGCGCTCGCGGCACCGAACATCCTGGGGCAGTCTATAACGCCCTGCAAGGCGCAGGAGGTGGGAGAACGGCGAGGGAAGGAGGAGGGGACCACACGACAGACAAGGAGAGGGACGAGGAGGAGGGATGGGGGCGACGAGAGGTGCACGCTGCACAGAGACAAGCACAGAAGCTCCCACACCACCATGGACAGGGTGCAAGATATCCTCCGTGATCGACGAATCGAGCACGCCGTGCTCTTCCCCGCACTCTTGGCGGGAGGGGGCGGTGGAGGGAGCCTGAGACAGGCGGCCGAGATGCTGCGGCCCAGCCGCCCAACACCGCTCCACGGAGGCTGGGAGACCCGCAGCGAGGGCGCAGCGCACGAACTCGAATGTCTGTCTGACAGCCAGGAGACTCCTCCTCCTCCTCCTCCTCCTCCTCCTCCTCCTCCGCTGGGGGCGGGAGCAAGCGGGGAAGAAGGGAAGACCCGAGCAAGGACTAAGTCTGAGTGAAAAGCGGCAGGAAGATACCACGATGAACCTCACGCGTCTGTGGTGCACCACAGCTCTGAGAGTACAACATGGCATCAGACTTCCCACAACGAACTGAGGATCCATGATCGATGAATCAAGCACGCTGTACTCTCCCCCGCACTCTAGGTAGGAGGGGGACTCTGGACGGAGCCTGAGACAGGCGACCGAAATTCCTCAACCCAACCGCCCACCACTGGGTACACACAGTAAGTTCTGCAGCTGTTCAAAATCCTGAGATCAAGTGGAAGAAGGCCGAGTAGCGCCGCTGCAAAGAGCACTGGATGGAAGGACTCTCACCACCAGCGTTGAAACTCACATGCTCGTGAGGACAAACTTCCACGCTCGGGAGATCAAATTGTTGACGCTTCGCGCATCCCCTCCGGCTGCTCCTTGGATGGGGGGGGCTCGCACGTCCATCGTCGTCGGGCACCGCGCCCCCCATACGCCGGTCGAGCGCCGCCCCCACGAGCTCGCGTCGCCCCTGGCACGGCTCTCCGCCTCCTCGCTGCCGGTGTTGCTCGGCCTTGCCGTCGACTTACCGCCGCGGCTCCCGCCTTGTCTTGACGCCCCCCCCCCGGCGCTCCGGTTTTACGTCGAGCGCCTGCACGGTTGCCCTCTTCGGATAAGTCGCCGTCTTCTTCGTGGACGTGGTCGTCGCCTTCGTGGTCGTGGGCATGAATTACGACGCCATTTTGGTAATGCACGCGGACCAGCACTCTCCTGGTCTCCGACGGTTTCGGCGAGTTCGACCTGTTCGTCAGCGTCCTTCTCGCCCCCTGAGCCCAGCGTAGTTCGCTCCTGCGCGCTCAGTGCCACATTTTTGTCCGCTGCTCGTGAGCCGCGTTTCGACTCGATGCCGAGCGATGTGTCGCCGCGGTCGCGATCAAAAAGTACCCTCTCCAGCCTGAGCGGCAGCGAGGCCCGCCTCGGCCCCCCTCCTCGGCTCCCCTCCTCGGCTCCCCTCCTCGGCTCCCCTCCTTCCCCTCCTCGGCTCCCCTCCTCGGCCCCCCTCCTGTCCCCTCCTCGGCTCCCCTCCTGTCCCCTCCTGTCCCCTCCTCGGCTCCGGTTTGTCCCTTCCCCGTTGCCCCCTCCTCGGCTCCTCTCCTTCCCCTGGCGCAATTCGCTCGTAGCCTGCGCGCTGCGACCCCTTGACGGCGCCCGGCCTCCTCCGGTGCGCTCGCGATCAGGAGAAGCACCCCCCCCTCCAGCCCATCCACAAACGATGCCCAGGCGAGTTGCCTCGATCGGGGAGCGGAGAGCACGCCAAGGAACAAAGTGCTGGAGAAACCGCCGTACCCCAAGAGGGGAGGGAGGAGGAGGAGGAGGAGGAGGAGGAGGAGGAGGAGGAGGAGGAGGAGGAGGAGGGAAGGATGGCGAGGAGGAGGAGGAGGAAGGAGGAGGACAGCGTGGAGAAGGACGAGGAAGAGGTTGGGGAGGGGAGGAAGGAGGAGGGAGGAGGAACGAGGACGAGGAGGAGGAATAGGCGGATGAGGATGAGGAGGGGAAGGAGGAGGAGGAGGAGGAGGAGGAGGAGGAGGAGGAGGAGGCGGAGGAGGAGGAGGAGGAGGAGGAGGAGGACGAAAAGGGACGAGCAGAAGAGCCAGAAGCCTCCTGAATGCGATGCCTCCCGGAGTCTCCTCGGATGTGTCTTGGAAGTTGTTTGGAGGCCTTTTGGAGCGTCTTGGGGGCATCTTGGCGGGCCCAGGGCCGTCATTGAGCGTCTTGGGTGCTTCGGAGATCCTCTTGAAGCGTCTTGGGGGCCTCCGTGGGAGCCTCTTGGATGCCGCCTCTTGGGCGCCTCTTGGGGCCGTCTGGGCGCCTCTAGGGGCACTCTTGAGGCGCTCTTGGAAGCCTTGGGGACGCTCTTGGAGCCATCTTGGAGGACATCGATCAAAAAAGAGGGGTTCCTCAATTAGCGCTGCCCCTCAGGAACCCCAACAATTGTCTCTTGGGGCGCTCTTGGAGCGCTCTTGGGTTGGGGCGTTCGTGGGCGCTCTTGGGGCCGTCTTGGGGCTCTCTTGCGCTTCTCGTGGGGCCCTCTTGGGCCATATTTGAGCCATCTTGAGGCATCAGACGTCTATCGAAATCGAACGGGTGACGATGCAACAATCAATGGTTGTCCTCACGCTTTTGAGTGATTTTGGCATCTTGGAGACCTCCTTGGAGGTCTCGGAGGCCTCTTGGAGCCGTCTTGTGGCGGTCTTGGGGCCTTTCCTTTTGGAGCATCTTCGGGGCCAGGGTATCTTGAGCCATCTTGGGATGTTGGGCTCTCCGAGGCGCTCTTGGAGCCGTCTTGGGCCATCTTGAACGCTCCAGCTACCAGCGAAACCCCCCTTCCAGGTCCAGGGGAGGGGGTCGGGGGACCACGCGCCACCATCCACGCCGTCCCTGTCAAAAACCACTTGACAGTGATCGTGGGATGGCCGCGCATGATCCAGATATAGCGGCGAGGTGCATGTTGTATTGTAGGGGTGGTCGCCCTGCACACAGCAGGGAATATGCTGACACACCCGCCGCCCTTGTCAAAACAATGCGAAGTGCTCGCGGGCCTCATGAACATGACTCCAGACTTTGCCCCAAAGTGTACTTTGCACTGATTTTTGAAAGGGATGGTGGGGGGGGCCGCATCGGGTTGGCCGCGCATGCTCCAAATGTGGAGGCAGAGTGTGGCTTGTATTGTTCTGTAACAGGGATGGTGGTCGGCGGGTGGTCATGGTGTCGGCATGGTTCCTGGTTGGCCTCCGGTCGCCTGGGGGAGGGGGTGTATTTTAGTAAGGGACAGTGGTAAACGCTTCCCCGGAGGGGAAGAATGGGGTTAGAAGAGGAGCTGAGCCGGCCCTAGAACACCTAGGCCCTAAAGGGCTGGTGGGATTTCTCACCCGATCGTTCGAGGACGCTAGTGTTGAGTCGGGCATGTCCCTCTACGCGAGGGAAATTCCAAACAAGTCAAAATTTAGTCAGGGGACAATTTTTCGACTATTGCCCCAGGGGTCCTATAGCGCCACGCGGGATGTCCAGAGGCGCGCGGAAGGCCCGCGGGGTCGGCGACGGCGGCGGCAGCGGCGACAACAACGGAGGGAGAGCATGGAGGAGGAAGAAGAGGAGGAGGAGGAGGATCAGGAAGAGCGCTGGCCGAGACAGAGGAGGAGCGGTGCGTGATGGGTTCTGGATTGAGCTCCGCATTGGGCAACGTATTGGGTTACGTGTTGGGCTTTTTGGGCAACGTATCGCCGGCAGCCTTACGTACCGCGTATCGAGCGTGGACGTTGTACGTGTTGACCCACGTATTGGCGAATGTATGCAGCCATATCCACGTTTTCGATATACATATAGAACTACGTATCAATACGCTCCGGATTGCGTGTTGCGTATCGGGGCAGCTAAGTTCTTGCAGCACCAGCATCCACATCGCAGCATGATACCACCGACGTCCACGGATTTGTTGGGCACAGACCATCATTATTTCCAGAGCGACGTCTGCCAGTTCCAGATGATTTCTGCCACATCAGACACCGCCAACACGATGGACAGAAACCTATACCCGCCGCGACCAGCAGGGGTAGCCACGCAGGCCCTGTAACGCCGCGTAGGTTCCCAGTTGCAGTTTCTCACACTTCAAAGCTACGCCTGCTCCTGCCCGCAGTGACTCTCTTCGCTCCTCGGCTCATGTTTTGTCCCCCGATGGGACGGGACGGAGGGAGGTCTGGCTGCATGTTGCGGCTTCAGGGTCCACGGCCAGGAGGAGAAGGAGGGGAGCGGACAGGAAGGACGGACGAGGAGCTGTTGTGACAGAGGATGGGGAGAGGACGCACGAGTGGTCTCACGAACGCGTCGGACTGGAGGAAGCGTAAGCGTGGTGGGGATGATTGCTTCGTGCATTCAGCATTCGTTCCACAGGGCGCGCGCTAAAATCCATGCGGCCGTCTGCCTCTCAGCAATGACACCGTGCACAAGCATTATCTGACATACACCTAGCACTGCATGAAGTTTGATTCCAGTGTTTTTGCTTAATGATTTCTTCCCCCCCAGCGCAGTGAGGCAGACCAGCAGCACCGGCATGCGGCGCAGCTGCAGCCGCCATCTGGTCACGGACGAGCTAGGGTGGGCCGCGGGCTAAGCAGCTTGTTGATGTTTCGAGAATGCGCAAATCGCCCTTCGATCGAGGAAGTTGGGGATGGGGAGGAAAGAGAAGCAGCAGGAGCAAGAGGAGCAGGGTGTGGGGGGGGAGGAGGGGGACGTGAGGCTGACGAGAGAGGAGGGGGATGATGTCTTTCTTCCGCTGTGGGCAGCACCGGGAAGAGAGGACGAACTTGCCGCTACGGACAACCATATTTACGCGCTTGCGTTGCCACGTCATATATACTAAGATCCTGCCCAGTGCCACAGGGCGCTGCGCAAGCCTGGGGCTGAAGATCAGGCCTGTCCGCGCCCAACTAATGGAGTTCGGGGCGAGATCGCACCCCTGCGCTGCGGGTAAGCGCGTCAGCCAATGAAGCACGGGACTCGCTAGTTGGTGGGGCCAATTAATAGGCATTGTTTTCAGCACCCTCTCAGGACGCATCCATCGAGGGTGGTACCACTGCGATCCTTGTGAGGATCACAGCAGCATCGTTCAACACCGAGAGTGAAAAGTTTGATTGTCAGAGTGTGATACGGGATTTGGTATGCATCCCACTGGAAGCACGATTCCAATTCAGCGGCCGAGACTGACTTCTGAGAGGGCTGACCAGATCATCCAGGCAGGCATCACTTTGACAAAGTATCTTGGCATCTTGACGAGGGTTGAGGATTGTGTTGCCGATGAGGCTTCTAGGGCCTGGGCCTTCATGATCACATCTGAGGCGTCTTGGGCCGTCTCGGAGGCCACTCAGGCCGTCTTGGAGCCATCTCGGGCCGTCTTGATTCCATATCGTGCCGGGCCCATGCTTGGGCTCGGGCCCTCTCGAGGCCATCTTAAGCGGCTCGGGCCGTCTCGGAGGCCGCTTGGGCCGTGTTGGTGCCATATCGGCCCGTCTTGATCCCACTGCAGGCTGGGCTCAGGCTCGGGCTCGGGCCTCACGAGGCCATCTTAGTCGTCTTGGGCCCTCTCGAAGGCCTGTTGGGCCGTCTTGGAGCCATCTTGGGTCGTCTTGCCGCCAACTCGGCCGGGCTCTGGGTTGGGCTCGGACCCTCGCGAGGCCATTTTAAGCATCTTGGGCTGTCTCGGAGGCCTCTTCGGCCGTCTTGGACCCATCTTGGGCCGCCTTGATACCATCTTTGGGTGGGCTCAGGCTCGCGAGGGTCCTCGCGAGGCCGTCTTGGGCGTCTTGGGCTGCCCCTGTGTGTCGTGATGCTGGGGAACGGGAGCCCCTCCTCCATAGAATCATAGCATTGGTCCGCAGATCCGTGCATCCCACTTCCGGTGGGTCCACGCTATGAAATAGTAGTATGTATCTGTTCTAAGGAGAAAATGGGATTCACTAAGTTTCCACGCCAAAAAAGGATCTGGACGAATGACATGGGATCCACGATACTCTTGCAAGCACGAAACGGGATCCATTGGGATCCATTGTTAGAAATGCAAGAGAAAATCACTCTCGTCCTAATGACGAGGGAAACTGTACCCCTTCTGCCCTTAGCGTAGGGGCAGTGGTGGCACCATACACGCAGCATGTGAGAGTTGTGGAGGGCTGTTCTGGCCGACTGTCCGAGATGAGTTCTCGGTTGGACGAAAAAGAGCCGATTGGGGGAGCGTGGGTGCGACATCTGTTAAATGCTGCGCGCGCCTGGTTTCGGCCCCGTCGGGCGCCGTCCCCGATGCATCGGCGCCTCTGGCGCCAGGAGGCGACGGAAAATCGGGCATTTGCTTTGGCCGGAAGGCAACGGGTGAAATCTGAAATGCCGTTTCGATGGATTTTCGAGGCTTGAATCTGCAAAAGGTGAATCACGAGACGAGCTGGTTTTCCTGAGCCCTCCACCCCAAGAAAATGCTCCGCAATTGGACGCGTGAGTTGACTTGCGAACCCCACCTCTGCTGTCCCCCCCCCTTCGACCGCCACGACCGGGCCAGCGCCTGGGGCCTCCGACGAGCCCGTGTCGGCCCTCGTGGCATCGCCAGGCGTCGTCCCGGAAGGCCTCGGCGGACAGAGGCACGTGCTCTGGGCACGGGGGGCGAGGCCGGCCAGGCATCCCCAGGGCACCATTCAGCAGGTTGCATTCTGGCGATCGCGAGCATGGATCCGGGGTGCGTGGATTAGCGACGGGTCCCGTTCCCACGGGGAATCGCGGTTTCCTGCCGCCGAGCGAGGCGGCAGCGGCCGCATTCTGGGGAGGGCACCTCCCCCGATCCATGGGCTTGGCGACCGCGCGCCAAGTCCATGGATCGCCAATCCACGTTTGCGCGCCTCCGACATTCAGCAGGTGATGTAAACCCTAAACCCTAAACCCTAACAGTGTGCGGTGGCGCCTTGTATTCGGCCACCTCGCAAGTTGCCTGTCTGGCTCGCAGTCGGGTGGCTAAAGTTCATCTCCAAGCAACGCCAGCGATCTGGAAGCCCTACAACTGGCTTGCCGCTCCCTGCCCTCGTGAGCCGCGCCAGGTCCGTCAGAGTCATAGGGTTGCGTGTAGTGTGCTCGTAAATTATGGCAGTGCCGTAAGTGTGAGAATCCACGGCAGTGGGAAGATCGGCGCTGGCCTCCGTGGTCCTGGCCGCCCGCCCACGGAGTGAGGCAGTAAGGCTCTGTCCAGGTGGATTGCCGGGCGTATGCGCCCTTTTGTGCCATGCTTGCCATGCCTGGTCTTTGGGTCTTGGGGTTGCGCAGCGAGGGTACAGTGGAAGCCCCTGCCAAGAAACACCCTGCTTGTCTCCAGGGTGCCCTGGGTTTCTTGGGTTTCGAAGGATTTTCTGTGGAACGCGTGACGCTCCCACACCACAAATCCATGGACGCCCTGGGGTCTTAGGGTTGGGTTTCTTGTGGAAGGTTTCTTGCGGTCGAGGTCCCACTGTAGGTGACCGGGGGCGCGGAGAGGCAGGAGAGGGAGCGATGGCAAGGGGCGTGGGAGAAGTATCCAGCCACCTGCGGCAAGCTCTGCCATCGTGCCAGCGGCGAGCTCTTTGTGCAGGCGCTTCGTGCACCGTGCAGAAGGCCGTCACAAGGTGGCGCCTCTCGCCACTGTTCCTGGATGGGGCTCGCACGATGCCTACCTGGGCCGTCTTGGGGCTGTCTTGGGATCCTGTGGGGCCGTCTTGAGGCTCTCGAGACCACTTGGTGCCTTCTTGGGCCACCTTGCCCCCTCTCAGCCGTCTCTCGGGGCTGTCTTCGGGGCCTCTTCGGGTGCTCTTGGGCCATCCTGCGGCCCACTTGGGCCGTCCTCGGCCCTCTTGGGTCGTCTTGAGACCCTCTTGGGGCCCCGACGCCTCCGAAGGCCATCGGAAAGTCCCGATGACCGCCAAACATTCTCGGACGAAGCAATCGAGCACGCCGTGCTACTCGCATGCCGTGCTCCTCCTGGGGCCCGCTTCTGGCATGCAGCCCCAGAAAGAGCCCGCGCCCTCCGCCCTGCGCCCGAGCTGTCCCGCGCGGACGGCCCCTCGGCTGCGGATGGCATGGCATCGCCTCCAGACCGAGTCTGGCGGGCGTGTACCTCGAACGGGGCCAGGACGAGGATGAGCCCGTTCCAGAGCGTTCCGGAACGCTCTAAGGAGGCCACGGCATGGCATGGCATCGCTTCCAGACCGAGTCTGGCGGGCGAGCAGCAACATTTGAAGAAGAAACAACGGCATAGACAAAAACGTGTTTCTTTTCCTTCTTCCAAGCATTCGGCAGCGAGCGAGGCGGGGAAGTGAGAAGGATAATGCCATCTGAGAAGGCGGCGGGGCCTCTCAGGCGCCCTCGCGCCTTCTGATTGGTCTTCCGTGCCTTCGGGGAAGGCTAACAAAACGTCTCAGAAGGCCAGGAGACTTCGAAGCCTTCGCGCCTCCTGAGAGGTCTCCCGTGTCTTCGAGGAAAGCTTTGCCTTCTCTCTTCCTTCCTTCCTTCCTTCTCTCTCTCTCTCTCTCTCTGCGCCTCGCGTCCTCGCCGCCACCATTGGGTGATAGAACATGTGGGCGCTTTTTCTATCGCTGTGCTCGCCCCTGTCCGTGGCTGTCGGTCGTTCGCGCTTCCTCCCTTGTTCACCTCCTCGGTCCTCCCTCCTGGCTTGCCCCTTCTTCTCCTCCTCCTCCTCCTCCTCCTCCTCCTCCTCCTCCTCGTTGGGCCTGCGAATTTTCTGGACACGTTCGGGTCAACGACACTGGACCACGACATCTTGGTGTCCAGCGATTTGGGGCAGCAGCCGACTCCTTGTAGCGAGCTCTTGGTGGCGTGTTTGCGCTGAAAAAAATGGTTTCGAGGAAAACTCAGAGCATTTCTCGGAAGGCCAGGGGCTCTCCGAGCCTTCCGAGCAGACCCGCCCCCTGTCACTTCCGCCTGGGCTCGCCGCCGACATCGGTCCATCTGTCAACGGGTGGTTTGGGAATCCTTGGTTTGGCAACTATCGGTGATGTGTCTTGTGGTGAGGAGAACGAGGCCCAGACATGCGACGTCCTGACTTTTTCAGGACGGCGTTCCCGGAAGTCTAGACCCTTCCCCCAGGGCCGGCTTTTCATCCTGAGTCGTTTTTTGATGGTCCCGAGGCCCGGCGAGGGCCCCCCGAGGCCGAAATAGGCCAAAAAAATCCCGTCCTGATTTTTTAACGACGCGATCATGTCTGCGCATCATCACTCCCCCCCCGCTCGCCGCCGAATCACGGGCGAGCAGCCGCGGCTCCCGTTTCACATCCTCCAGAGCCGCCGGACCTCAGGGAGATTGTCGCTCTATCGTTCTGGCTCCTCCTCCTCCTCCTCCTCCTTCTCCTCCTCCCCTCCTCCCCTCCTGCCCTCCTCCCCTCCTCCCCTCCGTCCTCCTTTCCCTCCCTCCTCCCTCCTTCCCTCCTCTTCTCCTCGTGCCCCCCCCTTCTCGTACCCCCCGCCCGAGTTTGCGTCTTCGTCCTGGCTTCGTCTTCGAGGGGCGATCGAGGAACGCCCGACGGGGCCACGACGAGGACTACTCCGTTCCGGAGCGCTCTGAGGAGGCCGCGGCGCCCGATACGTCCTCCAGAGCCGCCGGATCTCAGACACATTCTCGATGTGTCCTCACCCGCTATTGTATCTTCGTCCGAGCTTCGTCGTAGTGCTCGGGGGTGGGCGAGGCTGCTGAACGCCAACATGAGCCGCACCCCCAGCATGATGCTCATCGACATCGCGCAGCTGGACCAGGACACTGGCCGCGGGCCCCCGCCTCCCGGCTCCGCTCGTCTTCCTATGCCGTCCGCGTTATCGTCCGCGCCGTCCTGCGGCTGCCTGCTGCGGCTCCTCATCCTGCTCTGCTCCTCCTGCTCCCAGCGCGCGGGCCGCGTAACCTGGGAGACCAGTAGGCTACGTTCCACGGCCCCATAGGGAACCTGAATGCCAAGTGCCACCCGCGAGCAGGGATTCCTCTAAGCGGCGACGCCCAGGCGGCTTCGGGATAGCCGCGCGTTCCACAGGTCACTCGTGGCTCGCTCGTGCTCTTCGGCGGAGCCATCCGAGCCCCGGGCCCTCCCCGCGGCCATCCCGGCCCAGACCGTTCTGGCTCAGGGGGGCCCGGCACCAGCTCGGCGCCCCTGCCTCTTCGGGCGCGCCCCGCCGAGGGACTCGAGAGGGGCAGGAGGTCGTGAGGATGGGGCGTGCCAAGTCTTTGAATGTTCCCCGCGTGTCCAGCTCGTGATGATGACGATGCGTCCCCAAGCCAAGGGTCTCTGCGCGGGTTTGCCTAGTGCAGGCCGGCTTGTGTGGCGTTCCGGGTATGCTTGGCGGCTCTCTCTTTCCTCATGGCGGTCATGCGTAGCGGACGCGTGGCGCGAGCGTGTGTGCATGTCAGCGTCCGGGTTGTGCGCGGTAGAAGAAGATGTTCCCAGGATTCACTAGACCCCCCGTTTCTCCCAACGGGCAGAAACGGGGGCTGCCAGATACCCTGGAAATCCGGAGACGCATCCTGAGCCCATTCTATCATGACCCCAGTGGGCGGCGACATCCGAAACCTACCCTCGCAAATCAACGATCCAGGCAACTCGATGGGCGTCGGGCGTAGGGTCCGGAATGCGCCGAACACGTGGCGACGGCCGAACTCTACCCCGGCCTCCCATCCATTCAGGATAGCCGACGATTGGAAGGGGGGGGTAGGGTAGGGTTTGGGATTTTTGGGCCGCCACGAGGGTGCGAAGTTAGTCGCGCTTCGCGGTCTGGGTTGATGAGCTTGTTTCCACCATCACCACCATACGTTGGATGGGGGAAGGAGGTGGAGGAGGAGGAGGAGGAGGAGGAGGAGGACCCCCTCCTGCTCCAACTTATGGTGGTGGTGGTGGTGGAGGACAGGCCCATCATGGGTGATTCCACGGCGAGGTGCGAGTCCCGCGTCCTGTTCCGCCGGGGGCGGGGGCGGGGTGGCGCGAGGATGCGCGAAAGCAATCGCGCTTCCGCGAAGCGCGGAGCGCGAAGGCAACCGCCCCGGTCATGTTCTCGTCCCGTGGTCGAGTCGGGGATGTCCCTCCACAGGAGGAGTCTTTTCAAGAACAGTCAAAACAATAGCCTGGGGACGATTTTTGGGGACTATTGCTGGCTCTTTTTGGGCATGATGCTACGCTTGATGTTGTTGGTTTTCTGGGGGAACCCGCTTGTAGGAGGACCTATATGGTGAAACAGAGCTCGGCGGATCCATGGAGCATGGGGACGAGGGGAGGAGGAGGAGGAGGAGAGGAAGGAGCAGGACTGCACTGCACTTGACCGGACTGGACCTAATCCTTTGGAGGCTGGCGCCCCCGCGCGCGCGCGCCAGCCTCGCGGCGCTCCCTCGGCGCCGCGAGGCTCCGCGGCGCGCCTCTGGCCGCACGGCTCTGCCGGCGGAGAGCGCCCGTCTGGCGGGGGGGCCGCGCGGCTCCGCTGCCGGCGGGGAGGCGCTCGCGGGCGCGCCGCCTGCAGCCGCCCCAGACATGATCGCGTCGTTATAAAACCAATCAGGACGGGAGGTTTTTGGCCAACTTCGGCCTCGGGGGACCCTCGCCGGGCCTCGGGACCGTCAGAGACCTGCTCAGGATGAAAAGCCGGCCCCAGGGGAAGGGGTCTGGGCTTCCGGGGACGCCGCCCTGACAAAAATCAGGACGTGGCATGTCTGGGGCTGCGTCGCCGCCCTTTGCGAGGGCCGCCGCAGGAAGAGGTCGCAAGACGGGTCGAGCAGAACCACCTGTCGGGCGATCGCAAGCATGGATAGGCGGGGCGTGGATCAGCGACGGGTCCTGTTTCCACAGCGGCGGATTTCCGCCGCGGAGCGAGGCGGCACCTGCCGCATTTTGGGGAGGGCGCCTCTGGGGGGCGATTTTTCGATTATTGTTTTACTATTTCTGGATATGTTTTGACTATGTTTCCTTTTCCTTCCAAAGGCCGCCTGTAGGAGGACATGCCCGATCTAACTCAAGACGGGTCGAATCGAAACACCTGGGGGCGCTCCAGAGAGGGCTTCGCCTTCAAAGGTCGAAGGAGTGGCCATCGCTTCCTCGGCGGAGTGCCTGCGGAAGCCGGACGCCGGCGAGAGTACAGCGAGGGTGCCTCCGCCGGCGGAAGCTCGGAGGAAGCCGGCGGGAGTAAAAGATCAAGCAGTGGCGAGGCGTCACGGCTGGCCTCAATGCCCACCAAAGAATGTTCTAATAACCTTTTGTGGTCTGCGCGAAATGTTCTTCGAGCACTTCTGGTCGATATCGTTTTGTTTAAAAGCACATCGGGTTTTATGTGTAAAGAACAGTGGTTTGTGCTTAGAACAGCTTTGGGTTCTGAGAACAGGTCGTGGTAGACATAGGAATGCCAGGACTGTCGGTCCCTGTTCGAAAAAGATGCGCCCCCAAGAGATTCTGCCATCGTCATTGTCAGGAGAACCAGCAGTGACATAAACATGAAAGCTCGGAGGTCCGCGCGGATCGATGTCCTGGATCGGCGCTGGGACCTTCAGTGGCGCGCGCTCCGCGCGCCAGGGAGGGGGGGTCCAGCGCCGATCCGAGAAATCGTCGCGGACCTCCAAGTTTTTATGGTTGCGTCATTGTTTGTTTCCCTTGTTGCCGCAGAGAAATGCACATGTCACAGGGGTCACTCGCCAGTAGACAGCCAATTCGTGCGGTTGGCACGCCGCGGGCTGGCGCGGGTGCGCTAGCGATCAGCGTCGTGAGCGCGGGCGCTGTACGGTAGGTTCGCGTCGTGTCGGCGCGGCGACGAGCCCGCCACCAGTGGGCGTTCACGGTTGAACGCCGCCAGTGGTCCCAGAGTCGGCCAATATGCAACGATCTGGCGATCGAAAGGCTGCCGATCGTTCGAGATTGAACGATCCACGCGGTGTCAGAAGCCAACGCAGGGGGGTCGTCACGACACGGACCTGCCGTGTCCACCGTCATCCAGGCAGCGTTCTCAGCGGCGGGCAGGCCCGTGCTGGCTCAGGGAGCCGAGCGGAGTGCAATGGCCCACGCGGTCAACAACCCCGCTCTGTATTGGGCGTCCGCTCTTGTTTCCCGAGCTCCGTCCGAAAGGCCTCGTACGTCGCGAGCTTCAGCTTCCACCTCCGAGCGCGGTGGCGCTCGCCGTGAGCTTACAGAGTCGCGGCGGGCGTGCGCGGAGAGGCAGCAGCGGCTCTGGCGCGCTGCCGCAGTGTGGCTGCAGATGGTCCAGGCCTCGCGCATGGGGCTCGGGCCGACCCTCCGATGGGCGAGAACGAGGTGCGGCTGGCCGCAGGCTCCCAGGCAGTACTAGCACGGTAGCGCGTGTCCTCGTTGTTTTCAGATCGGCGGTTCCATGATGGGGTTTTTGGGATGGGGACCCGAGGATAGGAACGGATCCAAGGGTGGATTCGCGTTGTTTGAGACACCTCGTCCTCAGGACCCCATCCCTCAGAACCCCATCTTTGAACCACCGATCATAGGTGGCTGGCGCCACCGCGTCGATGGCTTCCATAAAGGCGAGCAGCCAGGCAACCGAGCATCACGGGTGAGACAAGCCACTGGGCGTGATGGCGGGCAACGTTATTGGTTCTCCATTGCGCGTCCCCGTCGATGCGCTGGAGGCCGAAGCAAGAGTTCGAGTGAATGCCCCATGCAGATGGCTGGGCAGCAGCGCTGGACCTTTACAAGGGATTGCCTCGGCAAAGCACCCCTGGTAACAGCAATGGTGAAGAGGCGGGTCGAGGAGCAAGAGGTCGGCGAGAGGAAGCGCGTATGTCCAAGTCCTCCTAAGAATTCTTAGGACCGCTGACGGGCGGGACAAAGGGTGAGGCCACGGCCATGTGCACCTCGGTGGTTGTTCTACAAGAGATCATGGCCGTCTGGGCCAAAGATGTAGCCTGCAGTGAGTCGAGAGCGCGATTCCTGAATGCACTGTGAGGGGGCCTCAGGCGAAACGGCTGCTGGAGAGGGCGATCTACGGCGGCGGTCACGGTTTCCCGTCCCCCCTGTGGCATTTGTCTGTGGACCTACGACACCAAACCTTTGCACTTGCGCCAGTCAGCGCCCCTGTGAGCGACGCAGGTAAACGGGGTCGACTGCGCCGACACTGGCGCGTAAGCTGTCCGCATAAGGTCGCGCGTGAGCGCCGTCGCCTCCGATGTGGCGTGCCACGTTGGCGGCGCGCATAAACCACCGCGTAAGGTCGCTATGCGATTTCGCGCAAGACCCGCTTCTCGGCGTCACCCCAACATGTTAATACTGTGTGTGTCGCCCCCCCAGGGGCGACGCGCGCACCGAGAAATCTTATAGTATATGCGTCGTGGCGGGCGCTTACTGGCCACACCGCTCGGAAAACTCTACATATACACAATACAAGATGCGTATACTAGATTTTCGGGTCGGACGCGCGCCTCCCATGTAGCTTCTGCAGAGCACCGCGCACGCCCCGCTGTCGTGCTGGGAGCAGCGCAGCGGTGCGCGGAGCGCCACCCTCGTGCCCCGCCAGGGTCTTCGGGGGCGAGTGCGGTGGTCTCGTGCCGTGCCGAGTCGGCAGGGGGCCCCGCCCGAAGCGTGCAAGACGGAACGCAGCCAGTGGCCCAGAGTCGGCGAATCTACAATTAAGTCGGGCCTCTACATCAGGAAATTCCAAAATAGTAAAAAAAAATATGGGAACGCGTTTCCTAACATATTTGAATCTTTTTAAAAAGATATGTCTGGTCAATTCTTTATTCAAAAATCCTCCTGCAGGAGAACATGCCCGACCTAAATGCACAGTGGAAACCCATGCCAAGAAACACCCTGCTTGCATCCAGTGTGCTCTGGGTTTCTTGGGTTCCGATGGTTCGGCTGTGGAGAGCGTGACATTCCCCCACACCAGACATTGGCAGACTTCCTGGGGTCTCTGGGTTGGGTTTCCTGTGGCACGGGCTGTGCTGCCCTTTGGCCCCTCCGGCCACCGAGCCCGGGCTGTCGGTCCGAGGCCTCTCGAGGCCCTTTTTGCTCCGCTTTTGGGCGGTCGTGTTAAGTCGGGCATGTCCCTCCACAGGAGGAATATTCAAGAATAGTACAAAAAAACAAGTAGTCAGGGGACGTTTTCTTTGTTGTTTTAAAGTGTGTTTGGGTAATTTTTGCGTACTTTTCATTTTTCGTCCCAAATTCCCCTGCAGGGGGACAGGCCCGATCTAACGCTCGTGGCTTCGACAACAAGTCCTCTGGGAAGCGCCCGTGGGGAAGCACGGGCGGCACGCCGCGGTCCCCGAGACATGCAAGCGAATTTCGGGTCGGGGTCCCCTCATGCTCAGTGCTGGGGGCGGAGGGCTCAAGACTACAACCCAGACATGATCGCGTCTTAAGAAAATCAGGACGGGAGGTTTTTGGCCAATTTCGGCCTCGGGGGGCCCTCGCCAGGCCTCGGGATCGTCAAAAAACGACTCAGGATGAAAAGCCGGTCCTGGGGAAAGGATCTAGACTTCCAGGGACGGCGCCCTGAAAAAATCAGGACGTCGCATGTCTGGGAAGGGACATGAGTGCTTTCCAACTCGTGCCTCGCGGTGCGGGGGCGGATACGGAACGATCGGGCGGTCGAACACCGCCGATTCTTCAGGGCTGGACGCTGCGCGCGGCGTCTGCCACCAACGCTGGGGTCGCTGCGGCACGAGCCTGCTGGAGCTGAGCGGTGGTGCTGTGCCGAAGTTTCCGCCCAGGACTGATCGAGCCTCTTGCGGACTCCATCGTCAGCGGGCCGCGGCACCAGGAAACATCGTGATGCACTGGCTGTGCGCCAGCACGCCGCCGAAGGACCCTCCCTTGGGCCATGCCGATGCTCTCGGCTGCTGGCCTCAGGGAGGCGCACGGAGTTGACGCCTGAAATGATCGGCCAGCTCGGTGAGCCCTTCGCCGCTGCTGGCAGGCTTGGCAGCAAGCGCAGACAGCATACGGCCCCGCTGATGATTTGGAGCCAGCAGCCAGAGGCCGTCAGCAGCACGGACGGGTTGCCATTTTGCCTTCCCCGGAGCGGTTTCTGCTGCGCGGGTCTCGGGAGGGCTGGCGGATGTCTGCGCTGGCCGAGATCTTGGTCGATCTGAGTCAGCTAATTAGGAGATGTCACCGTCGGCGTTTCGGGGGAGCGCGCCGATGTCGGCCAGGTCCGGAGTCCTGGAAGGGGGCTCCAAAACTTCGCGTTCCCCGATCTCGCCCTTGCGAGCAGCGCCGACGTCGATAATTCAGGGCCGACGTCGATAAGTCAGGACCGCGCGCATATCTTGTTTACAGCTGTACCGTGTATCGTGTCGCGGTCTCATTGGGGCCTGGAGCGGGAGGGGGCGCAGGCGGCAGCAGCAGCGGCATGAGTTAGCGTCGCACACAGGGGGGTATGGGTGAGGGGGGAAGGCTTCTTTGGAGGAGGCTGGTTCTTAGAGGGCGCGGGCCTTGCCCACAGAGGTACGGCTGGCGCCTTCTGAGAAGCAGCCTCCTTCTAAGAAGCCGTCCTCCCCTGTACGCGCCGCCGAATGAGGAGGAGCAGCAGCAGCAGCAGGAGCAGACGCGGCAGCAGCGGGAGCGGAGGAGGAGGAGGAGGAGGAGGAGGAGGAGGAGGAGGAGGAGGAGGAGGAGGAGGAGGAGGAGGAGGAGGAGGAGGGAGGAGGAGGAGGAGGAGGAGGAGGAGGAGGAGGTGGAGGATGGAGGAGGATGGAGGAGGAGGAGGAGGAGGAGGAGGAAGAGGAGGAGGAGGATGGAGGAGGATGGAGGAGGAGGAGGAAAAGTCATCAGCAGCAGCAGCAGGGGCAGGAGTGGCAGGAGCAGGAGCAGTGCCTTGAGCAGCAGCAGCAGCAACAGCAGCAGCAGCAGCAGCAGGGACATGTCTGCTTCCTCGCGCTCGGCTGCGCGCCGGCCGCCACCCAGGCATGCTTGCCATACGGCCGCGTCATGGCCACCCTTTCGTGGCACAGCATTTCTCATGCGCTGAGTGGGTGTTGCGTGTTCGGGCCGTGTCTCGACAGCAGCAGGGAGTAGGGGAACGAATAATTACATAAACATAAAAATTCGGAGGTCTGCGCGGATATCTGGGATTGGCGCTGGACCCCATTCCCTGGCGCGCGGAGCGGGGTCCAGGGTGGATCCGAGAAATCCGCGCGGACCTCCGAGTTTTGACGTTCATGCCATTGTTCCTTCCCCTGTGGAGGGGACCAGCAAGATCAGCGGCGAGGCAGGAGCCACGGGAGCAAGTTCCGGATGCCGCGAGCGGCCCCCTCTCCGTGCCCGAGGACTGCCACGACCACGAAGCCGAGCTTGAGCAGCTCCAGGAGCAGGAGAAAGAGCGCCAGAGGCGGGGGGGGGGGGGGGCAACGCGCACGCATGCGCTTGAGTTCCCTTCTCTGCATCGTCATGACCATTTGTCCTTGCCTCTGCCTGTCGCTCTGCTTCTCCCGCGCCACTGTTCTGGGTTGTTTGTGTTATCGATATATACATGTGTATGTATGTATACATATACATGTACTTATATACAGCTCTCTCTCGCTCTTTACATATGCACAACTATGTATCTCGCTTGCTCGCTATAAGTATGTTGGCATGTACGGATTTACTACACACGGTGGCCCCGCGATTGTAGGTAAGCATGAGGGGCGGCGGGGTCGTCGGCGCGCGACAGCTGGCCCGAGAGAGTGCCAGGCGGGGGGCTGCTCCTCTCTCCGCGCGGGGGGGGGAAGAGGAACAAATCCGAGTGCTGGAGAAGGGGGCGGCTTCTCTTGGACGCGCGAGAGGCGAAGAGAGAGACTTGAGTGCCCAGAGGGAGGTGCTCTTTCTCAGCCGCGCGGGAAGGGACAAGTGAAACATCCGAGTCTAGGGGGGGAGAAGAGGAAGGGAAAAGAGAAACTGGAGTGCCAGGGAAGGGGGGGGGGCTGTCCCTCTCCCCGCGCGGGAGAGGAGAAAAACAACATCTGAGCTCCGGGGGGTGGGGTTCTCCTCCAGCGCGCGAAAGGGGAAGAGAGAGCCTGGAGTGCTGGGGGAGGGGCTCCCCCTGTTCCCGCGCCGAAAGGGAAGAGGAACTAATCCAGGATGCTGGGGATGGGATGCCCCTCTTCCGGCGCGCGAGAGGGGAAGAGAGAGACTGGAGTGCTGGCGGGGAGAGCTCCCTCTCTCCGCGCGGAATGGGAAGTCCGAGTGCAGGGGAGGGGGGCGCTACTCCTCAGCCTGCCAGGACCCCCCCCCTTCTGGAGGGAGCGATGCCGAGCGACCAATCCCATAGCCACCGTGGGGGGGGTGGCGGGGGGGGGGCCGACGAGGAGGATCGGGGGAGGGGTGCTCCGGAGCGCCCTTGGGGGGAGGAAGGGGACTCCCCCTCTGCCCGCGCGGAACGGAACGGGAAGAGGAAACTATCCGAGTCTTTGGAGGGGGGCTCTTCCTCCGCCCGCCAGGAGGTGCACCCCCCCTCCCTGGAGGGACCGATACCCAACGATTAACCACTCAGTTACTGTGGGGGGGGTAAAAAAGAGGAGCACCTCCGCCTTCCCCCCCGCACAGGAAAAAGAGGGGGAGGCGGAATGAGCTGCATTCCCGCTTCCCCCCCCTTTCCACACCGAGTCCTTGGGGGGGGAGCTTTTCCTCCGTCGCGCGAAAGGGGAAGAGAGAGACTGGAGTGCCGGTGGGGAGGGAGGAGGGTGCTTTCCCTTCCCCCGCGCAGGAAGGGAAACAAGAACAGCTCCGAGTCCTGGGGGGGGGGGGGCTGTTCTTCCTCCAGCGCGCGAGAGGGGAAGAGAGAGAGACTGGAGCGCCAAGGGGGGGGTGCTCGCCCTCTCCCCGCGCGGAATGGAAATTCAAAAAGAACAAAAAGCCCAGTGCAAAAGGGGGCGGCGTGCTCTTACTCCGTCTGCAAGGAGGTGCCCGCCCCCTTGCTGGAGGGAGCGATGCCCAACGACCATACAACCATGCCGCCACCGCGGAGGAGGGGGCCGACATGGGAGGAGCCCCGCCCCCGGACACGAAAGGGAGTGGAGGGAGCGGAAAGAGGTGCCCCCCCTTTTTCCGCGCCGAGTCTTAAGTCGGCCTGGCCTGTCCCTCTACAGGGGTAATATTCAAAAATAGTAAAAAACAGTCTGGGGACATTTCTTTATCAATTTGGAATGCATTATTTGCATTGTTGGTGTACTTTTGTTTTTTGTCCAAACTCCCCCTGTAGGAGAACACGCCCGACCTGAGCCTAAGCCGAGTCATTGGAAGGAAGGGGGTGCTCCTCCTCCGGCGCGCGGAAAGGGAAGAGAGAGGCTGGAGTGCCGAGGGGGGGAGGGGGGGGCTCTCCCTCTCCCCCGCGGAAGGGAAAGGAACAGATCCGAGTCCTGGGGAGGGGGGGGGTGCTCCTCCTCCGGCGCGCGAGAAGCGAAGATTGAGACTGCAGTGCCGGGGCGGTGGGGAAAAATCCGAGTGCTGGGGGGGGGGTCTTCTCCTCCAGCGCGCGAGAGTGGAAGAGAGAGACTGTAGTGTCAGGGGGGGGGGCGGGGTGCTGCTCCTCTCTCCGCGCGGGGGGGGGGGGAGGAACATATCCGAGCCCAGGTCTGGCCACGAGCGGCCCGTGCCTGCGCCGGCGGCGAGCATGCAGCGGGCTCGCCTGCCTCGCGCGGCGCATTGATCGGACTCTGGGCCGGCGGTTCCTGGCCGCGCGAGCGCCGCCACCGCCGGGGGCTAGTAGCTCCTAGCCCGGAGTGCCTCTGCTGCCAGGCCGACGCGTCGAGTCACGCGGGCACCGTTGGCGCCAGCGCCCCGGCCTCGCCAGCCAGGCCGCTGACCGAGAGCCTAGCGGCGACCCGGCGGCGCCTCACTGAGGCGGGTCCCAGATGAGCGTGCGCCGGGAAGCCCCCTGCTGGAATGCCGTCGAGCTCCTACGGCATCCCCTTGGTGCCCCGCCGCCCGAGGCCATGCCGCCGGCGGGGCGCGAGGAGGTTTTCGATCGGGGTCTCACCGATCTCCCTTGGCAGGGCACTGGTTACCCTGGTTGTTCCGCTTGCGCCGCCGACGCGCCCGAGATCACGCAGTGCGCATGGGCGGTGGCGATGATCTCACCGTCGGGGTGGCCGTTGCGAGCGCGATGCGGCAGCCCCCCTCGCCGTCTCCAGACCGCGGCGCGGGCGGAGCGGTACGCTGGCTTGTCGGTGCTGCGCGACGGGCCCTTCGTCACGTGCATCGCGTCCCACCACCTCAGCTCCGCGCGCGAGGGCAAGCGCTGAAGCCCTACCGATGCAGAGGCGCGCGGGCGGCACGCCCGCATCTGGCATCCGCCAAGCAGCAGGCCAGCGGCCGGGGCGCCGCCAGACTTCGGCGGGCGCCGTCGCCCCTCAGCGCCGATCAGGCCATGGAGCGCGGGGTCCGGCTGATCGACTGGGTCGGGAACGCCTGGGCCGACTCGTTCGCGGCCCTTGCCGTGGAGAGGATCCATTTGCCACGTTGTTTCTCTCGCGGGTTGCAGCTGCGGCTCGAGCAGGCGCCCTGGACGCATCGCGAGTTTTTGGCGTGGGTGGCGAGGCACATATCACTTACAGCATTAGGGCCCTCCTGCTGGAGCTCCTCGAGTGCCGAAGCCACCGCCGCAGGCTTCGGCGTCGCTCTCCGTAGAGCACGAGTGGGTCGACGACGGCGACGGCCACGTGGCCCGTTGTGAACGATGCAACAGCACGGCCAAGGCGGCACGGTGGAAGCAGGCCTTGGACGCCCAGCCGTGCAACCGCTCCGTGCTCGGCCAGCGCCGAGACTAGAGTGCCGAAGGGGGGGGCTCTCCCTCTCCCCTCGCCGAATGGAATGGGGAAACAATCCGAGTGCTGGGGGGTGGAGGGGGCGCTCCTCCTCCGCCTGCCAGGAGGTGCCCCCCCCCCCCCCTGCATTCTCGATCCTGCACGGAAAAGAGGGGGTGCGGGAGGGGTGTGGGCGTGCCCTCCCGCGGTGGCTGAGCGATTGGTCGTCGGGCATCGTTCCTTCCGATCTATTCGTCCACGCCGCGCTGTCGAGACTCAGGAGTCACGCTCCGCTTCTTGGACTTCCCCTCGATTTACTTTGGGATCGCGCGATCATTCGAAAGTTCCTCGCAATTCATGTTGGATTGACGCTGCAGCGACCTGGGCCCGCCCGCCCGAACCGGCCGCCTGGTGCTGCCGCTGGCACTCCTGCTCCCAAACCCCTCCCCTTGCAGATCTCTCTCGTGCTCCATCCGTTCCCTCTCCCTTGCCTCTTCCCTTGCGTCACTTGGCATGTCGCTGCGCGGCGCGGCGCAGCGCCGAGGAGCACGACGCAGCCCTCACCGTTGAGATCTCCAGCGTTCGCACTGCCCATCGCCCAACTGAGGTGCTCGGAGGCGCCCCCAGGCCTCGCAGATCCCAATCGCCTTCCGGGTCGGCCGACCGTGGAAACGCACGACGCGAACGCGCGACGCAAAAACGCTAATGCGCGGAAGCACGACGCGCCAACTCCACGCGGGAACGCTACGCCAATTCGCTACGCGAAATACACTACGCAGTAAGGTTGCGGAAAAATGCACGACGCGCATTCGTTGCGCAGACGCACTACTCACATGCACCACGTGGCGCGCCCGTGGCAGGTCATCGCGCGGCGTGGCGCAGCGCGGAGGAGCACAACGCAGCCCCTGTTGCAGTGGCATCGCCATTGATCTCCCCATGGCCAGTGCCCATAGCCCAATGGAGGTGTTCGGCAGCGTCCTCGGGCCTCGCGACGCGAAAGCATGGCGCCAAATCGATGCGCGGAAGCATTGCGCGCAAACTCCACGCGGAAACGTTACGTCCATCCGCTGCGCGAAATACGCTACGCAAGGACACCACGCAATTATTATGGAAGCACACGGGACGGCGTGCCCACCAGCACGTCATCACGCGGCGCGGCGCATCTCCGAGGAGCGCGACGCAGCCCCTGGCGCAGTGGTATTACCATCGACATCTTCAGCACTGCCCCTGCCCATCGCCCAGCACTGCCCCTGCCCATCGCCCAACTGAGGTGCTTGGAGGCGCCCCCAGGCTTCGCGGTTCTGAATCCCTTTCCAGGTTCGCAGGTCGGCCATGGAAACGCATGGCGCGAACGCGCAATTCGAAAACGCTACGCGGCACCGCGGCGCGCTATCTCCACGCGCAAATGTTGCGTGCATTCGTTGCGCGAAATACACTTCGCAAGTGCTCCTCGCAGATACAATTCGCAAATCCAATACGCAAATGCGTTGCGCAACACTACCCGGCGCGCCCCCAGGCAGTCGTTGCGTGGCGCGGCACAGCGTAAGGGAGCACAATGCAACCCCTGGCGCAGTAGCATCACCATTCATATTTCCAGTTTTTCCACTGCCCATCGCCCAACTGAGGTGCTCGGAAGCGCCCCCAGGCCTCGCAGTTGTCAGTCCCTGTCTGGGTTCGCGGGTCGACCGCGGAAGCGCATGACGCCAAAACGCTATGCAAAAACGTTGCGCGGAAAAAAATACGCCTTAATTCCACGCAGAAGTGCGAGGTCCGTCCGCTACGCGGAACACACTGCGCAGTTACGATACGCACATACACTACACATCTGCACTGCGCAGATGATCGCACTACGCAAATACACTGTGTGGCACGCCCCCTGGCATGCCATTGCGCGGCGCGGCGCGGCGTGGAGGAGCACAGCACAGCCCCTCGCGCCCTGGCATCGCCATGTGTAGATCTCCATCACTGCCACTGCCCATCATCTCAATTGTGGTGCTGGAAAGCGTCCCCTCCTCCTCCTCCTCTCTCTCCTCCTCTCTCTCCTCCTCCTCCTTCTCCTCCTCCTTCTCCTCCTCCTTCTCCTCCACCTCGTCTTTCTCCTCCTCCTTGTATTTTGGCTCAAGCACATGCTGGGCCCCCACTTGGCTTTCCTCGGCAGTTGCTGAGGCGCGTTCATGTTGTCATGGTGGTGCTCAGCAGGCTTCTCTGCGTCCGCCGCTGCATCGCGGCAGGTGAGGATGCCTTGATCACCATCTTCTCTGCGGTTGAGCCGTCCAAGAGCAAGGCGAAGCTCATCGTGAAGCATAGCGCGCCAGCCACATCGGCGATGACACGTTCGATGCCCAGACCGAGAGTTGGATGGGGATGGCGTAAGTTTGCGAGGTCGTCGATGGCTGCCACCGGCATGGTGGCGCCCAGCAGAGCTAGGTCAACATCTAGTTCTCGCGGCGTGTTGGCCCCGCCGTGCCCGCTCATGCTGTTCCTCCTGATTGCTGGCCTCCCGATGGTCCGATGGCGGCGACGATCGCGATAGTCATGGTGGCGACCCAGGGTATTGCGGAGGGCGGCGACGGCTTCCTCCTGGTCCTGCGGTGCATTGGTGTCATCCACTGGGTTGCTCGGACCCGTGGCACGATGGAGGAAGCGACCCACGATGTCTTGATGTTCCGCCTCACAAGGTCCCTCGACATCAACAGTTGCGCGTTCCTCGTGTTTCTCTGGCTGCTGATCATGCTCGTCACGGTGTTCACTGTCCTAATGGCGGTCTTCATGGAGGACGGGATAGAATCCATCGACATGATGATGATGCGCTGCTGGATTCTACTCGCCGCCGACATGCATGTGTATAAGGTCGTCCAGTCTTGCTTCCTGTGCCTGGTGTGTTGTGTGAGCATCTTCCTGGCGTGTATCGTCTTTCTCACGCTGCTGATCGTATTTGCCGCGGCGTTCAGAGTCCCGACGGCGGTCTTCATGGAGGACGGGATGGTTACCATCGACATGCTGATGGTTCGTGTTTGGCGTTTACTGGTCGCCAACATGACCGTGGAGATGGTCGTCCAGCCCTTCCTCTTGTACCTGAAATGCTTGGCGCGCACTTTCCAGACGGTCCTCGTCGTCATGCTGATGTGGATATTTCGAGTGTTGGTGGCTGTCATGCTGGATGTTCTCCTAAAGGTTATGGGCCACCGCGGGGGCTTCTTGTAGTTCCTCCGCTCCCATTCAGCAAGGAGGCCCCAGTATCCATTCCTGCTGGCGGCAATGTGTGTATCCTACTTCATGAGCTTCACTGTGGACCCCCTGATGCAGCACCTCAGTATCATGGTGGCTGCTGTTCTCCAATGGAGCATGGTGGTCCTCATGCGGAGCCTGGTGATCCTGATCGTGCGGGCCCTCATGATGCTCTTCCTGCTCAAGATGGAGCGGGTGGCCCTGGTGTCCCCTGTAGTGCTCGAGAGGTTTGTTTTATGTCGCTGCGTGCGTCCACGGTGGAGTTGGATGCAGAGACATCGAGCATCCTTCGTGCACAGGTGGGTGAGCTTCGTTCCTTCGGTAACCTGGGGTCGCTTGCTGGGCAGCCAGGTGCTGGTATTGTACATGCACGCATGGTGCGTGAGATCGCTTGGCCTGATGATATGCCTACGGACAGCTTCGGCGATAATATTTGGGACATGGGTCAGCACTGCGGGTGGCCACTTGATCTCTTCACGGGGTCTTTTCCACGGTTTTGGAACATGAGCATACTGGACGCAAGGGGCGGATCACGTCTCCGGTTGCTGAATCTCGGTTCCTGCTCGCGGTCTTTCCTGATCAAGTGCAAGCTGTCGCGCAGGCCTGCCGTCTCCTCGACGGCCGCGACCTTTCGAGCACCGTTCAGTGGGAGGGCATGTTGCTAGAGAAAGAGATCCGGGATGAAGGGCTTGGGCGCGGTGCACAAGGAACCGGAGGTTACCGCTGCTATGTGGTCTTCGATCTTGGGGTTATTCCCGGTACGTGGTCCTCTTCGACTCCCGTGTGTGCCTCTTGTGTTGCGTCTTTTTCTGCTGGATGAATTCTGAGGCCGCGGGCCCGCTCTCCTCGTGACGTTCTGTCACTTATTGTATCGTCTCCTCGGTCTGCCGCCTTCCTTCTCGTGGCCTGTCCTCCCGCGCTGTCGTCTCTTCGCCTTGGGGGTATTATTGCTTCCCCCTCGGCCCCGTCTTCCCGTTTTATTTCGTTCCCTCGTCGCCCTCCGCTCTCGGCGGGGCGTTATCCGACCAGCGCGGCGCCTGATTGTGGGAACGTTATTTCCCATGTTTTTATATTAAAAAGAAAGAAAGAAAGAAAAAACACGCAGTCATGTTTCTCCTCCTCCTCCTCCTCCTCTTCCTCTTTCTCCTCATCCTCCTCCACCTCCTCCTTTTCCTCCCCCTCATCCTCCTCCTTCTCCACCTTTTCCCCCCCCTTCCTCCCCCTCCCCTTTCCCCTCCTCCTCCTCCCCCTCCCCCTCCTCCTCCTCCTCCTCCTCCTCCCTCCTCCTCCCTCCTCCTCCTCCTCCTCCTCCTCTCCTCCGCCCCCCCCCCCCCCCCCCCCTGACTCCCCCCCCTTGCTTGGGAGCGCCCGCGGGCCTCGCGGCGGTTCTGAACCCCTTCCAGGGCTCGCGGGCCGATCATGATAACGGGCGGCGCGAAAACTGCACGAAAACAGTGCGCGGAAACGCTGCGTTAATTTTAGTCGGGCGTGTCTCTCTACAGGAGGAATATTGAAACATAGGATGAAATTGTTTTGGGACGATGTTTTGAGTATTTGTTGACCAGTTTTGATATGCTGCAACTGTTTTCATGTTTCGCCCGAAACCCGCCTGTATGGGGGACATGCGCGACCTAACACTACGTCCGTTCGCTATGCGGAACACAGTGCGTACATACCCCGCGCGTGCACACTATGCAAGTACAAGGTGCAACGACACTATACACATACACGACGCGAGTACTTCACGCAGACAGACGACCTGTTACATGTCACCCTAGGGGTCAAGCCTCCTGTTTTGTCCAGCTTTGGAACGTTGAATGTACTTTGCGGCGTTCTCTGAAGCCCACCATGGCCTGGGCCCGCTAAGGGGGGGGGGCGGCATTGAGCCCACAACGCGGGAACGCAGAGGGCCGCCACAGGGGCGAGCCCGCGCGCGAATCATTCGTCGTGGCGACGCTCCGGCCGTGGTGGGGCTCTTGAGCCCTCTTGGGGCTCTCTTGGGGTCCCCTTGGGGCTCGCGCAGGGTTCTCCTAGGGATTTTTCGGATGCTTCATGGTGCCCTCTCTGAAGCCTCTTTGACACCCTTCGGGGTTCCTGGGTGCTTCTTGGGGCGACGATTATTACCAGGTCGGTTCGTGCTCTCTCTCGCGGGCCCCTCTTGGGCCCTTTTTGGGGGCTGTCTCAGGCCGTCATGGGAGCCTCTTGGGCCGTTTTGGTGCGATTTGGGATGCCTTTGGTTCGTCATGGACTGGCGGAAGCTAGAGAAAGGGGAGGGCGCGAACGTCGTTCAACCACCTTCGGGAGCACACTGATTCTTGTTTGTTGTGTGTGTACGTGTGTGTGTACATATGTGTGTGTGTGTGTGTGCGTGTGCGTGTGCGTGTGCGTGTGCGTGTGCGTGTGCGTGTGCGTGTGCGCGTGCGCGCGTGCGCGTGCGCGTGCGCGTGCGTGTGTGTGTGTGTGTGTGTGTGTGTGTGTGATTGTGTGTGTGTGTGTGTGTGTCGGGGGGGGCAGGGGGTCTTTGCAATCCTCGAGAAGCCCTCCTGGTATGTGTGCGTGTGTTTTTGTCCAGGGCTTTTCGGAGTCGTCTGGGCCTGCCTTGGAGCTTTTTTTATTGTTGTCTGGGGCTCATGTTGGGGACAGTTGGGTTTTTGTTGCGAGACGTTTTGTAGCCATTTTGAACCACGCGGGGCCGCCAACGAGCCTGTAGGAGAATTGGGGAGCCCCCAGCCCTAAGTTTTCCTTTTGGTGCTCCAGTTAGCCTCGAGGGGGTATGGCAAGCCTTCCAGATTACCTATCCTGTCTCACGCCTTGCACTCCTCCTTGCTAGGCCAAGTTCTTCGGGGTCGGACACGGCCAGGGCTTCCAGGGCACCCGCTATGTTGAGCCCGCAAAGCGGAACACGGCGCCTCCCCTCCCTCCCGGAAGGTAACATCCCCACGCGATTGGGTCATGCCCTTTTGGGTGTACTGTATGTTTGATCCCTCTCGGGGCCTTCTTGGGGCTCTCTTGGGGGGCCCTCTTGGCGCTCTCTTGGGGCCCTCTTGGGGCCCTCCCTCCTGGAAGCTGTAGTGGCCGCCTTCGGGCCTCCTGGGGGCTTCTAATCTGGAACTGTCGGTTCGTGTTCCCCCTCTGGAACCCATCTTGGGGTCTTCTCGGGGTTCTCTGAGGCCGTCTTGGGGGCCTCCCAGGCAGCCTTGTGGCCCTATTGGGGCACTTTTGGAGGCCTCTTGGGCCACCCTGGGGCGATCTCGGGTGCCTCGTGGACCGTCTTGAAACGTCGGAAGGCGGATAAGGCGAGAACACGAAAATCGCTTAATAGCTTGAGGGATATTAATGATTTTGGTTCGAGGGAACTCCTGGTGGTCCTCTTGGAGCCCTCTGATGGCGTCTTCAAGACTTCTTGTAGACGTCTGACCCCCTCTTGGAGCCGTCTTGAGCCGTCTGGGTTCATCTTGGGGACAACCCGTCCAATCGTGAGCAGCCGTGTAGCCATCTTGAGTCACACGGTGCGGCCAATGAGACTCCAGAAGAACTAGGGTATCGCCTTGCTTCTGTTTTTTTTCTGCGGATGTCTCGTGCGGTTTGCCCTTGGGGTGCATAATCGCTTGCTAGATCGCGATGAGCATTGGACCCTCGTGAGCAAGTCCGAGTGTGACTGGGTATGTGAATGTGTGTGTGTGAGTGAGTGAGTGAGTGACTCGGAGTGTGATTGGGTCTGCGAGTTGGCGATCAGGGGGGTATGAGCGACTTAGTGTATGTGCCCCTCGTGCGTTGTGCGGGAACGAGCTCTGATTTTAGAAGGGCGAGTCTCGTTGCGAGTGAGCGTGAGGGCGGATGAGTTTGCGTGTGAATGTTCTGAGCATGAGTGCGACTGGAGTGGAGTATGAAAATGGTGAGCATGAGCGTGCGTGGATGCCAGAGTACGAGGAGGGAGAAGGGAGGAGGTGGGAGGTGTAAGGAGGTGGGGGCGTCACACTAATCAAAGCAGTCATTATATCGTAGCATATGGGGGACGATGGCCCAATCTCAGGATGCGGGGGATAAGTTTGAGTATGAAGTCTGAAAGTGAGTGAACCTGAGCATTAGTGAGTCTGAGTATGAGTGAATCTGAGTGTGACTGTGCTGAGTAAGAGTGTCTGTGGGAGGGAGATTGCCTGTGACGGGACCTGAGTATGGGTTCTTGGAAGTATAAGCGGTTGAGTGCGATTGACAGCGCAACAGAGAGGAGTGAGGAGGACTCGGGAGGAGAGGATGAGGAGGCGGAGGCGTCACACTGAAAACAAGACCCCCATCTCAGGATATGGAGGATAAGGGACAGAGATACACCCCTATCCGAACAGGGACAGAAGGGGTTATGGCAGCATGCTTTACTTAGCCGGGAGCTCAGTTCGGCTCAATTCATTTCACCACAATTCGGCCCGCCCCCGTATTAGTTCACATTAGATTTCGCCGCACGTCTCGGCTCGAGTAAACATTTCGGCGAGGCACCCTGCGCTACACTACGGGATCCCCCCACTCGTGGTCTATCAGGGATGGCGGGCCTCGCGGGCGACAATCTCCTCACCGTCAGCGAGCAGCGACCAAGGCCAGCGTCGGCCTGGGCGGAGGCATCCAGCGCGGCGCCCGCACCGAGGCAGCCCTCGACTCCCAGGATGACCCGTGGGCGCCCCTGGGGCGGCCACGGGGGGGCCGTGCCATGCCCTGGCGCCCCTAGCCCCAACCTGAGATTTCGGGCCCGCGGACTGACGACGGAGATGTGCCCTACATGAGGAGTCTCGTCACGGGCCAAGAGACCTTCCCCGAGCATCGCCCAGGCATCAGAACATTGGCCCGGCCCTCTGCCGAGGCTTACTCTGCCCCCCTGCTGCTTGTGATGGAGCCGGCCAGCGGCGGGGCCAGGAGCGACTAGTCGAGCGACACTTGGTCGGACTCCGACGTCTCCGCGGAGTCCCTGGCGCCCTCCATGGCGACGACCGGCGAGGGCGAGCCCCCCGCCCTGTTCTTCGGCGCGCCTGTCGCAGCGGCGAGCCTCGCCGAGCAGAGGAGGACCGCCAGAGGATCAGGCGAGGAGGCCCGCAGTCGATGGTCCAAAGATGGGGTCCTGAGGGATGGGGACCTAAGGACGGAAAGGGATCCAAAGGTGGGTTTACGTTGTTTGAGGCACTTCGTCCTTAGGACCCCAGCCTTGAGGACCCCCTCCTTGAGCCACCGACGCAGGCGGATCTGCCGAGCCCTCCCGGCCAGAGAGTCTGCCGAGAGCTGCCTGTCGTCGACGAGCGCCAGAGGATCCCGTACTGCGCGGGCCCGAGCCATTTCGGCAGCGAGCCAGCTGGGCCCACGCGCCCGGGCGAGGACCGAGGAACAGAAACATAGCACAACCAAACATTGTCGCAGGTCCGCGCGGATTTCTTGGACCTGGGCCCCCCTGGCGGCGCCTCCGGGCGCCGCACCTGGCGCGCTCGGCGCGCGGAGAGAGGGTTCAGCACAGATCCAAGAAGTCCGCGCGGAGCTCCAAGAACGTATGGTTCAGTTACGCAGTGTTCTCTTCTGCTAGAGGAGGCGCCCGCCTGGGCCCGCCCCAGTCACGCCGGGAGGTCGCTGTCGGCGAGGAGGGGCAGGCCACTGTCCACCAAACAATCCGACCCCAACCCGAAGGCCCCAACTTGCCCTCCACTCCCAGTGGGGGGGCATCCAGGCACAAGAAAAAAAACACGTGAGCGACGCAAAACCACGGGGCCGTCTGCGCTGACATTCGCAGAAGCTGCCCGCGTAAGGTCGCACGTGAGCGCCCTCGCTCCCAGCGCAGTGTGCCGCGCCTGCGGCCCGCGTGAGCGACCGCGCGAGGTCGCTGTGCCAGCTGTGTCATCTCGCGTGAGACCCGCTGTCGATCGTCGCTCAGGTGGAACCGCACGCCCCCCAGTCCGAGGGTCTGGACTTCGGGTTGGGTTGGGGTGGTCTGGCAGGTGATCCGCAGTGGCCCGCGCTCCACGGGCCGCGGAGGCGCGGCTCCTTGGGCAGTGGGGTGGCGCCCGACCTCGGAGTCGGAGGCCGCGAGCGACGGACCGCGTCCGGCGACGGACCCGTCGGGCAGCTGTCAGGGTCTTGGCATCGCTCTGACGTGCGCATTTCTCTGCGAGGCTTATGATGTTCCAACCTGCTCTAGCCTTGACCGCCAGAATGAATTTCGAGCACCAGGAGAGTGCCTGAGGTGCAGGGTCTTCACGTGCCGGGCCCTGGGAGGCCATCCTCGTTCGACACTTCGTCAGCGTGTCGGGCAGACAATGTTTCGATAGTTCTTTGGGTTTACAAGCCTGGAACATATCCCCATCCCTATGATTGGCACCGCCTCATCTCCATGCCGATCTTAAGGATTCCCTTCGTTTCTGAGGGCACATCCCTGATATTGTGATCGCATTTTGGAATGCCAATCTAGGGATAGGGGTAGGTTCGAGGCTGGCCATGGGTGCTTCAGTTGATTGATTCGATGCGGTCCTTAAGTGCGATGGGTGCCGCATGAGGCGAGGCCAGCGTTGGCGCCGTCAGGGGGTCTGTGGTGGCCCAGCACAGGCTCCAGCCAGCAAGAAGGGCTCGGGCAGGTTATGATGGGCCTGTTTTCCACCACCACCACCATAAGTTGGAGGTGGAGGGGGTCCTCCTCCTCCTGCTCCTCCTCCTCCTCCTCTCCTCCTCCTCCTCTTCCTTCTCCTCCTCCTCCTCCTCCTCGTCCTCCTCCTCCTCATCCTCCTCCTCTTCGTCCTCCTCCTCGTCCTCCTCCATCCCCCCATCCAACTTATGCTGGTGGTGGTCGAAAACAAGCCCATCAGGTTAGGGGTAATGGGTTCGGAGAGTTGTTTGTTTGTGTTGCTTTCTGCTGTTGCCTTTTTCGGCCCTAGGGGGGTGCTTTCTAGACCTGGGGCTGGAGCACGGATCTGGGGCGAAAGCCTGCACCAGGTGGAGAAACGCCCGAATACCTGACCCATATTGGAGCATCCCGGGTTTCCTTGAGAAGAGCATGCGCACGAAAGCAGGCAATGTACGGAGAACGCACGCCTGAGCGATGGCAAATGGCGCTCGGCCTTGGATGGAGTCGGCAGCCGCGGGACGCGCCGCAGGCGGTTGACAGAGGGCAACCATTCGCGCGTTGTTCTGCTGATTTATTTGCGATGATGGCCAGTCGCAGTGGTACCCGTGGTCAGTCTTGGACACGTCCGAGCTGTCGACGTGGCGCAAAGGTAAGCATAGGCGACTTGCAGTTTCCATCGTAACCTTCATATCCCACCCGAATGTCTGATTTTTTTTAATTATGCTGACGCGAATAGATCTGAACAGATGAGCGGTCGTGCACTCTTGAAGATTGCCTTCCCAACGGTGTCCTTTTGCTGCTGCGACTTCGGCGGCAGCTTGGAGCGTCTTGGGCAGTTTCGTTTTCAATAGGTCCCTGCCTGGATGGCGAGCGGATATTTTCTACAAGAGGCTCCCACGAAGAGGTCCTGGTGGATTTCACAGTTTCAATGGGCCCGCCCGCGCCCGACACCTATGCAGAGTCGGTCTCTTGAGGTCCACTTTCTTTCTTTTGCTTCTGCGACCTCGCAGGCAGCTTGGATCGTCCTGAGCAGTTGCGTTTCCAAGAGGTGCCTGCCTGATGGCGGGTGGATATCTCTACAAGAGGCTCCCACGAAGAGGTCCAGATGGATTTCACAGTTTCGATGGGGCCGCCCTCTACATCGGCATCTCGGGTAGATTCCTCTCCCAGAGGTGTCCGGCTGCTACCACCTCGCGGCTGTTTGGAGCGTCCTGAGCAGTTGCGCTTCCACGAGGTCCCTGCTTGGATGGCGGGCGGATATCTTTACACGAGGCTCCCACGAAGAGGTTCCAGTGGATTTCACAGTTTCAATGGGCCCGTTTTTCTACATCTGCACACAGGTATATTCCTTTCCCAGAGGTGTTTGTCTTTTTGCTTCTGCGACCTCGCAAGTGGAGCGTCCTGAGCAGTTGCGCTTCCAAAAGGTTCCTGCCTGGAGGGCGGGCGGATATCTTACAGTCTCAATGGGCCCGCCCGCGCCCGCCCTCTATGCAGAATCCGTCTCTCGCGGTCCACTTTCTTCCTCGTCCTCTTCTGTTTCTGCGACTCGCGCGCAGCTCGCACCACACAGACACTTCTCCGAGAATGCCCTCAAAAGTGCAGCAGGGCTTCCAGGAGCGTCCTGGGCAGTTGCGCTTCCAAGATGTCCCTGCCTGTATGGCGGGTGGATATCTCTACAAGATGCTTCCACGAAGAGGTCCCGGTGGATTTCACAGTTTCAATGGGCCCGCCCGCGCCCGCCCTCTATGCAGAATCGCCCCGCTGGCGGTCCGCGTACGTCTTCGTCCTTCTCTGCTGCTCGGTTTCACAGCTCGCAGGCATGCCAGCTAGAGTTTCGATAGCGGGCACCGCAGCGGTGCGTCAATAAAGGTGGTTGAATCAGTCGGTTGGACCATGCACGGGTTCTCGGATGTTGTGCCTAGCAGCTTTGAGTGACAACATCTCTACCTTCGCGGTGGAGGAGGCCATCGGAATGATAACATGATGGGGGTCCCAGTTTAAGAGCCAACGCCTCCTGGTGCTGGAATAATCAAGCAGGGAGATCATCAGATCATGGAGCACTTGGTATCCAGAGGCGGAGTTTAGAGACTCAGACAACCTCCTGTGGAAGGTAGTTCCGTCTCTCCGAGTCCTGGGGCATACCATCTGCTGTAACGGAAGTGTCGAAGAAGACATCACGAACACATAGTTGACCATCAGACCAGTGTTCTACCTGAACGCCAGACTCCTGACGAACACCATGATTCCGATCAGCGCAGGGGCCAAGACATTTGATTCCATACTTGGTGCAATCATGCGAGCCTCGAGTGCGCTGTGGGCCCCCCAGCAGCTGGGCTGCCAAGAGGCTCTGCGCCCTTCAGTTCAGAGAACAGTCCGCTGCATGGGCAAGATCCGCAAGCACCTCGAAGAGCCCCCCGACTTGTACACTTCAAGAAGCGCCCGTCACGTGCCAAAGACCCAGCGGAGCAGAACTCGTGCCGTAGCGTGTCTGTCTGATCTGATGATCCCGTAGCTCACTACCCACTAAACCACCCCAATCCCAACCCGAAGGCCCCAGTTTACCCTCCACTCCCAGTGATGGTGGGTCGGGAAGCACGGAAACACTCACACAACACACACGACACACAACACACAACACACAACACAGCACGCTCACACACAACACATACAATACACAACACACATTCACACACATTCACACACAGCATACAACACACAACACTCAACATACACACATACTCTCTCTCTCTCACACACGCACATGGAGCCCGTACTCCCCCCATCCCGAAATTCGGGTCTTCGGTTTGGGTTGGGGTGGTCTGGTAGGTAGTCAGTAACTCTGGCTCAAGGAAGCCGCTCTGGTCCGAGGTCCGGCGAGCTGGCCGTGCGCTTGGAGCCCGGGGTCGGTCCCGACCTCCGCCGTGCTGGGGGGTGGGCGCCTCTCCAGGCGTTCCCGCGGGGGGCCGCCCAGGCGTTCCCGCGGGGGGCCGCGCTGGTGGCCGGCGGCGGCGCCGCGGCGGCCCCGGGTGCTGCTGCCGCTGCTCTCGCTGCAGGCTGCCGGCTCCCCGGCGCCGGCGCCGGTGGCCCGGCCCCCCAGCGCGCCCGCCGCGGCAGCCTCTTGCGGGCTGCCGGCGCCTTCCGCCCTGGGCGGCCTCACGGCCGCCTCGGCCCCCGCATACCCGCGGGCGGCGGGCCTGCCCTGGCCGCTGCGGCCGCCGCCGCTGCCGCCGCTGCTCGTGCCTCGCCGGCAGTAGCGGCGGCGGGCGGCGTGGTCGCTGGCGTCGCCGTTGGCGCCGCGGGCGCCGCTGGGGGGGGGCCGTGAGAGCCGCGGGCGCCACAGGCACCGCGGGCGCCCCGGGCGTCGACGGCGGGCCCGCCCGCCCGACCCGATCGTCAGGGTCCAGCCGCCCGACCTGTTCGTAGAGTTCTGCCGCTTGCTTGTCTTTCTCCCGACCTCCCCTCCTGCTCGTCTCTCTCGTCCTCCGTCCTTCTCCATCTCCCTTGTCCCTTCCCGCCTTTCTCATTCTGTTTTAGGGGGTGCTCCAAGTACACGTGGCAGGTCAGGAGGATATTCGGGATCCCGCAAAGGGGTGTGTGCCCCAGGGGGGGTGTGAGTTCGATCGGTTTTTGCACCGAGCCGCCCAAACAGATGCCCCCCAGCCGCTGGCAACTCCCGATAGTTGCCGATTGGTGGGAATGCGGGGTGCATCTGTTTGCGGCAGGTCGGTGCGCTAATTAACGGATCGAACTCGTGCCCCCCCTCGGGGGCACCTCCTTTTCGGTGGATTCCGAGATACACCACCTAGAGGGGTACGATCGAAGACGAAGAGGGCGGGGGGATCGAGGGTTCAGGATATACATGTTGAGTGACACGCGAGCAGATCAAAGCGAACCGATTATGTTTGGAGCTCCTGCTTCTGAAAAGTAATTGTATGTGGTCCTCCCTCCCTGGTGCCCATGGCGTTTTGGAATGAAAGTGCTCCTCCAGGGGCTAGCACCTCGTGTCTTACAATGGAAAGTCTTGAGGCTCAGATTGTGCCCCTAGCCCACGGTTTAAGGCAACATCGGCTCCCGCCTGATATTGGTTCACATTTAATTCAAAATCGCGGATATTCGTAACAATTTAGCAATAAGTCTCGCTCTCGCGGTTTTTTTTTGTGTCTCGCAATGTGTTGAGACGCTGCGCCTTCGATACTCAGGAAACACGCTCTCTCTCTCTCTCTCTTTGGGCTTCCTCGCGATCTACATGGGAATCGCGCTATCGCTCGAAACTCCCTCGCGATTCATGTTGGAGTGACGCTTCAGAACCCGCTCGCTCGACCCCGCCTTCTGGGTCCAGCCGCCTGAACTGGCCGTCTGGTTCTACTGCTTGCACTCCTCCTAACCTTTACTTGCAATCCCTCTCGTGCTCCATTCTGCTCATCCCCCTTGTCTCTTCCCTCCTCCCTACGCTTCCCTGTTTTCGGGGCGGCGCCAAGTACACGTGGCAGGCAAGGAATATGCATTCCAATGGATTGCAATGAGGGTACGATCGAAGACGAAGTGGGCGGATATCGAGGGTTTGGGATATACATGGTAGATGACTTGAGAGCATCTGAAAGTGGACAGTCTTATAATGATTGGTGTTGTTGTTGGATATCGATTGCTAACCAATTGTCCTTGTACCCCCTCTATCCGCCATGGCGCTCTCGCCTCTGCGCTGGCTGCATGTCCTTTGAAATTGAGGATCCCGCTCAAGCGTTTCGGGTTTCCGCCCGAAACTGTCCCAAACAACAACAACAGCAACACCAACAACAGCAACAACAACAACACCACCAACAACACCACCACCAACAACAACAAGTTTAAGACTGCTCGCTCCTATCTGCTCACGCGCCAATCAATACGCATATCCCAAACCCTCGGTGCCCGCCTTCGCCGTCTTCGATCGTATCCCCTTG
This sequence comes from Prorocentrum cordatum, assembly GCA_963575745.1. Taxonomy (NCBI): domain Eukaryota; class Dinophyceae; order Prorocentrales; family Prorocentraceae; genus Prorocentrum; species Prorocentrum cordatum. Next base: position 225,653 of record CAUYUJ010015050.1, read on the forward strand.
GGGGTAGATGTTCCTTACCTGCCACGAGCATTTAGTGCAGCCCCTGATACAAGGGAAAGAAGACGGGTGTAAGGGGGAGGGAAAATGATGGAGCACGATAGAAAGTAGCAGGAGATCGCCGCAGGCGGGTTGCTGAAGCGTGGGTCCTGCATGAATCGCAAGGAAGTCTCGAGCGATAGCGCGCTTCCCACTTACATCGCGAGAACAGCTGAAGCGAGAACGTGATTCCTGAGCGCCGAGGGCGCATGGTCGGAATAATGTGCGAGGAAGTCCCGCGCGAGAGCGCGATTGGGGAACATATTTGAGGAAGTATGGGGCGGGAGCCGCTTAAATAGTGAGAGTTCAACAGCAACAACACTAACCCCAAACAGCCGAGAATAAACCCACAGGGATAATAAAGTTCGGCGGCTACGGTGTGATAATAAAAGTTGCCCACCAGAGGCCAGCATAAAGATGTTAACAGAGGAGCCAAAGCCGAGGATATCTTGAGACATCCTTAGCTTTTGGTCCTCTCTGAAACATCCTGAAGGAACGTGTCGGCTTTTAATATTTTTATAATACAGAACTGAAGCTCGGAGGTGCGCGCGCGCCTCCTGAGCTTCACTTCTATACTATTCACCATTAACAAATCGACATTTATTTCCAAAAACGAAATTGAAAATTTCTGGAGCCCTCTGACGAGGCTGAAGGAACGTGCCGGCTTTTAATCTTTTAATAATACGGAATTGAAGCTCGGAGTTTCTATCGAGATTCCTCATGTGCTTCGTTTTCCCAGGATAACCAACCACATCGTTAAACAAGTTCAGAAGGGCAGGGGGAGGAGAAGAAAGATAGAGAGATACATAGACATATAGAAAGAGAAGAGGAGGTAGAGAAGGAAGAGGGGGAGAAGGAGGAGAAAGAGCAAGAGGAGGAGAGGAGAAGGAGATAGCAAACATCCAAAGTTTAAAACTTATTAGGTTTAATTTGTAAACGCTTAATGGAAATTAATATGTTCATCTGCTCGTGTAGGGTAGCTCACGTGCTTCGTTTTCCCAGGATAATCAACCCCAGCGATACACAAGTTCAGGGCGCCAGAGGGAGGAGGAGGAGAAAGAGATAGAGAGACAGAGAGAGACAGAGAGACAGAGAAAGAAAGACAGAAAGAAAGACAGAAAGAACTACAACGAGACAGAAGGACATTGGTTTCGCTCGAGACATCCTGAAAAAGTTTGTTCGCTTCGCTTGATGTTGCTATCTCAACATAAGAAGGAAGTAACCTCGATGGCGATTTTTTTCCCGTGATAATGAAGTTCAGCCTCCGCGCCCCCGCGCCCCCGACCAAGTTCTTATTGGCCGTGGATAATCAACTCTTATGTGTATAGGGGGGTACATTATTATCGTGGGTATGGGATTAATTTTAAGACTGTTCACTCTTATCTGCTCGCGTGCCATTCAACACTTATATTGTAGTGGCCTTCGGCCAGTGCCGCCGATCCGGGGCGCTCCGACTGATGTGATCCTTCTTCGCCCTCGTCCCTCCTCTCTTTTTCCCTCCCCTCCTCTCACTCAGCATTTATCCAGTGGCCGTCGGCCTATCCCGCCACCGTGCGTGGGTGGTGGGTCAGAGGCCTCATGGATGCTGGTTGGGATCTCGTGGTTGGCTGGGACTTCTGGGGGCCTCTTGGGCGCCTCTTGGGGCTTCTTGGGGGCCTCTTGGGCCTCTTGGGGCCACTAGAGGGCCTCTTGGGGGTCTCTTGGGAGCCTCTTGGGGCTTCTTGGGGGCCTCTTCTGCGCCCCTTGGGGCCTCTTGGAGGCCTCCTCGGAGCCTCTTGGTGCGGGAGGGGTGGTACTCGAGTTCGGAACCCCCTCGGAGGCCACGATCCTTGTGAGGGGTGTCAAAAAACGCATCCGCCGGAAACTCGCACCCCCCCCCCCCACCCCCCCTTCCCCGGCAGAGCCACCCCGGCAACCCCCCCAGAGGCTGAGGCTCAGCCTCGAGGCTGTAGCTGAGACTCCTTGAAACTCACACGCCGGATCGGCGGATTCCAAGCCCTCGGCACCCGCCCGCTTCGTCTTCGATCGTGCCCCCTTTGTTGGGGCATATATTTTTCATGCACCGAAAATTTCGCGCAGCCCATGAGGCAAGGGGACAGAGGACGAATGGAAGGAAGGGGCAAGGGTGAGGGAGGAGGACGGAGCACGAGAGGGTAGCAAGGGCGGGCTAGGAACGGACAGCACATGGCAGAACCAGACAGGCAGATTGGGCGGGTAGACCCTAACGGGTGGGTCGGGAAGGCGGGCCCAGGCGGCCCCGTCGAGCAGACGGGTTGAGGAAACTTGCGTGGATCGCGAGGAAGTCTCAAGCGACAGCTCGATTCCCAAATAAATCGTGAAGAAATCCGCGGCGAGAGCGTGATTCTGGAGTGTCGAGGGCGCGGAGTTTGAATACATTTCGAGGACGTCCCACGCGAGAGCGCAATTCCTGTATAAGTTGTGGCGACGGCCTGTGCGAGAGCACGATCTGGGAATACATTGCGTGGAAGAATCAGGCGGGAATCGCCGTTGCTGTAAACTGGGGGACAGGGGCCATGTCTGGTGACACTCCGCTTCCCCTTGTAAAAAACAGGGTGCGGGTCCCGGGATAACCAGGTCCACTAAAACATAGACTGGTTACCGGGCAAGGGGGATCAACAAACATTGATTCTGTGAAGTGGGAATTCAAAAACAACCACAACAACACACACACACACACACACACACAAACGAGCATTGTAAAATTAATCCTCCTTATCCGCTCGCGTGCCGTTCAACACGTATGTCGCAAACCCTCGACGCCCGCCCTTTTCGTCTTCGTCCGTACCCCTTTGGGAGTGTGTGAATGTATATATATATATATAATACACATGTCTTACGCGCAGCGTGTGTTTCGTGCAGCCTATGTGGCAGGGGACAAGCGGACGGACGGAAGGAAGTCACAACGGGGAGGGATGAGGATGGAGCACGAGAGAGAGAGTAGCAGGAGGGGGGTCTGGAGCAGAAAACACGTGGCAGAACCGGACGGGCGATTCGGGCGGGTAGACCCTACCAGGCGGGTAGGAAAGGAGGGCCCGGGCCGCCAGGTCTAGCAGGCGGGATGCTGAAGCGTGCGTCCTGCATGAATCGCGAGGAAGTCTCGAGCGACAGCTCGATTCCCAAATAAATCGTAAATAATCCGCAGCGAGAGCGTCAGTCGTGCATGTCGTGGGCGCGGCGCCTGAGTAACTTGCGAGGATGTCCCACGCTAGAGCGCGATTCCTGTATACATTGTAGGAAGTCCCGTGCGAAAGCGCGATTTGGGAATGAGCTGTGAGGAAGTATCTGGCGGGAGCCGCTGTTGTTGTAAACCCGGGGCCAACAACACAATTCTAAGATTCAACATTTTCTCTAGCAACATGGTGCGAGCCCTTGTAAGGTATTATATTAGCGTTTTCATGCCCCAGCGGGGGATCAACAATAATTATAGCCTGGACCTGAGAAGTCAACAACAGCAGCAACAACACCAACAGCAACAGCAACAGCAACAGCAACAACACAACAACAGCAACAACAACAACCAGCTTAACACTGTTCGCTCTTATCTGCCCTCGTGCCACTAAACACGTACATTTCAAAACCTTCGGTTCCCGCTTGTTTCGTCTTCGACCGTGCCACCTGGGGGGTCTGTATTTTTTTTACCTGCGACGTGTATGCCGTGCAGCCCCTGAGGCAGAGGACGACAGGACGGATGAAAGGAAGGGGCGGCGGAAGGAGGCGGTTGGAGCAAGAGAGGAAGAGAGAGAGTAGCAGGAGGGCGGCTGAGAGCAGAGAAGATTTGGCAGAACCAGACGGGCAGATCGGGCGGATAGACCCTACGGGGCGGGTTGGGAAGGCGGGCCCCTCGCTGCCAGGTCGAGCAGGTAGCTTGCTGGAGCGTGCGTCCTGCACGAGTCGCGAAAGGATCTCCAGCGATATAGCGATCCGCAAATAAATCGTGAAGAATCCACAGCGAGAAAACGGTTCCTAAGTGTCGAGGGCGCGGCGTCTGAATAAATTGCGGTGAAGGCCCACGCTAGAGTGCGATTCCTGCATAAACTGCGTGGACGGTCCGCGCGAGAGCGCGATTTGGCAGGCGGGAGCCGCTGTTGTTGTAAACCACGGATCAACAACACAATTCTCAGATTCAATGTGTTCTTTGGTCGAAAAAAACAAGGCGCGGGCCCCCGGAAGGCATTTCAGTTGAAAGAACACAGTGTGCCCTCGAAGGGGGGATCAGCAAACCTCATGTTCTCGAAATGAGAATCCAACAACGTCAACACCGCTCCCGTGCGATATTTCCTCACACTTTTCTCCAAGAGGTCCTGGCCAGAAAGGGCCCGAATTTCAGGAAGGGCGTTCTCGCCTGAGGATTCCTCGAATTCCTTCAGACCAGTCTTGCCGCTACTTTCGGATGTCGCAACGGCCGTTTCGCCTGAAATTTCACCACACACGGGTCTTTCAGAGCTAGTTTGCTGCTTTCCGCGGATGCCGGAACGGCTGTTTCGTTTCAAATCTTTTTGCAGTTCAGCACCACGTGGGGGTCCTTCAGAACATGTTTGCTGCCACTCGCGGATGCTGGAACGGCCGTTTCGCTTGATCCTTCTTCGGGATCCAGCATCACAGAGACCGTCAGAGCAGTGTTGCCGCTTTTGGCGGAGGCCCCAGAAAGCCCCAAAACGCTCCACGAGTACGTGTTCGGGAGCGTTTTTCAGCTCCCGCCCCCATTGGGTCCAGGACATATATTTTTAGGGATTTGTGTTCAGGCAGTGCTTTTCGCCCCCCCGTGGGTTTCGCCCCAATCGGTTTCGCCGCCCCTCTCCTGGAGATCGAATCGTTTGTAGTTTACATATGTTCCTATGGGTTGCCCATCTCCTGGGGATCGAATCCTTCCCTAGTGTTTTACACATGTTCCTGTATATTGTCCCTTGACTTGAGCTCGTATCCTTAGTGCTTTATTTTTATTCCCATCGATTGCCCGTCGACTGGGGTTCGAATCGTTTGTGTTTTAAGTATGCTCCTATATACTGCTCCCCTCATGGAGCTCAGAGTTCTCGCGTTTCGAATCCTCACCGCTCCCCAGAGTCGCTCTGACTTTTATGTGACGTGCGAGCTGAAAGTGGGAAAGTGTCTCGGGAGAGGGGTTGGCTCGACCTATTTGGGCAGGGGATCTGGATTTGGGAAATATCGGTCCCCCTTATCATAGATTCCGTCCAAGAGGGGGTGGCATCATGATGGATGCATGTGGCACGTAGAATCATGGCGCATGAGGGTATCATGATTGAGTTCTCATGTTTGAAGAATTATTAGTGGCCCCCCTGTCCGGTGCCTGGCAGCGGGGTGGGGGGCTCCTCCTCCAGCGAGCGAGAGACGAAGAGAGAGAGACTGGAGTGCTAGGGGGGGGCTCTCACCGCGCGGGAGAGGGGAAGAGGAAAACATCCGAGTCTTGGGGGGGGGTGCTCCTCTTTCGGCGCGCGAGAGTGGAAGCTAGAGACTGGGGCGTACCAGGGTGGGGGATGCTGCTCCTCTCTCCGCGCGGGGGAGGAAAAGGAAAGGGGGGGGTGGGGGGGGGCTTCCCTCGGGCGGGCGAGAGCGGGAAAGAGAGAGAGAGAGAGACTGGAGTGCAAGGGGGGGTGCTCTTTCTCGTCCGCGCGGGAGGGGAAAAGTGACAAAAGTCCGAGTCCTGGGGGCGGGGGGGCGATCCTTCTCCGGCGCGCGAGAATGGAAGAGAGAAGGGGCTGGAGTGCGTGCGGGGAGGGGGGGGGGGGAGAGGGTGTTCTCCCTCCTCCCCAAATCCGAGTGTTGGGGCGGGGAGGGGCGTTGCCTCCCCCGGCCCGCGCGGGAGGGGAGAAGAACAGGATCCGAGCTCTGGCCAGACTGGATCCCCTCGGGCGCGCGAGAGGGGAAGATGGCCGCCACAATCGAAAGGACGACGATGACGATGATTCTTACGTTAGAGAAGAGATTTCCGCACGGGGTCCCCACCGCCGGTGTGATTCCCAAATAGTCTCAGGGCTTGGACCAACAGGGTACTGTGCAACAGGCATGCTCCTCTCCTGCCTCGACGACCTCTCGATTATTTTCGCCATCCTCTTCCGCTGCGCTAATTTAGGCCGTTGCTCGTGCGCAATGTCCTGGACGCCGCCCGGCCTTTCTTCGCCGCGATCGCGATCAAACAATCCTCAC
>CAUYUJ010015050.1:236871-321871 GCA_963575745.1 Prorocentrum cordatum
TGTGTGAGTATGGAGGCATCTTGGACTCTCCTGGGCCGTCTTGAAGGCCATTTTGGGCCATCTTGGGCGAACCTTGAGGCCATCTTGGAAGCCATCTTGGAGCCATCTGGAACAGGACACACTCTTTGAACCACCCTTCCCGGGCCATTCCTGGACCCCAGCGGGCGGGGCCGAAACCCCAGGGGGAGTTCTTTTGGAAAAAGAACGAAAACCAAAAGCGAAAGGATTCAGCACGCCAGGCACCCCTATAATGAATCAACAGGGGGCGGTGGATATCGAAGACGCCTACGGCGAATCACCGCCGCCCCCTGCCTTCTAGAATCGCCCATGTGGCCGAGCGTTGTGGCAAGAGCTCTTCCAAGCCATCGGACCATGTGTTCCTCCAGCAGTTGTGGAAACCCTTCGAGGAACACGTGGGGGACGGTGGCGGGGAAGATCAGGAGGAGGCGGAGGAGGAGGTGGAGGAGGAGGAGGAGGAGGAGGAGGAGGAGGAGGAGGAGGGGACATCTTGGGAGCCTCTGGGGACACTCTCAAAGCCTCCTGGGAGCTTCCTGGGAGCGTCGTGGAGGCATCTTGGGGGCCCTCTTGGAGGCCTCCTGGGGGCCTTCGGGGGCTTCTCGGGGGTCCCTTTGGCCACCTTGGTGGGCTTCTAGCCCGTCTGACGCCGTCAGAAACCGTCTTGGGGGCCTCTCTGGGCCGACTTGGGGCCCTCTTGGGGTGCTCCAGGGCCGTCTTGGAGGCCATCTTGAGCGCCTTGGAAGCCTCTTGGGCCGTCTTGGGGCCCTCTCGGGCCCGTCTTGGAGGCCTCTCGGGCTGCTCTGGGGCCATCCTGGGGGCCTCTTGGGCGATCTTGGGGGGCTCTTGGCCGTCTCGGGCCGTCGGAAGGCCGAAGAGAAGCAAATGCCAAAATCCTAGGAAAGTCAATGTTTTGGGACTTTTTGGGCTTTCCCAGGGGCTCTTGGAGGCCTCTTGGGCCGTCTTGGACCATCTTAGGGCCATCTTCGGCCGTCTTGGCGGGCTCCTGCCCCGTCTGACGCCGTCGGAAGCCGTCTTGTGGGCCTCTCTGGGCCGACTTGGGGCTCTGTTGGAATGCTCTAGGGCAGTCTTGGAAACTGTCTTGGGCGTCTTGGAGGCCTCTTGGACCGTCGTTGGGCCGTCTTGGAGGCCTCTTGGGCCGTGCTGTGGCCATCTTGGAGGCCTCTTGGGCGATCTTTGGGGGCTCGTGGGCCGTCTCGGGCCGTCGGAAGGCCGAAGAGAAGCAAATGCCAACATCCTTCAACATCCAAAGGAGCATCAATGATTTTGGCCTCTTCGGGCCTTCCTGGGGGCTCTCTGGGAGGCCTCTTGGGCCATCTTAGGGCCATCTTCGCCCGTCTTGGTGGGCTCCTGCCCCGTCTGACGCCGTCGGAAGCAGTCTTTGGGACCTCTCTGGGCCAACTGATGGCCTTCTTGGGGTGCTCCAGGGCAGTCTTGGATGCTTCCTTGGGCGCCTTAGAGGCCTCTTGGGCTGTCTTTGGGCCCCCTTGGGGCCGTCTTGGGGGGCTCTTGAGCAGTCCTGAGGCCATCTTGGAGGCCTCTTTGGCGCTCTGGAGGCGATCTTTGGGGCCTCTTGGGCGTCTTGGGTCGTCGGAAGGCCAGAAACACATCCCAAAGTCTATCAAACACCTGCGGAAAACGTATGATTTTGGCCTCTTCGGGCTCTCCTGGAGGACCTCTTGGAGGCCTCTTAGGCCATCTTGGAGGCATCTTGGGTCCATCTTGGGTCCATCTTGGCCGTCTTGGAGCGCAGCTTGGGCTGTCTTGAGGCATTTTGGAGCCATCTTACCCGTCTTGGAGGCCATCTTGGCCGTCTTGGACGCATCTCGGAGGCCATCTTGGGCAATATTGGCCGTCTTGGAGGCGACAGGGGGCACCACCCAGGCATTTTGGGAACCTTCCGGGGCCCCGGCAGGATGGGCCGAAGCCCCAGGGAGATTTGCAACAGAGTCAAAGGCGAACGGGTCTAGCACGCTGAGTACCCCTGTGGCAAGCCAACAGGGGGCGGTGGATCGAAGACGCCATCAAAGACGTATACGGCGAATCACCGTCGCCCCCTGCCTTTTCGGAAGCGCCTGCGTGGCCGCAAGTTGGGTTTGAGCTTGGCCAAGCTATCGGGCCACTCGTTCCCCGAGTGGGTTTCGAAAGCCTTCGGGGAGCACGGAGTGGGGCGAGCTATCGGACCAGGTGGTTTCCGAGCTTTCGGGCCTCCTGGAGGACGTCTTGGAGGGGTCTTAGGCCGTTTTAGTCGCCTCTGGCGGGCCTTTGGGCAGTCTACGGCCATCTTCAGGCCATCTGGGGCCGTCTTGGGTGCATCTTGGGGCCATCTTCGCCGTCTTGAAGAAGGCCGACGATGCTGACAGCGACGACGGGGCAGCCAGTGACGGCGCCGATGCTAATCACGCCGACGACGATGACGGCGCTTGAAAGGAATTCGAAATGCGCGCGCGGCAAACGCGCGAAAATGGTTCGCATGGTATTATTTGACACGGGTCGTGCCACCCCAGCACGCGCGCAAGGGCGTTCGAATGATTTCGACATGCGCGCGCGAAGCCCGTTTGGTAGCATCCGGTGACTATGTTGAAACATGTGGTTTTCTGCAGAATTCGCATGAGCGCGCGCGCGCTTTTGTTGAGCATCCGCGTTGCGAAACCCAGCGTTCTGTTTACAATGTATTCGTGGACATTCGATTGCGAAATCTCTCCGGAACCGAAGGTTTTTGAAGGATTTCGGCATGCGCACGCGACGACGCGCGCGTGCGAACTTCGTCCCACTTTTTGAAAGGGGTCCTTGAACACTTATGATTCTTGATAAACGAGTGCGCGCGCATAGCGTTTGTTTCAGAGGATGGTGTTGCGGGCCGATGCCAGCCTAGCTGGGATACGGTTGGGGGCATCGATAAGGAATGTACCCATGGGGCTTCCGACCCTGGAGGGTTCCTTAACTGATGAGGGCGGCGGTGATATCCATGGCCAAGACTCGATTCGAGTTCCACCGGCCGAAAAATGGTTCCACCGTAGTATGAATTCACAGGTCGGACGGACATGGGGTCAGAACCGCATGCTTTTCGCATCGGTTCTCGGTGAGTCTTAAAACCCGGAGGGGGAGAGTGGTATAACACTTTCTTGTGTTGAGAATCTGTGTGGCGCAACTGGTTTTCACCGATGAGTTGACGCATCGCATACTCTTGCAATCACCCCGTCTTACCCACCCGCAACTTGGTTTGCAAAACCCATGCGGTGGCGATTGCGATGCGTGCTTGGCGTTGGCTGGTGCATCTCTGCGGCCGCGCCAACCCTAGCACGCGCGCGCAGCGGCCAGCTAGTTTGGCGCGGCCGGCGTGGTCGCGGTGGCGCTGGCTGCCCGGTGCATCTCAGCGGGCAACTCATTGCGAGTCGGCGACTTGGGCGGGCGCGGTATCATGGCAACGTCGACTACGGTAGGCACGATGATGTTAGTAACGATGCTGGCGACGATGTTCGCACCGACGACGGCGCGGCCAATGCGGGCGCCGATGCTGATCGCGCCGGCGATCGACGACGGTGACGGCGCCATCGCGTCGGTGATGAAGGTTTTGGAAAAAAACTTCGACATGCGCGCGCGGCAGACGCGCGAAAGTAGCCAGCATAGTTGTATTTGACACGGATCGTGGCCCCTAGCGCGCGCGCAAGGGCGTGCGAATGACTCCAGCATGCGGCGCCAGAGGCCCGTTGGGCATAATCCCATGCACATGTCGAAAAACAGATTTTTTCACAGGGTTCGCAAAAGCGGGCTCGCAATTTTTTCCGAAAGCTGATGTTGCGAAATCTTGCGCTTGTGATTGTTATTTGGACATTTGAATCGTTACGATACCGAAGGGTTTTGAAGAATTTTGGCATGCGCGCGCGACGGCGCGCGCGTGCGCAGGTCATCCCAATTGTTGCAAAAAGGAATCTCGCGACGGCACGCGCGCAAAAGGCGTTCGAATGATTTCCACATGCGCGCGCGAACCCCGTTTGGTAGCGTTCTATGAAAATGTTGGAGAACGCGTGGTTCTCTTAATTCACAAAAGCGCGCACGCTGATTGTTTGATAGTCCGTGTTGCGAAACCATGTGTTTTTATATGTTGCTTGGACATTCGATTTTAAAATCTCTCCGAAACCAAAAGTTTTTGAAGGATTTCGGCGTGCGCGCGCGAAGACGCGCGCGTGTGCACGTCGTTTCATTTTTTGCAATGGGGCCCATGACAACTAATGTTTTTTGATAATCCGGTGCGCGCGCATAGTATGTTTTGCAGGAGATGGCAGGGGGGGGGGTCGGTACGGGCTTGGCTGGGATGGCACGGGTTCATGTTTAGGGTGGGCGATGGGGTTGAATCGTATGTAAATTACATCAGAAAAAAGGTGGATCGATGAAGCCTGGGGGGGATCCACATTAAAAACAAAACAAGGAAAGTCGATCCTACGACGACGGCGACGACGGCGGCGATGGGTGGCACCGAGTGGCGGCGATGGCGACGGCGACGGCGAAGGCGGCGATGGGCGGCACCGCTTGCAAAAGCCGCCGCTCGCCCCGAGTGGCGGCGATGGCGACGGCGACGGCGACGTCGGCGACGGGCAACACCGCCCGCGAAAGCCGCCAGTCACCCCGAGATGGTTGGGCCAAGCAAGAACCCCTACGTGCAAGCCCTGTTTGGGGAATCGCAAGCTCGCAGCACGCCGCGAAGCCCATGATCCGCGCGCCAGCGGCGGATCTTCGCTCTGGCGACACCCAGACGCGCAGCTGTTGGAACACCTGCGCTACGTACCCCACATGCCGCTTGCTTAGAGAAACCCCTCATAAGAGCTTCGCGGGACATTGTCCGCCGCGCTTCCTCGGCGGCGGTGGCCCGAAGACCTAGCAGTAGCGAGTGCTCTCGCGCTAGCTCTGCGAAAATATCGACCAGCGAACATTGCGATCGAAATTCGCCCCGCCCTTGGGTTTCCAGCAATCAGTAATCACAGGGTCACCCAAATAGCGAACATGTCTCGCCACAACTGACGAGACACACATGAGGGTTGCAGTAGGGAATTTGCCCCGGCCCTCCACGCCTGAAGACAGCGTCTAGAGCTGCGCCGGAGGAGACCATTCAGCCAAGAGCCCAGTACGACCATCGATTTTGAAGGAGCGGCCCAGAAAGAACTCTTAATGCGCCTGTCAACATCGAAGGTCCCCCTCGTCGACGTAGGGATGCTTCGCTAGCTGTCCACCACGAGGCCCTGGCCCAAGTTCCCCATCGCCACTCACTCGGCAACGGTCGCGGCCATCGGGGAATGCTACCACGGCCCCGGTGTGGTCGCCACGGAGAGCTCGCAAAGGTTGATTCGGTGGAGTTCTTTGGGCAGCTTTCCCGCGCTCGACCTTCCCTGCCGGTGCCACTCCGAGGGCAGCTGCAGGGGCGTGGAGACGCGGAGCTCTCTCCGAAGCAGGGGAAAGAGAGGAGCAGCAGGCCTGGATTCAGAAGGGGAAAAAAACACAGACACAATGAATCGTCGATTTCCCAGAAAATATAGGAAAATGTGGGCGGGGGGGGAAGACAGAAACCCAGGAGACATGGAAAAATATGGGGAATCATTTATTTGTGTGTATTTACTTGTGTGTCCTGGGGCCCCTTGGTGGATGATGGACGTGCGAGCTTCTGAGGGGAGCGGGCTGCCGTGGCCAACGAAGTGCAGCCGTCCCCCGCGGAGTGCGCCCCCGTACCAGGGGCGTGCCGGGGGCGGCAGGGTCACGTCGGGCATGTCCTTTCCTACAGGAGGAACATTTCAAAAGTATTGAAAAATGGGATGGGGACGATTTTTGATACTATGTTTGCTCAGTTTTGACATTTTAATGGCTATTGCTATCTTGCGTCCAAAATTTCCCCTTAGGAGGACATGTCTGATCTAATAGTAGGGCATTGGCTCGATAGGCCCGCCCTCGGGCGGGGCTGACACGAGGATAAATCCGTTCCAGAGCGCTCTGGAGCGCTCTCAGAGCGTTGCGGAACGCTCCAGGAAGGCCGCGGCGCCCGAGACATCCTCCAGGGCCGCCGGATCTCAGAGATTCTCGATTTGCCCTCACCCGATGTTGTCTTCGTCCTGGCTTCGTCTTGCGCCCGACCGAGCAGAGCACAATGGGCGAGTGGTGCCCGCAGAAGCCCGCTCGAATTCGAGCGCACATGGCAGGACAGATGGCGCGGAGCATGCAGATTGGTTTTTCCCAGGAGTGATGTCCCCGTCTTGCGACTCGCCTGGTGCTTCTCATCCTCGACCGCCTCCATCTCGCCTCCTTCTGCTGTCTTGCGCCGTTCTCCTGTGGGAAGCGATGGAGATCGTGTCAGGCTATGGCGGAAATCACTAACTTCGCCGACAAGTCCAACATCGTCTTGTTGCAAGGGTCATGTGGGGCCATGGGGCACAAGTGCAAGTCGCAGCGAGACGTCGGAAGTTTGGAACAAAGCAAGCGGCTTGAGCAAGGAATGCAGAACAGAACGGAGGGGGGGCAGGATTTATGGGAGGAGAGGGTTTACAAGGCCGTGGCCCCGTAGTCAGTGTTGCGCAAATCTTGAGGGCAGAGACGCCGATTGAAGGACAAGGTAGGCAGCCTGGATAGGATGAGCGTTCTTTGGCCGTTTTGTATATGGCGCGAGGTCCACCTGCCAGAGTACATGGCGATGCCGAGGGCGGTGGCGCGTAAGATGCTGTCGAGACCAGGGGCGGAGAGCCGTGTCGGCGGCGACTCACGTGACGACGGCACCGGGTGCAGCAGAGATGCCGCTCGTCCCAGATCACCCGCCGGGGCGGGAAGACGGTGGCGCTTCGCGCGCCGGGCCTGGCGGCGGATGGTTGTGCTCATCCAGCCGGCGGCGCGGGGGCGCGAGGGAAGCCACGCCATCGCGCGTCCCTCGCAGCGCGAGGCTCGAGGCCGGGTGGCCGAAGTTGCCTGTCTCTTCTGGTCCTCGGCGCTTGGCACTTCATATCATGATTCTGGGCGTTCCCCTCTGCCAGGCTCACGCTTCCAATCTTGCCTCACGCTCTCGGTGCTCTGCTGCAGGTCCAGGCGCTTCGCGTGTCCCCACCAGCCCATCTGGAAACCTAGGATAATAGCCCAGACAAGGGATGCAGTGGAGCACGCAGAGACACAAGCAGGCGCGGGGCAACAGCCGCCGTGCTTATAATTTTCGCGTCTCTGCTCATGCAAAGGTGGAGGACATCATTGTAGGATCGACGCTAAGGCCTCCTCGGATACATTCTGAAGTCAAGCATAATCGGGGAAACGTAAGGCTCGAGTAAGCCAGAACTCGGGTTTGCCGATTTTTTTTGACGAGCGCGTTCTGGATTTTCACTGTCCCGTTTTCGTTGGATATCTGCAGCGGGAGCCCTCGTCAAATTTCAGATTGGGTCTCGTCAGTTGTCTGATGGCCCCCGTCAAGCCAACCCGAATCCCCCGTACCCGAGTCTTACGTCTTCCCGACATTGAAGGCCTTCTCGAACCGTACATCCCTCTTCGAAGCATTGAGCTCGGATTGATCGGATGACGTGCCGCCGGAGTAATGTTGCAGGGAATGAGCAAGATCAGAATGGATGGGAGGGGTGGGCAGGATGAAGCAGGGGAAGATGGTGATCGTTTTTTATTAATTGTTTTGCTGATCGGCGCGGACCCCAAGCCCCCCCCCTCCCCACCCCACCGTGGAATAGATCTTGGCTGTTTTCGGCGCCTGTTTCGAGCAGGTGGAGTCTCCCACATAGGACGCACGGTTCCAAACAGTGGCATTAAGCAGAGGTCTGGAGCTGGACCCCCCCCCCTCCCCCCCCCTTCCGCCCAATGTCGAAACGCCGAATACATAATGCTCACATGACAGGATGACCATGACGTAGAAACGGGAAGGATGATCACGAGGATGAGGAGATTGGGCAAGGTGAGAAGACACACGTAGAAACACGCAGCGCAGGGAGAGGGAACAGCCCCTTCTCCTCCACAACGCCCCTGTCTTAATCTGTATGTCCTGGACGGCCTCCCATGGATGTGCCGCGAAGGCTTCGCCGGTTCACTCCCAAGTTCGTCCTGACAGCTGGGACGCGCGAAGAAACAGGGAGTCAATCACAGAGGCCGTCACCATCCCTCAGGGGCCATCGGGGAGCCCTTTTTGGGCATTTGTGTGGCTCTCTTGGGGTCCTCTTGGGGCGGGACAGCAGGTCTAGACCTCACAGATGAGGTCAGAGCATACGAGGTCGCAGGAGTGCGCCACTTCGCCGACGCATCAGCGATGCGGCTCTCCACACCGACGTCGCCAATGTACTTGTGCTTGGTTGATCCACAGGGGGGTCCAGCGAAAAGGGGGTGGAGCTATGGATTTGATGCAAGAGATTTGTGGGGTCGCAATAGATTTGGGATGTGCAATACATTCCGGGGCGCAAATGTATCGCTGGATGTTCGCGCGTTGCAACACAATGCAATACAATTCTCCGGCGCAGTACATTTCCAATACAATTGCCCCAAATCTACTGCACCACCCCCTTTCAGCTGGACCCCCTTTGGGTCACGAGGATTGTGATGCGTCGACGATGCGGCGCGAGCCTCCGACCCTATCTGCTCCGACCCCCCCATCTGGGAGACCTCCATCGGGGCGGGGCCCGCCAGAAGGGATTGGCTACTCGAAAGCCGTGCGCCCCGCGGCTTCGACTCGGGGGGGGTCTTAAAAGGAGTGCCCCCCCTCGCCCTGCGCCGTTTAAGCGACGGAAGAAAGCGGGGTCGATTGCGCCGACATTCGCGCGTAAGCTGCGTGCGTACCCATCTGTCTTTGAAAGTAGGTATTTCTGGAGTCACATATTCTAATCTACTTTAAGCGCCTTTCTACTTCAATGATCGAGTGGCTTCACCTTGTTCCGTCCTCTGATGGGGATGGGCGGGCACGCAATCTACTGTCAACGCTTTCCTACTTCATGTTTCTACCTACTTCTTCCGACCGATGGGTAAGGTCGCGCGTAGGTGCCCTGGTGTCCACCGTAGCGTGACGCGCTGGCGGCGCACGCCAGCCGCGTCGGATGGTCGCCACATCATCTCGCGCAAGACATGTTACTGTTCGTCGCTCAGTTGTGCGCGTCGCCGAGGCTGGAGTTCGTTGCACGTCCACCGCCTGGTGAACCGATGCCCCAGGAATCCAGGAGGCAGTGGAGAGGAGTATCCCGCGGTCCAAGCATACTCAGATCCGCCACCCACCCCCTGGGGGCCCGAGGACATCGATTCCCCGGGCGCTTGATGTTCCATGATTTGTCTGATTGAGTGGGCCGCGTTTTTCTTTGGTCTCCCCCTGCATTCCCTCCTCCCCTCTTTGTCCTCCTGTGCCACTGGGCTTCGCTGGACGGTAAGAAGTGCCTGAGTCCCGCCTCGCAGAGACTCGCGCCCACGCCGCCGCGGGGTCCGCCAGCCGTGCGGGAGGTTCAACTGGGAGAGCTGGCGCGCCGGCAGCGGGGACTGGTACGGCGTCGTGGAGTCGAAGGCGGCGAGACGCCCCCCCCCCCCGCACCCCTCTGGCTGGAGACCTCTCGAGGTCCGGGCCGTCAGCCGGGGCGCAGCGGCCATCCTGCACTTCACGCCTCACGTCTTGGTATGGGCTTTGCGTTCCGCGCTTCGCGGTCGGGTCTTCGGCTTCTCCAGGAGGGCGTCGCGAGGGCGCGAGGACGACTGCGCGTCGCGCCCTTGGGCAGCGTGACGCGCGAAGTGGGCTGACCCGGTGGAGGTGGGCAGGTGTTTGCCAGCGTGGACCCCGAACAGTGAGTTAACCGTAAGGGCTTCGCCCTCTGCCGCCAGCCCCCTCTTTATCATAACGCGATATGCCAGAGCTATGGTGAGATGTCTGGATGCTGATTTGAGGCGATATCAGATACTCATGCGAGGACTATACGGCGGAACAACGAATATTGGCAACAGACGGGTAGAGTGTTTTTGAGCGCGCGTGCGTGCGTTTGTGTGTTGCGCGCGTCTGGCACGTATTTGTGTGCTTGTGTGTTGCGTGGCGTGGCTCGCGTGCTGGGGTTGGTGCATGGAGGGCCTCGGGTCTTCGGAGAGAACTGCCACGTCCTGCATTGGGTAGGGCGTCGGGGGGGCGGGCCCGTAGTTCTCACTGGCCTGCGCCCTGCTCCCGGGGCCGCGGTACAGAGCGTGACCTAGCCTACCACGCCGGCGCGTCCACAGACCGCAGAGTCGGACGGGAGCATTGTTGTGCGGGGGCTGCGCGCTTCATTTCTTGCCACATCTGGCCTTGCAGTGCCCCGGCCTGAGGCACCTCGGATGCCCGAGGGGGCATTGGTAGACAGCGCTTAGCTCGGCGTACGTGGTGTGCGTGCGGGGGTCCAGGCTCTTGAGGATCTGACGGTGTCTTTCCTTTGTTATTGCGCGGGTGCCAGCGGGCACCCAGCTGGGGCTCTCGACCCTCTCTGTGTCTTGGGCTGTCTGAGGTAGGGGGGTGGGGGGAGCCAGGAGGCAGGGAGGAGGCCCAGGGGGATTGCCCCCATGGTGCATCTACTGGTCGAGGTGTCGTCGCTTTCGGGTCGCCCACCTGCGCTAGCCTTGTACCGCACCCTGCGGGCGGGGGTCTTGTACCCTGACGACGAGACCTGTTGCACCGGGGTGCGGCCTTGTACCGCACCTCTCCTCGACTTGTGGGTGCGCGGGACTGCGTCAGGAAAGGAACATGTGCCGTGAGAGGCTTTGGGTAGCACGCGCTGGGATATTCGCGTGTTGCTAAGGTGTGAGCGTGTTGTCTCGTGTGTGGGGGCGCAGGGTGCGTGTGGTGTGGATGCGCAGCGCGTGTTGTGCATAACTGTCAGTGTGCATGCAAGGCTGTGCTGTTTATGGGTGCGCGTATTGCCTCCGTGTGTGAGAGCGCACAGTGCGTGTGGTGTGGGTGCACAGCGCGTGTTGCGCGTACCTGTAAGTGTGCATGCGAGGCTGTCGGGAGAGTGCCAATTTTCGATCTCTTGCCGGTGTCCCAATAATTGGCATGCTCGTCAAGGACGGACGTAGCAAGACCCGATCTTCCGATGTGGCGCCTTCGATAGTACAGGGGCTCTGGTTTACCAAGGGGGCCTCCTCGCCTCGTTACTCTTGTCAGCAAGGGGAAGGCACACACAGACACCATGAATCGTCGACTCCCGGGAAAGTATTGGAGAATATGGGAGGGGGCGAAGACGAAAACCCAGAACACATACAAAAAAAATACGGAGCATCCTGGCAGCTGTGTCTATTTGTTTTGTGTGCTCCTGGGCCCCTTTAGTATCCTGGCCTTCTCTTCCTCCCTCGCCTCTCTTCTGCTCTGGGAGGCTTCTCGGGGTGGGGCTCGCCGCCCTTAGGGCGGAGGGCTGGGCTCTCCCCCCTTCGTGCCTCTCCCGGTGCGGGGCTCCCGCCCACCTGCTTCGCCGTGGTGCACTCCGCCCCTCGGGGATTGGGTGACAGGGTCCGGCTGCGGCCGGGGAGGCGAAGGGCGGCCTTTTGGCCTGCAGCCCCTTGCGGCAGTACTCACCGGTCGTTGAAAGTAAGTATTCTTGGACTCCCAGATCCCAATTTATTTCAAGCGCTTTCATACTTCAAGCAACGATATGTGTTGTTGTCTTTGCTATCATATGTGCGGGCCCGGACCCAATGTACTTGATCCGCCTTCCTACTTCATGTTTCTGCCTACTTCTTCCGACCGGCGTGTACCAGTACCAGTACCATGCGAGGACGGTTGGCAATCGTGGCGTCATTTGCAAGAAATGGTGGCCCCGGGGTGGCGAATCTTGTATAGTTTGCAAGGGATATTGGCCGTGGGGGCGCGAATCAGGTGTATTTTATGAGAGATCGTGTCCTCGGAGGCGCGAACCCGCTGTAATTTGGAAGGGATCGTCGTCGCTGGGGCTTGGATCTGGTGCAGCCTGCTAGAGATTTTCGCCACTGGAGCGCGAATCTGGTGCAATTTGTGAGGATGATAGTTTCGGGGGCGCGAACCTCGAGTTGTGTATCAGGGGTCATCTAGGGATCGTTGCATCGGGGCTGTGACTGCGGAGTAGTAGTTTACGAGAGGGTACTTACGAGGGGTTATAGTTACAGAAGCGTGGCGCATGCATGATTTACAAGGGCTCGTGGCTGCTGATGGCCTGATCTGGCGTTACTTGCAAGGGATGGTGGCATTTGGGCCGCGAATCGTGCGTCATGTTCAAACGGATTGTGACTTCGGGGGCGCGAATCTTGCATCATAAAAAAGGGATTGTGGCCTTGGGGGCGCGAACCTTGCGCAATTTAACAGGACTATGGCCCCTGGGACGTGGCCCTCACGTATTTTCACGCGTCCCAGGGCCCCCTGGGGAATTCATTGTTTTCGGCTCTTCCTCCCGCGCGGACAATAACCATTCACAGCAACATGCAACAACTGAAATTTCACATTGGAGGCTGGATCTTGGAAATTGCACTGGAACTGCGTGTGGGAATGAGGACCGAGGGACTGGTAGCTGCGTTGCTGAAACCCGGTCTTCGCAGCCTGGTGGCCCCGCAAGGGGGTTGGCGCATTACATTCTGGATGTTTACATTTTGTGGATACCGCTATGCGGTGCAAGCACTGTTGTGCAAGCTATGCTGCGCCAGCCATGTGGTGCAAGCTGGGTGGTGCAAGCTATCTTTGTCGAGCTAGGTGGTGCACAAGCTAGATGGTTTTCACTTGTTGGGAAGAAGAGGATGGGGGGGAAGAGAAGGAGAGAGAGAGAGAGAAAGAGAGATAGAGAGAAGATGGAAGATCGAAGGAACATAAGTGGAGAAGAGGGAAGGAATGGAGGATTGAAACGGTTCACCCCAAAACCCCGAAACCAAACCGAAAACGAAAGACGCAGAAGCGCGAGGGCCCGTTGTGCCCCCGAACCCGGTGCAAGCTACGTGGTGCAAGCCACGTGGTGTAAGCTGTGTGTGGAAGTCATGTGGCGCAGGTCATGTGGTGCAAGCTGTGGTGGCGGCGACGAGGCGCCCGCGGGGCGAAAACCCAACAACCAGCCAACGCGCATGGGGCGCCCACGAGGCGCCTACGGGCTCACGCCGGGCGAAGATCGAACCACCAGGTTCAGTTCTTGAGGCCACGCGCATCCCCACCAGCCCATTCAGAAGCAGTTTGCCAGGCGAGTTGAAGCGTTATTGTGAGAGGTTCTCATGGGCCTCTTGGGGCCATCTTGGGGCTCTCTTGAGATCCTCATGAACCCAGCAACCAGCCAACACGCATGGGGCGCCCGCGAGGCGCCTACGGGCTCACAACGGGCGAAGATCCAACAACCAGGTTGAATTACTCAGAGGACGAGCATGAATTCCTAGTGCAAGGCAAACACTGTTTGTGGAACCGGCAGAAGTACCCGCCGGCGCCTCCGCCGATTGACAGCGACCCCCGATTGTCGCCAGGTGACATGAAGACCAACGGCACCCATCGCTGGTGTGCTGTAACAGCCTCATCTTGTGCCATGCCTTTTGCACGCACTTTAATACATCGCGTTGGCCTCACTGCGTGCTGGGATGTCGCATTTCCTCTTCATCCTCCCCACAAGAAAAAAAACAATACCAGACAAAGGATTCCCAACCCACCCGTTGACAGATGGAGCGATGTCGGCGGCGAGCCCAGGTGGAAGCGACAGGGGGCGGGCCTGCTCAGAAGGCTCGGAAGCCCTGGGGTCGTCTGAGGAGTGTTCCTGAGCCTCCCCCGAAGACACAGAGAACATTTCCCACAAAACAATATGCATTTGATTTCGACTGTGTTTTCTCTTCGCCGTACGCTCTGCTCACGGGTGTACGGTCAGCGTTGCCTTTCTGCCACTATGGCGTCTGGGAGCAAGGGGGGGGCATTATGTTGGATTTGGGATTGCATGGAAGAACGCATTCGCATCATGATGTGAATGACAATCATAATGATAATGCATGAGAAGAAAACTTCCCAGGAGGCGCGAGGGCTTCTGAGAATCCCCGCCGATCCCCTGAGAAGGCCCGGCCCCGCTCACTTCCCCCCATGGGCCTGCCGCTGACGGTGACTTCGAGATCCCGAACGTCTCGACGGACGGTCCGTCGCCAGACGGTTTCTGTTGGGGGAAGCCTCGGGAGGGCGGCCCCGGGCGCTCCCCGAGGCATCCTCGGAGAACGGCCCGCCCCGCAAGGAACGGCCCGCGCGCCCCTTTCCCAGGAGCTGCGGAGTGGCAGGGGCGCACCCCGTCGAGCAAGCGCAGGCTCTGCACGGCCTGGGCGACCTGCGCTGCGCCAGCGGCAGCGTGGCGGACCTCGCCGGGCTGGCCGCGGGCCGCTTCAGGTGCCCGACAGTGGGCCTCCGCGCCGGGCGTCTGCGACCGCGCCTGCCGTTCGCGGTGCCCGCCCCAGAAGAAGAGGCTCCACACTTAGCCGCCAAGTGCGGGCTCTACACCCGGCGGGTTTCGGAGAGGGCTTCGCCTTCGAGGGTCGCAGGGGTTGGCATCTCTGCCTCGGCGGAAGCTAGCGGAAGTAAGACGAGGGCGGCTCCGCTGGCGGAAGGCCGGCGGATCCCGGTGGAAGTAGAACATGCGCCCCCAAGAGATGACAACATGTTTGGGTTCAGGGTTTCCAGAACCGCGGCGGGTGCTCTGGCACTTGGCTGGGGCTGGCGCTTCTTTACGTGGCTCAGGCGGGTGTCGCTACACTCTGGTGAGGCGGGTAAAAGGCGCTTGGCTGAGGCGGGTGGTTGGCCCTTGGCTGTGGCGGGCGCTCGCTTGAGGCATGGATCGAGACCAGTAAACGCTGTTTGTGTGGAAACAGAAGCGGCCCGCTCACCTGGAAGCACCTCTGATTCACCAGAGCACGACAGGCGGCGGCGGCGGCGGCGGCGGCGGAACACCTCATGGTCTCTGAAAGCTCCTCGAAGCAATTGGCAACCGCCTGGCGCAGTAACAGCTACAAAACGGTAGGTTCGTGTCGTGTCGACCCGGCGACGACCCCAGCGCGGGCGTTCTGTTGGCTAGTGGCGCAGGATCGACTAACATGAGACGATTTGGCGATCGAAAGGCCGCCGATCGTTCAAGGCTGAACCATCCACGCGATGTGAAAAGACAACCGCGGGGTCATCACGACGCGAGCTTGCCGTAGTTAAACCAGCAAGATTGGGCCCCCTCCCACGGCTAGAACCCAGCAGTGGCGACTCCGCTGGTTCTGAGATGGGTAGAAAAGCCACTGCCGCTCCCAAGTCAAAACCTTTTGCAGGGATGACGACTGCAGCTGCTGCCCTCGCAACGAAAGCAAGAGAGAGATGGCGGCAGCGCGTTTGGTTGTAGTGCCTCTCGGGAGGTAGGGTCAGGGGCAACGATTGGGGGGGACAGGCATAGGGGGGAATGCATCGACCCCCAATCGCCCATTGATCGCCGATAGAGGGCCGACAGCTCCAACCTGCCCAGGAAGGTGCGGGTTCACTGCCGGAGGCCTATCGCCGATCTGTCGGCGATGTATCGCCGATTCCAGGCCGATGCATCCCCCCTATGCCCATCCCCCCCCGATCGTTTCCCCTCATATAGGGGGGCGTGGATGGCAGGGAGCCCTGTGGCTCCCCACCCTGGGGCAGCCTGCCGCCCGCGGGTCCGGCACGTCTTGCCGCATGGGACGGTGCACCACCGCTTCGCCATGCCAGCCTCGGCTGGCAGACTGGAGGAGGAGGAGGAGGAGGAGGAGGAGGAGGAGGAGGAGGAGGAGGAGGAGGAGGAGGAGGAGGAGGAGAGGAGGAGGAGGAGGAAGGGGAGGAAGAGGAGGAGGAGGAGGAGGAGGAGGAGGAGGAGGAGGAGAGGAGAGGAGGAGGAGGGAGGAGGGAGGAGGAGGAGAGGAGGAGGAGGAGGAGGAGGAGGAGGAGGAGGAGGAGGAGGAGGAGGAGGGGAGGGAGGGAGGAGGAGGAGGAGGAGGAGGAGGAGGAGAGAGGAGGAGGGAGGAGGGAGGGAAGGGGGAGGAGGGAGGGAGAGGGAGGAGGAGGAGGAGGGAGGAGGGAGGAGGGAGGAGGGAGGAGGAGGAGGAGGAGGAGGAGGAGGAGGAGGAGGAGGAGGAGAATCGGGGGGCGGCGGACGACACGTGCGC
Organism: Prorocentrum cordatum; assembly: GCA_963575745.1. Lineage (NCBI taxonomy): Eukaryota > Dinophyceae > Prorocentrales > Prorocentraceae > Prorocentrum > Prorocentrum cordatum. Next base: position 252,988 of record CAUYUJ010015050.1, read on the forward strand.
GGGGAGACTGGAATGACGGGGCACGAGCAGCACAACAGGGGCAGGAGGCAGCGATGGGACGCAACAGAGCTCGTGGAGCCAAGAACTCTCCAGCCAGTGCATATGTATAGTCGTGGTGGCGGCAGTGTGTGGGCAAACCGGGGGGGAGACTCATCGGCCTCGCCTTCCCTCCCCCTTGCCACGCCCCACTCTTCCACGTGCACGCGCACGACCGAAAAAGGCGATAGGGTCATAGACGGGTGGGGCGGTAATGGCCGGCGACCCGTCTGGAACAAGCTTCGCCCACATCCACAGCCAGACAAAAGTCCTCGTCCCAGTCCCCTGTCCCTATGCTTCTTCGACGGCGTCCTTCCTGGATGGCGCGGCCACTAGCGGGGGCCGGGGCGAAGTGGGAGGGGGAAAGAGGCGATTGGAGGATACGTGTGGGTAAGATGGGGGCGACTGGGGAGGAGGACCGAGGATCGAGGATCCAGGTTTGCAGACGTGTTTGGCTTTTGGGGAGCCTCCTGGAGCGTCATCGTGGGACGCGGCTGGCCGACGCCCTCCCGTCCGCCCTCCTCGATCCTCATTCATCCGCCTCCGAGCACGGGCCACCCCCCTCCCAGCGCCTGCTTCTTTGTGCCAGGGGAGTGGTGCCGCAAGGGGGATGTGGAGGAGGAGAAGGATGAAGAGGAAAAGGGCGCGGGCAAGGATGAGGAGGATCACGGGCGAGGGTGGCGAGGAGGGGTGAGGGAGAAGGGTGAGGGATGGCCCCGATTCTGTCCTGCCCTAGAGGTGGGTATCCTCGAGGAGATGGGCGTCACCGACATCTGGCTGCCGCCACCCTCGCAGTCGGCGCCCCCCCCCCCCCCCCCCCGCACCTAGGGTGCCTCCTCTTCCGCGCGCACTCCTTCTCCTCCGCGCCCCTTCTTTCCCCTCTACCTCGTCGTCGTCCTCCTCCGCCTCCTGATCCGCTTCCTCCGCCTCCTCCTCCTCCTCCTCCTCCTCCTCCTCCTCCTCCTCCTCCTCCTCCTCCTCCCTCCTCCTCCCTCCGCCTCCTCCTCCTCCTCCTCCTCCTCCTCCTCCTCCCTCCTCCTCCTCCTCCTCCTCCTCCCCTCCTCCTCCTCCTCCTCCTCCATCTCATTCTCTCTCTTCCGCCCCCCCCTCCTCCCGCTGGTATGCCTCTTCCCGTCATTCCTCCACATCCTACCGCATTTTCCGCGGACCAGGCTCCGAATCCATGGCACTGCCGCGTTGCTGGATCACCTCAGGCACACAGTGGTCGTGGAAGAAAGTGTTCCGTCGGTCCTTCCTCCTCCCTCCCTCCCACCCCCTACCTCTGCCTGCTCCTCCCTCGTCCTTCTCCTGTTCCTGCATCCCCCTCCCTCCTTCATCATCGCCGACCCTTGGGTGTCGCGTAGTTGTAAGCGCCGCTGAGCTGCAGAGGGGTCCCATCGGCCCAATCGGGACCATCTGGGATCTATTTGGAGAGGGCTTGAAGGCTCGGCCGCGGGATGTAATGAACGGGGGGTAGGAATGAACAGGGAGGGGAAGGAGGATCGTGGCGTGGGGGTGGTAGGGCGACGTGGAGAACGCTCCGAGGTCGAGGGCGTTATGCCGTAATGAACAGAGGGTGGGGAGGAGGAGGAGGAGAGGAGGAGAGGAGAAGGAGCGGGGGCGACTTGTAGATCCTATTCCAGACAGCACTGGTCGGATCTCCTACGCATCTCCTACGCTCTCATTGCCAGGGGGCCCGGTGGCGGAGTTGACGACGCCGATTGCTGCGCGACCGAAACGCAGAAGCGAGGGATCCTGCTCTCCTCCTCCGCTCTGCTGTTTGTTTTTCCGTTGTGGCCAGGCTTCCCCCATTGCGCCGTGGTTGGACGCAGTTCGGACAATTGGTCAGCGTGCTCCCTGGGAGCGTCCAGGAGGCCGATTTTTTACCGGGCGAGGAGGAGGAGGAGGACGACGACGTCGACGACGACGACGTCGACGACGACGACGAGGAACGAGGACGACGACGACGACGACGACGATGATGCCGATGGATAGCGACGACGGCTTGATGGGGCTGGGTATCTGAGGGCCTCGTGGGGGCTCGGCGGTCCGCAATCGGAACCTTGATACTTTTCATTTCGCGGGATGCATGTCCAGCGTAGTTGCCTCGATACGCCCGTTATGAAACGCAGCACGTCTCGTGTTCGAGACGTCCGTGTCAATACGTTGCGTGTTGGCTCCACGTATTGGACCACGTTTTGGCGAATGTATCGCGTCGGACCTACGTTTTCAGTCTACGCGTCGAGCTCCGTATCAATACGCTACGTGTTGCGTGTTGCGTATCGGGGCAGCTAAGATGTCCAGAGTGCGTAGAACATGGGTGTTTGGAGCGTCCAGGGAGCCTTTTGGGAGCCCCTTGGCCCCTGCTCTCAACAGGCGCTGCTGGGGCGTTGAGGTGGTGCCGCTGTAGGTGGCGCTAGGTTTCGAGACCTTCCCCGTCTACATTTGAGGGCCTGTTGAGCGCAGCTGCGACCTTTGGAGCAGGAGCAGGAGGAGGAGGAGGAGGAGGAGGAGGAGGAGGAGGAGGAGGAGGAGGGGGAGGGGGAGGGGGAGGAGGGGGATCGCCCTTCTCCTCCTCGGCTCCTCCTCGTCCTTTTTTTCTTCCCTCTCTTTCTTGTTGTCGTCCTCCACGGCCTCGTCATCTTCCTTGTCTTCTTGGGCAGGCCGCGGGAGCGATTGCTCGGGACGCCAGTCGACAGGCCGACGCCGGCCCGTCAGCCCGTGCGCGGTCTACCCGAAGGCGGCGGGCAGCAAGGGTGCGATGAGAAGCCACACTACGAGTGCCAGCCTCAAGCAGCCTCAAGAACGAATGTCTCCCAAAGTTTCCTCCAACAATCAACGAACGAGTACAGTACCTTCCGAAATCCCCTCCATCAATCCACGTCTTCTTCTATTTCTTCCTCATTTTTTCGTTGCGCGGACTGAATGCGGATGCAGGGAGTGTTAGTGTGATTGAACAAAAAGACCGACTTGGTCCTCCTCCTCCTATCCCCCCTCCTCCCCCTCCTCATCTTCCTCGTCCCTCTCTTCCTCCACCTCCTCTCCTCCTCCTCTTCCTCCTTCTCCACGTCCTTTTGCCCTTCCTCGTCCCCTTCCTTCACCTCTCCCCCCCTCCTCCCCGGGCCGCCGCTCTTCGCCGCCTCCATCTCTCCGCGCCGGGGTGTGCAAGGTGGCGCCCCAGGGCTACCTCCCCTCGCGGCTCTTCGACCTGGACGGCAGCAAGTACGGCACGCAGGCGGCGACCCCCTCGGGCCGCGCCGTCTCTCCTCCGCCCTCCTGAGCCTCCCCTCCGAAGTGCTCCCCCTGCTTGTCACCCTCATCCTCCTCCTCCTCTTCCTCCTCCTCGTCATCAGCATCATTGCCATCACCAGCGCCTTCCTCCTCATCATCATCACCACCATGATCGCCACCACCATCATCTTCAGTTTTATCATCATCATACGCAGTATCATCATCATCAACAACAGCATCATCAGCAGCATCATCGTCATCATCGTCACATCATCATCAGCATCGTCATCATCATTATCATTATCATCATCATCCTTCTCTCCTCCCCTTCCTCCGCCTATGGCGACGACGACACCGCCTAAGTATGGCACACACGCCGAGACCCCTGGCAGCGCCGTCTCGCATGTCAAGGGAGAATAGCACAGACACACACCTTCGGCTCTCGGCGCGAATTTCTCCGATCGGCGCTGGGCCCCCCTGGCGGCGCCTCCAGTGCCGCCCTTGACGCGCTCCGCGCGCCAGGGAGGGGAGGCCCAGGGCCGATCCAAGAAATCCTGGCGGAGCTCCGATTCTGTGATAGATGGTCGGAGCTCCGCGCGGATCTCTTGGTTCAGCTCCCTCCTCTCGTCGTCCTTCTTCATCTGCAGTTCTCTACTCCTCCAGCTGTTCCTTCCTCCGTCCGTGCGTCCTCGTCCGCGCTCTGCTCCCGCGCGCGCGACCCACCCGAGCGCGCGCGGCATGAGGAGGAGAGCGAGGAGGAGGAGGAGGACCGTCGTCTGTGTCGTCCCCGTCGTCGTACAACGTTTCGATGCGTCTCGCTCCTGGCTGGCCACGGCTGGATCCGCCCCGAGAGCGAGGTCGCGATCCTCTTGGGGTCGGGTGCGGTGAGGCGGTTTTCAGGCGGCACCGTCGTCATCGCCACCGAAGGCGGAAGAGGGGGGAGGAGGGGGAGGACGATGATGAGGAGCAGGAGAAGCAAGAGGCGGAGGATGAGAAGGAGCAGGGGCAGGGGCGGAGACGCGGGCCAGAGGCAGGAGGTGCATGGCAGTGGTCCTCTCCGCGATCCGGGCGCGCCGCGCCGTGGATGCTCCGCGCTGGTAGCGGTGGCCGCGGCAGGGCGGCCAGCCGTGTCGGCTGGTTCGCGCCTCTGCCTCCCTGCCGTGCCCGCCTGCCTGCCTGCCTGCCTGCTTCTCCCGCTTCATCTGTAGCCGAGCGGCGTGGTGTGCTCGACGCCTCCGGCGCGGTCCGGCGCGGCGTGATGCTCCCATGTCGCCATGTATTCTGGCGGTCATCGTGTTGCTTTGTCTCATGCCGAGTGTCTCCGAAGAGCTTTTCCGCCTCCAGACGTCGCCTGTAGTAACAGTGTTGTGTGCCTCGCTGGTATTTTGTGAGTGCCGTGCTTCGTTGCGAAGAAGTAAACAGAAAGGCGGGACGACAGAGAATGTCGGGAGCGCAGGAGCCACACCTTCTAGCAGCAGGTGTGCTCCATGCCGCGAGGGTATAGCTTCTTCACATGGATGCTACATCATGGATGTATCATGATGTTAGATTCGTTTCCCATGGCGTTCCTCCTCCCGGCCCCCAGATTCCTTTTCATTATCCTTCCTCTCCCCTCCTCCTGCTCCTCATTCTCGTCCCGCCCACTCCTTGCTCCCCATCCTCCCGCCCTCCGCATCTCCCGCACCATGCTATTCCTCTCCCCGTCAGCCGAGTTTCCCCTCCTCCTCCTCCTCCTCTGTCTAGACTGTCGTTGCCCATGGAGGCGGCCCCCGCCCTGCAGTTGAGAGCGTGACTCGCGCATTCGAGGACGACTGGACCGAACCTCGTCTCCCTCTCCTCGTGCTCCTGCCGCGTGGCATCTCGGTCGACACAGCAGGAGGCGCCCGCGCATGGCAGGCGTCCCTAGAGGGCCTGATCACGAAGCTGCACCAGGCCCCGCGTCGACAACATCGCCGCGGCAGCTGCGCTCCGAATCCCTGCTCCCCGTTTCTCGGCCTCTGTTGGTGCACCCCTCTTTCGGCACGCGGTTCGGCAAGCGGGCCAGGATTGGGTGGCAGGCAGAGGTCCGGAGGCCAACCCCGGGCAGAAGTTCCATGGGGCGTGGTGGCCTGGGGACCCGCTTTTTCCGCGTCGCGCAGCAAGCCACGGCGGGCGTTCTTTCTGCAATTGCGGCGTCCGGGGAGGTAGTGACCGGTCTCGCGGCCCACGTCGCGAGAAAGCCACGACTTCGGTGGTTATGATAAGTGCGTTGTGCGCGCAAGCGGAGATAATTCGGTTCAACCACCCGTCTTGCTCGCTTGACGTCGGAAATGCGAATGGCCCGGCAGCCGGTGGTCTCCTGCTCGCTGCGTCTTCGATACTGCCACTAGCCAGATCGACATTGAGTGTATGCGCGCCGTGCTGTGGATTGTTTTTACGTGTGTGTTTGTGTTGAATATAGATTTGCGCATGCAAGCCTGTTTAAGATACGATCAGGCCTTGGTGAGTGAGCCCTGATATGTTTGAGGTTGGCCGTGTCGCGAGCATTATGCGAAGGAGAGATTGCGAGGCAGATCAATCGCTTGCGAGACTGGAATTGAAGGGCCAGGTAGTTGAGTATGCGATGGCAGTAGGCAGCACCATAGGCAGGCAGACAGGCAGAAGCAGAGGAAGCAGAGAGTAGGCAATGCGTTGGTCGTGTAGGCGGCATGCGAGTAGCAGGCGAGTGGTAGGTTGGTATACGGTCAGGAACTTTGGCTTAGCGTGTCGTGCTGCCGGTTCTGGCCCACACCACGCTTCGGTTCTGGCCCACCACGCTCCGGCGCGACTCGTTATCCACGTCCAGGTCCCCGAGCCTCAATGTCCCGAGCGTTTCCCAACCCCGACCTGCGGAGCGGAGTGACACGCTATCCGCTCGCAAGGAACAGCGTGTCGGCAGGGCTGCTGCCGCAACACGCTATCCAACAGTTTCTGACCGTGTGTGCGTCGTGTATTCGTAGCCCCTCTCCCGTGTCGTATCCTGTGGCCTGGAAGTGTCTTTCTGTCCTCCTCGTCTCAGAAGGCTTGGCCAGCTTTGTCGTGACCTGTTCATTGCATCAAGGACGCTGGCGGGATTACATCTCCCGATAGCGTATAGTGACCGACTGGTCGCGTAAGGATCATATGCTGTTTTTTCCAGCTCAACCGAAAAGGACGAGGAGTGCGATACCATATCCAATTGGAGTTGCTGGAGGCATCCAAGATGAGAGAACTCCAGGTTGATGCACTTGTAATGAATTGTGTAACTACGCTGCGAGTGCTGGGCATCCTGCCTCGCACTATGATACGTTATCGTTGTACAGGAAAGAGCGTGTTCTACCGCTGCTTGCGGAAAAACCCGGGGGGAGGCACTACAGGTTCGACCCCCCCCTCCAGTCCATCATGAAAAGAGGGAGAGTCACTACCGGTTCGAACCCCCCCCCCTCGCCGCCGGCAAACGATTCCCGCTCTTCGGGACAGTTGGACAGTTGTGGGGATACTGGGGCAGAGGTGGGGACGGTGGTGGTGGGGACAGTGGTCTGGGGACAGTGGGACAGTGGTGCGGACAGTGGGACAGTAGTGGGGACGGTGGTGGTGGGGACAGTGGTGAGGGGACAGCGGGACAATGGTGGGGACAGTGGGGACAGTGGGATAGTGGTGGGGACGGTAGTGGTGGGGACAGTGGTGAAGGCGGTGGTGAGGACGGTGGTGGGACAAAGTAGTACAGTGGAGAGAGTGGTGGGGACAGTGGGGACACTAGGGACAGTGGTGGGGAGAGTGGGGACAGTGGGACAGCACAGTGGGACAGCGGCGGGGACAGTGGGGACAGTGGGACAGTGTTGGGAACAGTGGGGGCAGTGGGACACTGGTGGGGACAGTGGGGACAATGGGGAGAGTGGGACCGTGGTGGGACAGTGGTGGGGAGAGTGGGGACAGTGAGACACTGGTGTGGGCACTGGCTGGGACAGCGGAGACAATGGTGGGATCAGTGGGGACAGTGGGGCAGTGGTGGGGACTGTGGGACAGTAATGGGGACGGTGGTGGTGGTGGGGATAGTGGTGTGGGGACAGTGGGAGAGTGGTGGGCACAGTGGGGACAGTGGCACAGTGGTGGGGACAGTGGTTGTGGGGACAGTCGTGAGGGCGGTGGTCAGGACGGGGGTGGGACAATGGGACAGAGGTACAGTGGGGAGGGACAGTGGTGGGGACAGTGGGGACAGTGGCGGAAACAGTGGGACAGCTCAGTGGGACAGCGGCGGAGACAGTGGGACAGTGGGGACAGTGGTACAGTGGTGGGGACCGTGGGGAAAATGGGGAGAGTGGGACCGTGGTGGGAACAGTGGTGGGGACAGTGGGGACAGTGCGACAGTGGTGGGAACAGTGGGGACAGTGGTGGTGGGGACAGTGGTGCTGGGGACAGAAGTGGGGGATGTGGTGCGGACGGTGGTGGGGACCCGGGAGTCGTTTGCCGGAGGTGAGTGGTGGGGAGGGGGGGGGGTCAGGGTTCGAACCCGTAGTGACCCCCCTGGTTTTTTGGAGGGGGGGGGGGGTTTCGAACCGGTAGTGACCACTACCCCCCGGTTTTCTGGAGGGGGGGGGTTCTAACCGGTAGTGACGCCCCCCGTTTTCTGCTGGAGGGGGGGGGTCGAACCAGTAGTGACCCCGTCCCGGTTTTCTGGAGGGGGGGGAGTTCGAACGGGTAGTGATCCCCCCTCTGGTTTTTCGGAGGGGGGGGTTTGCCGGGGGGGGTTCTGCCAGGGGAGAGGAATTGGGAGGGGGGGTCGGAGGGGGGGGGGATGGGGGGGGGATTTTCGAAGGGGGGGGAACCCCCGGTTCCGGAGGAAGAGGGGGGGGAATTTTCCAAAGTAAAGCGGCGGTGGATCATACTCTCTCCTATACAGCCTTTCCTTGCATGGTTTCTGAAATGCCAAGATACATAAGGGCTTGGAAGCATACGTCCATCAGTATCGAAGGACAGTTAAACGTATCAGGTGCGTTGATTGGGACTAAAGCTATGTATTCGTTGACATCCGCAAGGCTGAACAAGAGCGACAGACCACGTTTGGATGTGTTCCAGACACGGTGGTTTCACCATGTTCTCAACACTCCCTATTCTTATATCTGAAGGGCCTTCAACACAAGTGTGCTACAGCACGGGGGCCACACCTTACAATGCTCAACCACTGCATCACCAATGTATGTAATTATGGAAACTTGGCCGCAACAGCGACGCTGGCGTGCTCCGAAAATTGACCTTCCAACTAATCAGCGTGATACCGATAACTGATACTCTTGGACAGAAGCGTGGGCGCCCCCCCAGGCACGAGTGGGCGAAGCGTTTGTATACTCAACTGGCATACGTCATTCCGCCGAGCCCCACAAGGAGTGTGTTTGAGCATCTTGGGTCGGGAGACTCTTGGATGCATATGAAGGGCTCTTGGGGTGCTTCTCGGGAGGCTCTTGGAGGGTTTTTGGGTGCATCCCGGGGCCCTGGAGGGTTCCAAGGAGGTCTTTGGGGGGCGTCTTGGGAGCCGCTTGGACGGCTTTGGGGCTTCTTGTGGGCGCCTCTGAGGAGTACATGCTTGCGACGATCGTTGAAGCTGGTCCCTGCCCACCCTTCCACCGTGCCTTGGCTATTGGTCAGGAGCCTCCTGGATGAATGCGAGGGTCTCTTGGGATGCCTCTGGGCCTTTTGGAGAACTGTTGTGGGCATTTGGTAAGCTTTTTGGGGCCTCGTGGGGGCCTCTGGGTGGCCTCTTTGGGGCGTCTTGGAGGCCTCTTCAGGGGCCTCTTGGAGGGGCCTCGGTGGCCGCTGGGGGGCCTCGAAGGGCCATCTTGGTGGAAACTCGAAATGTCAGTTCACTTTAAGGGTAGCTCTTTGGGAGATGTTACAGTATCGGGAGCATAGCTCGCGCGCCGCTGCCTTGGGCTCAAGGCACGCGCGCCCTATTTGCCCGGACACCGCGAGTGTTCGCTATGTGCTGGAAAGATCATTACATCGATCTTATCCTATCTTATCCGCCCACCCCTCATACTGTACCTTCACAACTACAGCAGAGCGATGGACGCTATTTGCCATCCGATGTCCACGGTCAGCGCCTTGGAATCGGATGCTATATGACAGGCTATATGCCCTATTTGAGTTACCAGGCTCACTTTCGACTTGGTAGCGGAGCTGGCCGCACTCTCGTGTGGTCAGCTCTTGCTCTTCTCAGCCTCACATTCTTCGGCACGATCTTCGTGACCACCTACTACCCTGCGCCACCACTCCCAGTACATTTACGAGGATCTATTCAAGAGCAAGAAGCTACACGAGAGGTACGACGTCTAGACGACCAAATTGGTACCATATACGCTTCATCATTGCGTTACTATCAACCGCTCGGCAACGAGCCAATAACGCAATACCTGAAGCAAGGGCGGGGAAACCCGCCAGACAGAGCGCCTCGAAGACTCGACAAGGCGCTACCCCAGCGCGACACCGCTCATCATAACCATTCTTCGTTACACATTCTCGGGCTAATCGTTTTCGCTATCATATGGTTCGCGCTGGGGGCAGCAATCGCACACATGCGTCGGGGAGATAACAGCACCGATGGGCAACACACATGGCCCATATTGGGACCCTCAGGGTAATGTACCTTTTCGTGAGTACATTTACGAGGTCAACGCGTGGCTCAACGTTACAAGCGGACGTATGACGCCACAGGCCCAAGCGGCCGCAATACTACGCGGCCTGGGAGGCCTAGCGAGGACACTCGCCATGAGGGTACCGCCTGACATTATAAACTATGGTGCTGACATTGATGGGGTCCACACAGACCCAGTAACTTACATCATGTTCCTCCTCAGCATGAAGTTCGAACGCCTGGAAGACGAGCGACAGCTCACTTCCGGTACACAACTCATCGACTTCCATGTGCCTCACGGGGAACGAATCGATGTCACTCTTACCCGATTCGAAATGGCCCTACTTGAGGCACAGTCGGTGGGATTCGACCTTCCTAACTTCCAACTGCTAACCACTATCCTATTCCGCGCCTTAGGCGTCGGCAACCAGAAAGCCACGCAACTCTTACAGCCACTCAACCATCAAATGCCTCGAACACAACAACAATATGATGAGTTGCTGGAAAGGATGCGTTCGGTAGGTCACCTATCCGAACGATCCCCTGGCAACATAGGATCCGTGTTTGGAAGCGGAAGGGGATCTGGTAGTGGAAATTTCTACACTACCTTGACTACTGAAGCCCAGCCTGGAAACGGGCCCTCAAACATATGGGCCGATGACCCAGGAGAATCCACTGTTTCATTAGCAGGGGATCGATCACAACCAAGCTGGGCAACCAGCCCTCCTTCTAGAGAACCACAACCACACCGCTCGTTATGGTGGGAATCAAATCCCCTAACCGACGGTGCATCCACCTATTTAGGAGACGAAGATTTCGACTCCGGTACCGATGCAGACACTATATCATCAGATGGTGTTGAAGCTCTAGATTGGTCAGACATCATGAATATGGATAACGACAATCAGCGTGCTGAGCATTTATTCTGGCTGTTACAACAGGCTAAACGAAGGTGGAGGAGGTTCACACGAAAACCAGTGCGTCGTGTTAGAAGGAGGATACGCAGAAGTTTTAAAGGAAAGGGTAAAGGCAAGCGTGGTCGTCGGAGGTTGAACGGGCGAGGTATCGCGGCATTTCTCCAGAGGCTCTCAGATGAACAACATGACGAGATATTCTTTGGGGGAAAAGGCCGCGGTAAAGGCCGTAAAGAGAGCTCAGGTAAAGGTAAAGGTAGGCGGGGAAACCCGCGAGGTAGAGACGGCCAGGTTCTCAAATGTCATGAGTGCGGCAGTTCCGATCATCTTGTGCGAGATTGTCCAGCGAAGGGAACTGGAAAGGGCATGTCGTCCGAAGTCCATTTCGGCTCAAACACACCATCCATTGAGTATCTGAGCCTCCAGGACTTTGAGGCTATGGAACATATATTTTTCACATGGGTCGTTGGCATGGACAACGTTGACGAGCTCGAGGGGTATGGACATGGATTATACGCGTATTACCTCGAGTACGTCCGCCGGTTCGTCACGGGCAGTAATGAACTCACCCCCGTGGAACACGGTACGCTCGGAAACGAGCCTCTTTCTTTCTTCGACTGGATGTTCGGGAACCCAGGCAACATCATGGCCTACGAGAGCGACGACGAGGACACCACTATAGAGGCTTCGCCTTCCGAGGTTCAACAGAACCTCGAACCTCCGCCCGAAATCCCGCCTGGACACAGGCCTTTTCTGCTGGGAGAATATCCCCATACTATTGAAGACTTAATTGAAATGGAGTCTCAAGCATTTGTTCAGGCCTTCATTGCAGGCGAACCAGGTTCTCCGTTCACACCTCCTGGTTCGCTTGCTCCAGGCGAATATGGACCGCGTACACTTTTGCAGACCCTCATGTGGATGCATGAGATACTTGCAATTGCATATCCTGAGAGTCAAGAACAAATTGAAGCTGGTATTATGACAGATAATGATAATGATGCTTGCGGTAGCTCAGAGCTACTCTTGGCAGCTTTGACTCTCATTGACAGTATAAATCCTCAGGAAGTGCAGGGACACTTGATATACTCCCATGGTAGATGGCGTCGTGCCCTGGAAATGGCAATGGCTATGCGTGGTCATGATCTTCCCCCGCCAGGATGGAATCTCCAGGAGCTGGGGATGAGGCCAAACTATACGGCCATGCGTAACATTGCTAGGCAGCCTATGCTCGTCGATGACCTTGAGCCGACGACTGTGCCTCCTACTCCAGGACAGCCGAGTGACGCCCAGACGCCGGCCATGCAGGGAAACCTGCCTTTACCAGATGCGCCAATGGCCATCATAATTGGTTGTTCGACATCAGAAGAAGTAGAAGGCGATGGTTGTGGGTTAGATGAGGATGACGTCACCATCCTCATGATGGGCGTGACTGGTGAGGAAGAGGTCGACTTCGACCCTGATGAGTCTGAATCATCATCACCATCGGCACGAGCCACTTGCGCCGAGCTCCACCCAGCAGGGAGACCTGCCTCCATCGAGCGATCCACCTGGGATCGCAGAGGAGCCTCCTCAAGCACCCTCAACGGGTGCCGCTCCTGCTGCATCGGCAGCTTCTTCTGACGAGAACACCAGAAGATCTCGTTCCCATACGCGCATCAGAGAAGAGCCACATCCCCAGGCTCGACTTCCTCGTGAGTGGAGACAGGCTGGCCCAAAGGAACACGCTTTCAGAAGGGGTGGCCAGCTACTTCCGTACAACGACCCACGACGCCGAAAAGGGGAACACTCGGCCTTCGGCCAGGGCAATCCTGCCTATAGGGACGGCGATGGCAGGCCCATCCGTGGAGGCTATCAGCTTGCAACAAACATCCGCCGCCCTGAAATTCAAGAAGCGCGGACCCAGTTGCGAGATATTATCGCGGCTCGCAAGCAGTATAGGCCTCACGCTGCATGTGGTCCTTGTTCCCAGCCGCTCCAGAATCACAGGCCAGGATGCCCCGTTGAAAACAACGAAGGCCTGAACCCCAACAGGGGCAAAACCCCTCCTAAAGAGGGCCATCCGCCACTTGACCCGATGACACCGGAAGAGATCGCAGCAGTGAATAGCCGTCTCGGGATCTTGGGCCACTTGGATCCGAAAGAAGAAGAGAAACCTACTCCGGCTCCAAGGGGAATGGTAGCCATGACCCAGGAAGAGAAAGACGCGCTCTTTAGTCTTCCTGGTATGCGAGGAAACTCGCCTGGCGTTTCTAGCCAGTCCCAACAACCAGAGCCGATCATCAAGGACGAGACAAAGGCTCAACGTGTGGCGGAAGATGAGGAGCGTATTCAGACAGTAGATGAACGCACACGCGAGGCAACTCGCAAGATGCTGGAGGATTCCAGCAAGCTCTACATGAAGGGGGCTAGAAAGCCCCCACTCCCACTAACTTCGAAGGCCAAGAGTGAACCCCCGACACCTAAGCCGCCTCCGGCGCCGAAACCGAAGGCGAGCTCTCGGAGCCCTGGGCCAGACGCGCATATGGAGGTGCCTCGATCTGCGACGCCGAGGCCGCCGATTGGCGCAACTCCTCCACAAGCGTCTGTGCCCAAGCAGCCACCTCAGGACCCTATGGTGGAACGAAGACGTTCGCTTAGCCGCAGCAAGTCCATTGCGGAACGGGCGGCAGCTTTCGAGCGCAGTGAGTATGCACCTGCGCCAGCTTCGCCTGTGGCGGCTCGTTCCAGGAGGTCCGATGAAGGTGCTATGTCGAGGGGTAACTGGGTGCCGAAGATCAGGGGCAGCGCCAGTCGCGCATCTCCGCGGGGAAACCCGCCAGGCGCTGCTGCCGCAGCTTCCTCCTCTTCAGGAGCCGCAGCCTCTTCGGCAACAGAGGCTCCGATGCGGGGAAACCCGCCAGTAGTTCAGCTGCACCACCCAGGAGACACATCCTTTACTAGTGGGACTCCAGATCTGATTAGGGATAGACTGGCACTTCGGAAGCTCCCACCGATACGTTCAGTGGATGAGTCATTCATGAAGGAATGCAGGAAGGCCGGAATTCTTCCCAGATCAAATGATACTCTTAAAAGGTTAAGCAAAGCTATCAGCAGGATATGTAGACATGCGCCAGATAAGTCACATAATCCTGTGTGGAGCCTGAAATCTTTTGATGATCATGATGGTTGGATCAACCTCGTGGAACTCGTGACTGACTTTCCGTGGAACACAGGTCACTCGAGGCACGCTTATGTAGAGGCCAAAGTCATTAGCGAACAGTTGTATGGTCGCTCGGTTGACCAACTCGCAGCCATCATGATGGAAGTTGTTCATGTTCGTGAACCAGACGGAGAAGAAAAACAGCGCCTTCAATTCAAGGTGCTAATGCGGGACTCCGGCGAGCCCGCTATCTTCGTCCGCGCCTCTCAGGGGCATTCATGGAAATTGAAAGCTCCATGGTCGCTGTACAGCTACATTGTACTGTGCGACGAACCCGCCGGGAGACCGGCCCAATACCCTGAGGTCGCCATGCATGGCACTCGATGGCACGCTTTCGAAGGCATTATGTGGCACGGCCTGTCCTGTAGACCTGAGCACAACACGAAGAAAAGGGGGACAGGCCGTTCACACATTCACTTCGTGCCGACATTGCGCCGCCGTGCCGTGAACAGTGGGTGGGACCCAGATTCAGACCTCATCATCTTTGTAGATTGGCGCAAGGCCATACAAGATGGTATAAAGTTCTGTTGGTCCGATAACGGAGTCCTCTTGTCCGAGGGAGATAACGGTATCATTGAACCGTATTACATTTCCCATGTAGAGGACCTGACCACTGGAAGGCAATGGCGCAACCCAGAATATTTGGGGATCCGCCGTGCGCGAGTCTCTGTCAGTATGATGACTGCCCCAGATAGGTGGGCTGATGTTGGTGATTCCAGCGTTAAGTACCAGTGGTCCCGAGACCAAGAGGGCGTTGATCCAGCCATGGTCTACCTCCACAGGGACGTTGGGGACCACTACAGCCCCACCCAGCTGGGAAACCAGCCTGAGATCTTTCGGATCTTTATGATCACCGAGAGTGAGGCCGGGAGCGCGGCTCCAAGCCGTGCCCCAAGCCAAGGACCGAGCGCCGTGTCTTGGCAGGCCATAAGTACTTCAGACCTGGATCAGATTGCAGCTGCGCTGAACCCTGACCAAGTAGAACAGCTGGCGGACAGGCTGTACCAGCAGGATCCCTGGGCCGCAGGCCAGGGAGCAATGTCCGCTATGGCTACGAGAAATCCGTCAAGCCATGCAGGGAAACCTGCCTACAAGCGGACCTGCTCGGTTCGAGCCAATGCACGCAAGCCCCACACAGAGCATGCACACTCCAAGGGGCATGACTCCATCGGGCACTCCGCCAGCACAGTCCCCATTTGGGACACCTGTCCGCCCTGCCGTAAACGGCACACTCATGGAGAGGTTAGCTGCGGCTAGGGCTGATCACAGCACAGCCCTCCTCAACATGATGCCGCCCGGCACGCCAACGAGTCAGCAGGGAAACCTGCCTGGTACACCAAGCCACCACAGGGCGGGTATACCCGACGACTATCGCTCAAGAGTGGCGGCCGCGGTACAGCAGGTGCAGAACCATAATCTGCCTCACCCAAGTGGGCAGAGGTGGAGGCCAGCCTGGTCCTGGGAACCAGAGGGTCCCAACCCACGGGACCCCGCTCGGCAACGGGCCTTTATCCCGGCGTTCAACGCCCATCCGAGCATGTCTCAGGGCCAGAGGCCACCACCCACGCAGATGAATCCGCCATTATACCCTGACGGCACAAGGGTCCCGAACAAATTTGTTCGGGAATTGGCGGATCAGATGCACAACCTCACCAATGTGCGCTGCAGTGACCACTCCATGTACCCGCACATGGCCTTCATGCCTTCTCCAACATCACCAGAGGTGGTTGTACAACCCACTGCCCATTCAATATCGTCTGGCAGTAGGGGCGTGCCTGACTACATCAGGCAGACGCACCACACTCAGCAGGCATGTTTTATGAGGAGGCAGGCGGTGCAAAGTGTACGGGTCAGTCACGTGCAGCTGCACTTGATGTGGTGAGGAACAGGGGCTCACCTTTGCGAGGAAACTCGCCCGCCGTGACTCCTACCACTTCCATGCCCAATGTCGAAGTGCAGGAAGTGCTGAATTCAGCGGGGACACCCCCATCAGCCTTCATGCCCTCCGAGACGGTACTGGAGAGGCAGCGGCGGGTATATCCCAGGGTAGCAGACGTAGAAGTCTTTACTGGGATGGAGGACACCTGTGCTGTATGCCTCGAAGAATTTCAGCCCAGGGATAGTGTGTACCGCCTGAGGTGCAATCACCTATTCCACGAGGGATGCTGGAATTCTAACGTGGTGGGCCACGTGACAAACCAGCGTGAGGGAGATCCCCAGCAGCCACCATGTGCGATCTGTCGTGCACCTGGCATTATAACATCGTCCTTCCCCTGGACTGGCTCCCTTAGTCAGACTCCCGAGCAGTCAACGAGGGAGCTGCGGGAGCTAAGGAGCATGGTGGAGGAGATGACGGCCAGGATGTTAGCTATGCAGACAGTTTCGTCGCACCAGCAGGGACACCTGCCTGAAGAGGTAAGGCCGCCTATGGCAACGGGATATTTCGATCAGCTTATCCCGATGACGGCGCCTCAGCAGGGAAACCTGCATGATACTCCTCAGATGTCTCCCCAGAGTGGAGGCGAGGCCGAGATGTCACTGGACCCTGATCAGTTGCGCGAGTTGCGTGTACGACATTTCCAGAATCAGATGGATAATACGCACACAACGTTTATGCTAGATGCCAATAATCCTGAAACTGATAGTCCGTCGTTAGACCTATCAGAATCCTCAGCGGCGTCAGCAGCAGCAGCCAGGGCCGTCAACATCTCAGCGACGAATGAGGAGTTCGAGGAGTGGCTGCGGTACCGGGATCACGTCATGAACGAAGGGCTGCAAGACATCGCCCTTCACTCGTACCTAACGCTGATAAGGCGCACTACCCGCGAGCAGTATATGAGCATACGTGATGAGTATGCCAACTGGCGGGAGGAGCGTGGTGATCACGCCCAGCACGTGTCGTACTTCCAGTACATTGACCTGGCACGCATGGCCGAGAGCGAGTCGCATGCCAGTGTCGTGCGGGGTAACCCGCCAGGGAGTACGAATGTGCCGCGGGGAAACCCGCCTACCGACACAGCCGACACTTCAGAAACTGTGCACATCAAGCAGCCGAGTAAGACGTTTTTGGATGACGGTGGAAATTCCATACTCATTGACGTTGGTTCGAAGATCAACATCATGGGCGAGAACGCGAGCCGTAAGTTCGTCCAGGCTGCTGAGTCACATGGTCGTGCTTGTACGTTCGAGCCCCGCTCTCGTTTGCATATCAACGGAGTGGGAGAGGGGTCGGCCCCAGCGGATACCGTAGGCACATTTAGCATTGCCTGCGAGTACCAGGGGTCAGCCCAACACGATTCATACAAGACGAACATTGTGTCAGGCTGTGGAAAGGACCTGCCAGCCATCCTAGGTCTCGATAGTATGCAGGACAAACGCACGATCATCGTGCTTGAACGAGGCCAGGAAAAGCTGATATTCCCTGGTAAGGGGCAGGTCAAGATGGAGCTCCCGGAAGGCTCCAAAATCATGCCGACGACGAAGTTGCCGTCAGGGCATCTGTCGATCAGGTGTGATCGTTTTGGAGCTGCGGGGCAACCCGCCTCGGGCTCAAGCAGCACGTCCTTCCAGACAGTGCTGACAGGCGAGCCGACCCCAGCGCAGGAGCGCAATCAATTGCAGGGAAACCTGCCCCAGGGGTTGATGGAGACGCTCGCCAAGGCCACCATGCGAGGCGACAACATCGACGATCTCGAGACGTTCGATTGTTTTGTTGCCAGGACACTGGCCAAGCATGGTGGTAGTGTACCCATGGACGCTGTGCAGTCCCGCCGTAAAATAGTGATGGGATACACTAATCGTGAATTGCATACGGTCAGCGACGCTAGGTCCAAAGGCGTGCTGAAACAGCTGATGGATAATCCATCGATGCTGACAGCATTTGCGGAGCAATCCGCCTCTGAGGCCACGGCGCGCTGCAGTGCTGAGCTCCAGCATCTGAGGGAAGCCCAGATGTTGGCAGATATTGTAGGCACATCTTCTTCATCTTGAAGATGGCAGGGCGACGTCGCCCCCTCGTCGTCTTGCCTGATGGCTGAAAAGCCGGGGGGTAACAAGGACAGCGGGGCAACCTGCCTTAGTAAGAGGGCTTTTGTCATTGAAGATACGAGGGAGGCATGTGCCGACCTCCGCACACGAGGTTATATTTGTGACCGTATTTCCCACAACGAACTTATGACAAGCGTGGGCACAAACTATCTAGGTGCGGTGATCAGTGGAGATTACACTCTCATATGGATCAGTACCCCGGGTGACTGGTATATACGAACTCCAGGAAAGAGAGTGGCCCCACACTGGTCACGTATCCAGAACCTGTTGATAAAAGCCAAGAAACTCCGCATGAAAATCATCATATTCGGTCCCCCAGGATATGTTTGGAAGTTATCTCCAGTACGTGATACTCTGGAAGATCTAAAGTTGTCAGTAATACGGATGCGTTTGTGTCATTTCGGTATTCGGTTCAATATGCAAGACAATACACCAAGTGGTACATATATGCAGGTAGCATCATCGATACCGATTAGCTCGAAGCTATGGACATGTACCTGTGCGCAGGCCATACCACAACATGTGTTGGACTGGTACGGCCATACGGTACGACATGCTGAATGGCGGGCTCAGACACGTACTACACTCATCCGTTACTTAAACGACAAAATCCTGGGGAGTACCACCACGCACGGAAACGTGCCCGTATACTTAAATACGTATACACGTACAGACCATAATACTCGTCATTACGTGACGACTCATAAGGGAGGACCAAAATGGTCTGAAGTTATCCGACGTGTAACAATCAACCTGGATACCAACGCGGTTATTCAAGATATCTCAGTTACCGATCAACCAACAGGGTATGATTGGCATGCACCATTACCTGCAGGGGTTGCCAACATCAGTACTCGGTTGTATTGGCAACCCGAGGAACCGGTCTTGCTCGGAAACGAGCCTACTCAATCACCACAGAAACATAGACGCGTCATCATAGATGACTGTTCTCTCCCCCTCCCGACTCTGGCGATTGACGCATGTACCCATTCCACCGCGACAATGAGTACACAGACCGACGAACAAAACGAGCAAGCTTTACCCACTGAATCGCGTATAAAGCAGAAGGAAAGGCTCAAAGCCGAAAAGGAAGCAGGCATCAAGCCTCGCCGCATTAAAAAACACGTTGAAGACGGAAATGACGATTGCGGCGATGACTTGTCAGGACTCGGACAGGATCTTATGGCAACCTGGAGTACTGACGCCCCTGTCGAGCTGATAAGCTCCGACGAGGACGATGACCTGTTCCTTACCCTCCCCACATCTATGCCCGACACACACGCTAACATATACAGCATAGTTGCTACACTATGCTACGGCCATAACAATTGCGTGGATATGTTGGAGCTTTGTGGTGGTGAGGGTGGCATCTCAGAGCTTGCCTTCTCAAGGGGACTTTCCTCAGGCGGCAACTTGGACAAGACTACATATGTCGACCTGGGAGACCCCTCGGTGCAGCAGGTTATAGATCATTACTTTAAGATATGCTACGTACGAGTTGCCATACTGCAACCCAGCTGCCGCACCACAGGGCCACCATCTTACTATAACTACAAAGTCAACTATAACACTTGGGAACAGCACCACAGAGAAGACTTACCACACATAATCTATTGTGGTAAAATTGCTGTTACCCAAGATGACGCTCAGAGGTGGTTTATACGCGAACAACCGACAGGAACATGGGTGGACGATATCTCTCCATGGACGAAGCTTGCCAACCGACCACACATCACGACCGTGCGCATTGATCAATGCGCTACTGGACTTAAAGATACGACTGGTGACTATATTAAGAAGCCGACAAATATCACCAGCAACGACAAGACAATTCTTAAACCCTTTGAGCGACTCAAGTGCAACGGTCAGCATGTGCACGCACAACCGTGCAACACCGAGCTTTCACTGGCACAAAAATACACTCGACGACTGCAGTCTGCCTTCGTGGAAGCCGTCTACGTGGCGAAAGCCATTGACACCACGCGCGGAAACGCGCCTATAAATACTGCACATGCTTATCCTGCCGACCTTCCTGAGCAAGCTGAACCAGGTGAAGGTATGAGACGCATCGGTGATCGTATCATCCCAAAGGTGGCTACGTGCCCGGCATGCATCGACAACGTCCGAAAGGACAGTCCTAGCCATAACAGAGACCCTACGCAGTGCAAATATCACGACTCTATCTCTGTATACTGGCCATGTCCAGCATGTCAGAGGGATCTTACGAGAAGCAAGGGTGTTAAGAATCACCTTGATACCGAACCTGGTAAATGTCGTTTTGCTGAACCATTTAAACTACCAGACGACCGCGACCCCGAAGGCAAAACCGTGCCAGCTTGGTGGAAACCCCTACCTAAACCTGGTGAGGGCCAAGCTTCAGCTTCAGGTGGCCGCCAAGGCGCACACGCCAGGCCACCACGACCACGTTCCTTCGGTAACGTCGATCCGACATCTGGTACCAGCAGCTACGACCTGCTACGAGACGCCCCCGAGCGTGGAAACACGCCTTCTGCGTCTTCTAGCGATACGCCACAGGTAGCGGCCCGCCGCGGACGTCTACAAGGCGTACCACCGCCTCCAGACGCAGTCAACACAGGGGGTCAACTACGCAGAGCTACAAGGAACCCTCTTGCCTCCACCGGCTCTGGGGCTCCACGACTACCCGACTGGACGAGATTTGACATCCAACACAGTCTACAGAGTCTCCGTAGTCACGAACCCCATGTTGTGAAAAAGGAACTCCGAAAACTGCATCTGCGATGGTATCATGCGAAGGAGCCAAAGATGAGGCTAATCCTCGAAAAGGTGGGGCTTGATAACGTTCGACTGAACATGATCAAGGAAATATGCGACACCTGTCGGGAATGTAGAGCATGGGAACGTCCAGGAAACTCGACATTACCATCGGTAAGCCTCCCTGGTAACTGGCTCGATGAAGGGGAAATGGACCTCATGTTTTACAAGAAACGGACCATATTTCATATTATGGATCGTTGTATTCGCCTGGCAGCAGGCCTTGAAATTTCCGACAGAGAACGCGACGCAATCATCGATGCCTACCACTACTGCTGGATTGCCTATCACGGACCCTTCAAAGTTTTATACTCAGATGGAGAAGGCGCCCTGAATAACGAGGCCGCTAAAAGCATGATGGCCAATAAGGGCACGGAACTTCGTATCCGAGCACCGGGCCAACACGCGACTTCAATTGAGTCACGAAGCGGCATTCTCAGAGGCGTCCTCCACATGATTGAGGAAGAACTGAATAGACACAACATCCCTGTTGTATTCACTAGAGTATTGGCGGAAGGCATCTTCGTTACTAATGCGTTTACGTTTTATAACGGAGTATCGCCATATCAGGCACACACAGGACGTCAGCCCTCCTTCCTTCCTGATCTCGATACCCTTGACTTTCCCAAGGGACCCGAGACTTCAGGACACGAACGAGAACGTCGTGTAAGGGAAGTCAGTCTCGAAGCCATAACTCAGGCTACTGCTGTAGCTAAGACAAATCGGGCTCTTAGGGCTAAGACGACTCCTGATGGTGCTCGCCTCTACTCATCAGGGGATTTGGTCGACTACCACCGACCTACTGCCACCAAGGACGACCATGGAGGCTGGAACGGCCCATTCCCGGTGATCCGAAACGTGCCTGAAAGAGGACATATTGTTGTCAAGGCAGGATCTCGTGAGGTAATTGTGATGTATCCGGATGCTCGTCACACACTATACATCGAATGTCTCCTCACACGGGAACTTGGCATGGATAACATGGCCATGCAAACCGTCCTTGCCTATGTGGCACATCTCAGTGCAGGGAAACCTGCCAAAGTTTTCGGGTATATCCCCGACTACAAGGAAAACCTTAACCTGTCAGACGATAGCAAGTTTCACCCGCGCGTACACCTAGCACTACAGTATCTTGTACGAAATTACTTCAGAGTGGAACATGTAGTAGCAGTTCGATTGGCTAAGAGTGTGTCAAGCCTACCTGCAGTAAAGTACGCCACCGGGTCTACGCTGATCCACTATGACAATGACATTAGCCCGGCGTTCCACTACTATGAATGTGTGGGCACCGGCCTAAACATCTCTCAGATTACTGGTAGCACTCACTCCAGACTTATTCAATGCTTGACTTCACGTGTCCCTGCCTTAGGATTTCACGATGACCTGGCTAAATATCAGCATCCAAGCAACACGTCTGGAGAACACGAGTCGCCTGGAAACAGGCCTTCTCCAGACACACCAGATGCTTCATCGCCTAGCGAAGGCCGTCTGTCGACAATCTATGAGGAAAATGAGGAACACAATATCGAAGCCATGATGCTGGAAGAGTGGTACGACGAACTACGTATGGACCTTCATCCTACGACGATCACAGATGATTACCTCTATTGCGTCCCAACAACTACGCTGCCTGACCAATGCGTTTTGGTTTCAGCATTTGCGGGCGAAGATGATATTACATCATCAGATATGCTCGGAGACGAGCCTAACTCATGTGAGTTTTGTCTAGCATCTCTTTGTTCGAACACAAACGACGAGAGCTATTCCCTAGACAGTGATGAATATGGTCCTTACGTTGAACTATGCTTTACATCAGAAATGTCAAAAATAGTGTTGGATCAGACCCAACTTGCACAGCTCGATACCGATATGGTCGCAACGATGAGAGTATATGTATCCAATGCTGCTAAACGTGCTGTGGTTGTCAAAGAAGACGACCTACTGACCAAAGCCGACATAGCAGCACATCCAAAGGAGGTTAGTGAAGCCTTATATACTGAGCTCAAGATCTGGATTGATAACCGATGCTTTGAGATGTACGACTTATCCAAAGCTTCCAACATCATGACATCCAGATATGTATACAAGTGGAAGTTCGTAAAGATGGGCACCGAGAACGTTAAAACCATTCGTCTCAGATTAGTCCTTCGTGGATTTATGGATACTGAGGCCTTTGATGTGGAAACATTCTCGGGAACCGCCCGAAGGCAGTCTCAACGACTCTTGGCAAGTGAAGCGGCATGTCATCCAGAGTGGATCTTAGCATCCATGGATATCGATAAGGCGCTCCTAAAAGGCTTGACCTACGAGGAACTTGCCCATGCCACCGGCGAGGAAACTCGCATGGTCTGCTTTACTCTTCCACCAGGAAGCGCTCAGGTACTTCGTGCCCTACCCGGCTTCTCATCCTACGACGGAAGTCGACACTGTCTTAGATGCCTCAAACCAGGAACGGGTACTAAGGACGCCCCAAGAGCGTTCTCTCTCAAACTTCGTACGACCACACGAGCTATAGGACTTACACCGACTAGTTACGATCCTGAATTTGAATTCAGCCAAGATCTTCTGACTGCAAAACATGTCGATGACATTAATATGACAGGTCTAGAGAAAAATATCGACGACTATGTACAACGTGTCGAAAAGGTTTTTGGCAAATGCAAGCTCAACAAGCACACATATACGAACTGTGCCGTCCGCTACGCTAAGAATGATCAGGGAGATGTGATCATGGACCAGGACGAGTATATCAAACAACTACGTCCCATCACACATCCAGAACTTACAGGAGCGGCGGCCGACGCCAAAACCTATTACCGACATGTTCGTCAGCCTGCGAGGAGCCCTCGCCTATGCCCTTCTTACTCAAATCTGGCTTATGGTATATGTGGTCTCTCTTCAGAAAATTCAAGAGCCCACCAATTTACAAGTCAGACGTTTGAATGCTGTGACGCGAAAGCTGATCAGCAGTCCGAAACGCATCACCTTCCCTCGGATGAAGCCGACGAATGAAGTCGACATCCATAGCGATTCGGGATATCGGAAGCTTACCGGGGAGGAGGATGACGAGACCAAGGGCTACGGCATACGCGGGGCCAACGTACTACGGCGAGGAAACTCGCCTCAAGGCAAGTCCGTCGTTCACCTCTGTGACGGACTATGCAAATCACACCGATTACAGGTGAGGTCCAGTTATGCTGCGGAGGCACTTGCAGCCGCACATAACCTTGATGAGTGTTACCCTGCGCTCATTACTCTCCATGAGCTTAAGGCAGGGGCCTTGACTCCACGACAACTACGAGATATGCGTGAAGTTGGAGGCCTTGCTATCAAAGTCTCTCTGACCATAGACGCTGAGTCCGTCTACAAATCTTTATCAAGCAGGGATCTCAAAATACCCACAGAACGGACTCTGCTTGGACATATCAGTTGGATACGTGAGCTTATGGATATAGGTATAGTACATAACGTGCAATGGTGTGATACTAGGGATATGACCGCAGATGGGCATACAAAGGGAAGCATCGATCGGGAGCTGCTTCTGGAAGTGATGTCAGGCACTCAGTCATTTAAGTATGACGTGAAGCAATTTGTTCCCTTTCGGGGTCCCGAGGACAGAGACAAACCCAAGTCTAATCAATTTTAGTCTGTCCTTGTTGCCCTCGCGGTCCAGTTTGCCAGCACGGGCGCCTACTATAAAGGCGCCCCTTTAGCTGCTCGGAAACGAGCCTTATATTTCACGCCTGGCAACGAGCCGGCTTCGTACAACTCAGGCTCTTTGCCTTAATACACATTTGCTTGGTGAGGTATGGCCTAATTTTGGCTTACCTCTAACTAAGCCGATAGCCCTTCATTGTTTGAAGGGGCTGTCCTGTATTTGCGTGAAATACTTTGCGAGGAAACTCGCCTTACAGTCTGGTGTTTGACCAGACTGTACGCACTGTTTTCTTTTCTTTGCAAACAGTCGTGCGCGCGATCTTTGCGTGCGACTATGCTCTCCGTCTCCTCCCCTCCCGACTTTAAGGGTAGCTCTTTGGGAGATGTTACAGTATCGGGAGCATAGCTCGCGCGCCGCTGCCTTGGGCTCAAGGCACGCGCGCCCTATTTGCCCGGACACCGCGAGTGTTCGCTATGTGCTGGAAAGATCATTACATCGATCTTATCCTATCTTATCCGCCCACCCCTCATACTGTACCTTCACAGCTACAGCAGAGCGATGGACGCTATTTGCCATCCGATGTCCACGGTCAGCGCCTTGGAATCGGATGCTATATGACAGGCTATATGCCCTATTTGAGTTACCAGGCTCACTTTCGACTAGTTCGTACTCCTCCCTCTTGAGCGTTCTTGGGGTGGGGCCCTCTTGCAGCCCTCCAGGGGCTGTCTTGGGCCGTCTTGGGGGGCGCCTGGGGGTGTCTTGGGGCCCATTTGGGCCGTCTTGGGGCCCTCTTGGAGACATCATTGGCTGTCTTGGGGCGATCTTGGGCACCACTTGGGCCGTCGTGTTCGCTACCAAAGCGTAACATGCGAATGTGATGTAAATCTACGTTGTTCCAATGGAGTGGCATTACTTTGGCCTCTTGAGGCCCTCTCGGCGATCCTCTGGAGGAGCTTTTGGGCTGTCCTGGGGGCCTCGTGGGCCATCTTGAAGCCATCTTGGACCGTCGTGGGACAACCCCGGGCCGTCATGACGCTCTCTCTCTTCTCGACTGTCTTGGCACTCTGTCTGGGCCTTGTTGGGTTATCTGGGAGCTTTTCGAAAGCTTAGGAGGCCCCAGGGAGGCGTTGGTGAGCTCGTGCCCCCCCCCACTCCAGAACGGCATTTTGGACCCCAGGGGAGGGGGAAAGGGGGAGGAGGGGGGAAGGGGAGGGCGAGGAGGAGGGGGAGGAGGAGGATATGGAGGAGGGGGTGGAGGAGGAGGAGGGGGGGGAGGGGGAGGGGAAGGAGGAGGAGGAGGAGGAGGAGGAGGAGGAGGAGGAGGAGGAGGAGGAGGAGACAGCCAAATGTCTCACACGCCTTTTCAACCTTGGTAAGCGGGGGTCGTCGGATTCAGATCCTCCGAGGCTGTTTCGTCTCTCATTCTGCTTGCTCCCAGTGCAACGCAGGCAGATGACAATGGTGTCGTGGCGGTACAGAGTTTCGTTGACGAAGACGAGTGTTTCTGTCCTCCTCTCTTGTCCTTCTCCTTTCGGGCGATCGCAAACATGGTTTAAGGTGGCGTGGACTAGCGACGGGTCCCGTTTCCATGCAAAATCGCGGATTTCCGCTTTCGAACGAGGCGACACCGGCCGCATTGTGGGGAGGCGTGCCAAATCCATGGATCGCTAATTCATGTTTGCGCACCCCCCCGATCCTCTGCTCGTGCACATTCCGCGTCACGGTCGTGATACGTTCTGCTCTCCTGCTTCACAGTCGTGGGGCGCTGCGCCTTTCTGCGTCGCAGTCGCGATGCGGTGTGTCCTCTCACTTGAGAAGTGGCGCGACTTGCGCATTCGTCTTCCAGCGAGCCCTGCCGGGGGCAAGGCCCATCAGTAGCAGCACACAGCAACGCGTTGTTTTGCCCACGCGCCAGTGGGTGCATGATTTCGTGACAAGTGGCTTCGTACTATTCACGGTTTGTTTGTACCACCGCCACATGTTTTTTACCAGTCATATTATGAGGCAGTATGTGTGTATGTTCATTCCTTCGTTCTTGAGGCTGGGATTCGTGCTGTCGCTGATATTGTTGTGAACCATCGATGTGGTGACAAGCAAGACAGCGAGGCGTGACGGGTTCTCTTTGTTTTTCGTCCGTTACTTGGGCCACCATGTTGCAGAACCCGTTGAAATACCGCAGCACGTTAAAGGCACTCCGTATTTCCAACATGTTGGAACTGACCCAGATGCCTGAAGAGCTCGTGATACATCAGGGTACTTGCTCACTGAGCTGTCTCATTTGTTCGTTCTGCGTTTTCGATGACCCTTGGCAGACGGGGCATGCAGTCCTCGAGGTCTGGACAGAGGGGAACTGAATCGCGAGACCGAGGATAATAGCACGAATGTCGAACGCGCGAACATAAACGCAGACAGTGGGGAGGTCGTAGAGAGTAGGGAGGCTGTCAACAGAAGGGGGTGTTCAGCCCGGGACAGCGAGCGGGGCGGCGAATGGGAGAGATAAAGATGAGACACATGATTGCAATAGGCGGAGACGGACGAGCACAGAAGGAGGAGGGAGATCGAAGAATCGACGATTTCTTATCACGTAGTTGAGAAAGAAGATGGAGGAGGGAAGGATACACAAAAGGACCGAGAATAAATTGTAGGAACTACGAGAGAGGGATTGGGAGACCAAGCGACAAAAGTCGGGGGAGGAGGAGGAGCCCTGTACGCCAAGGTTAAGGTCTTTATTATTGGACCCCTGTCCCTGCTCCCGTTGCAGCGGGTTCCCGAGATTATGGCCGCATCTTTAGGGCCAGCAAGTCACATTGCGCCGCTAGCGTAGGTTAGGACATCGTTCTCTGATTACTTCATCACTTCGCGGTGCTGGCTCGAATGTGGGTCTTTGCAAGGACTTGGGCGTCACAGGGTGCGAGATGTTCCGGGATCTTCGAGGCCGAAGACGCCTTACATGCTGGCGGTTTCTTCTGGCAAGCTGGTGCTGGGCATTCTGGCACCAGCTTTGTTCAGGCGATCGCAAACATGGATCATGGGGGCGTGGATTAGCGACGGGTCCCGTTTCCATGGGAAATCGCTGATTTCCGCCGCCGGATGAAGCGCTGACCGCATTTTGGGGAGGGCACCTCCCCCGATCCATGGATTTGGCGACGGCGCGCAAAATCCATAGATCGCGAATCCATGTCTGCGCGCCCCCGATTTTCACCACCTACCAGACCACCCCAACCCAACCCGAAGACCTCAATTTGCCCTCCATTTCCAGTGGGGGGGGTCGGGGAACGTTGAAAAAACACATGGAATCCGTACCCCCCCCAACCCGAAATTCGGGTCAAATTCGGGCCTTCGGGTTGGGTTGGGGTGGTCTGGTAGGTAGTCAATTTGTCAGTTGTGACAGCTCAAGCAGCCGTCGCGTCGGTTGGGCAGCCGGCTCTCGTGCCGACGGAGGTCGCTCGCTCGAAGCGGCCCACGGCCGGAGGGGATGGGGCTGGGCCAGACTTCACAGTCGCATATACACCTTAGGCGATGCTGAAGAAAACTTCAGTTTTCGGCCAGAGTCTCGATTATTCTTACTGTTTCAATGTAAATCCTAAGCTTTTAATAGAAATGTTTTGTTTTTTATTCAAGTTCTGAGACTATGAATTTCTTAACCCATGATTTCTTAAGCATTTCGCAGGGTGTACTCGGGTCATCGGGCTAACTCGTAGGACATATGAAGAGGGAGCTTGGAGGAAAGGCTTGTTCCAACATCGTTGATGCTTCTTGGGTTCACACTTGTCCCCCTCCTCCTCCTCCCCCTCCTCCTCTTCCTCCTCCTGCTCCTCCTCCCTCCTCCTCCTCCCTCCTCCTCCTCCTCTCCTCCTCCTCCTCCTCCTCCTCCTCTTCCTCCTCCTCCTCCTCCTCCTCCTCCTCCTCCGCCTCCTCCTCCTCCTCCTCCTCCTCCTCCCCTCGCCCGAATCATCAGGGGTAACTCGGGTCAGGACTAACTCGGGTTCGTTTTTCGGGAGTCCGAATACGAGTTGCCCCAGGCCCGAGTCACCCTGGATGATTCGGGCGTCCAGAGCCCCGAATCATCAGGGGTAACTCGGGTCATCCGTAGCCATTTTGGCTCAAGCCATTTTGATTCAAGACAGGCTTGCTCGAGGCAGGCTTAAGTTTACATCTCCCGCTTTACCTCTTCGCGCTGTTCCCCTCACGCAACCATGGCCTTCATGGCGAGAGCTCTTTCGCTCGCTGGCCTGTTGACTACCGTGGGCGCGCAGCAGAAATCGGACTACAAGGAGGTCACGCCAGCAGCAGCAGGAACTGGATATAATCCGGAGTGCAAGGACCTCGAGACAGTCGGCGAGTGGCAAAATGTACAGTCGGCGGCCCAGTGCAAGACGTATGCCACGATGGTGGGGGGCACGTTTTCAGATCTGCAACCTGGTCAGGCACCGTTCGGTTGCTCCGTGGGTGATTGGGAGACAGCTAACGAATACTACTACGTGCCAGACGCGACGCCTAAACGTGGCCCGACAAGCCAGGAGTACCACAACGTCTGCATCTCGATCTCATACACCCCCCCACCCCCACCCCCTTGCCAGGGCATGACCTGCCTCGAGAGGTTCGTGCATTATTGCGAGGAGAGCAAGGCGGACTCCGGCTCCAACAACAACGCGGCGGCGCCCGCGAAGTCTCCGAAGGACATGTTCGTTGCCCAGTGCCCCGACTGCGATGGCGTCGCCGACACGGACAGTTGCCCAACGAAGCTTCGCTTGTACGATGCCGCTCAGGAGGCGGAGCCGACCTCGAGGCTCGACAAGACGTCAGTTGCGGTGTCAGTGCCGCTTGGATTGGTGTCCGCTCTCGTCGCTATGGGTGCGCTCGTCCGCGTCTCCCGCAGCCGCGCGTCCAACCAGCCAGTGCCCGTGGAGGACGAGCAAGACTTGCTGCGCAAGTGAACGAGTACGCCTGCGGCAGCAGCTTGGGACCAGAGGACACAAAGCTTGCCGAGTCCCGCATGCTCTTCTGAGATGCCTCCCCGCCTGACGTGCACAATCGCTTTGCGCCAGCTCAGCGATCAAAGTCGCGTGCCTCTCTCTCTCTCTCTCTCTCTCCCTCTCGCTCTTTCACACGAACAACACTACGTACATCCTGCTTACCTCCCTCCTCCCGACGTCCCCGCAGCCCTGCGTGTGTTCTGGCGCCGCCCGTCTGCAGGCTCACTGCAGGCCCTGGGCCCCGCCTCACTTTGACTTGAGTTTGAAGTTTCGCCACGCGCGAGTCGCGAGGAAGCTTCGCTCCATTTTTCCCGTCTTCCAAACAAGTGATGGCCATGACGGCCCCCGGAGAACATCAGGATGGCCCCGGTACCCCCCTCCTCACCCCGCCTCGCCTGGCCCTCTTTTATCTCCTCTTTCCTCTCCTCACTCGTTCTCCTATTCCTCCGCCTGCTGCTCCTCTCTCATATACTCATTGCCTTTTTTCGAATGGTTCTCTGCAGCGTAGATTATTCAGCGTGTCAACAGGTCGGTTTGCCACTCCCGCCTGGATTACGTTGACATATTGGGTTGCTGACTATTCAGTCGCGGAAATTTTCAAAGGGGCCGTTCGGTATGCTACTCACGCCCAGGCGTGTTAGTTTGCTGGATTGTCTTGCTGGTTGGATCCGCTTGCGGACATCCCAGCATGTTATATTCAGGTGCCCTTATGCGGCCTCCTCTCTCACATACTCCATGGCTTTTCGAATGATTCTCGGCAGCGGAGGGTCTTCAGCGTGTCAGCAGTTTTGGGCGTGTTAGGCTGACAAGCTGGGGGGCGCCCTTGGCCGCGCCCTGCCTGCATAAAAAAGGGGTAACTCGGGTCAGGGCTAACTCGGGCTCGTTTTCCGGGAATCCGAGCCCGAATTACCCCGGGCCCGAGTTACCTTGGATGATTCGGGCGCCCAATTTACGTTCAGTTGTCGACGATCTTCCCAGAACTCCCTAGCCACTTGCGCGTGGACTACCCAGAGGGGCTGCAACACAGCACGTTGCATAATAATCAGGTTCGAATGCACTTCAGCTCTTGCCCAACAGTGCTGGCGGTCTGGACATGGGCAATTTGCCAATCACGCGTGCAGAGGCGAGGTGTGGCAGGGGAGCTTCTGGCGATATTGAATAATGAAGGTGTTGCCTGATGGTCGCTAGTTTCTGCGCCGAACGACGCATTAATCCTGGATGGCCGGGCGGTGGCGCCATGGTCTTCACCAGTGACCTTCCCCGCGCAATCCCAGTGCAGCGGAGGAGGAGGAGAAGGAGGAGGAGAGGAGGAGGAGGAGGAGGAGGAGGAGGAGGAGACGTTGGAGGAGGAGCAGGAGGAGGAGGGGGGGAACACGAGAGTGAAGAGCATGTGTTGTTTTGTTCTACCCTCTGGCGCGTAACGGTCGTTGCCCAGGCCACCCCCCCTCTCAGGTAACAGTAGCGATCGTGCGTAGGGCGGGGGACCTGGACCCCCCACCACCTGCTGGCGCTCGCGCGCATGCTAGGGCGATCGCAGCGCATCCCCACCCTGACGTGCCCCACCCGTCAGGTCATGCCCACAGCAGGAGGCAAAATCACAACCTCGACAAAATCTAGTTGCCTTCGGCCCATCCCGCCACCGTACCTGGGCTGTGCTCGAGGGCCTCTTGGGAGCAGTGTTGGGGCCTCTTGGGGGCCTCTCGCCTTTTGGGCCGTCTTGGGCAGTCTTGGGCGCCTTTTGGGCCGTCTTGGGGCCCTCGTGGTCCGTCTTGGGGGCCTCTGGGGCCGTCTTGGGGCGATCTTGGGGGCCTCGTGGGCCGTCTTGGAGCGTCGGAAAGTCGAGTCGAAAAGACGAGAGGGTCAAACACTGTGAAAAACCTGAGGAAATCAATGAATTTTGCCTCTTGCGGCCCTCTTGGGACGCGTCTTGGAATACTCTTGGGACGTCTTCGGGGCCTCGTAGGCCGTGTTGAGACCATCTTAGGTGGATTGGGATTCTCTTGGGCTTTCTTGGAGGCATCTTCGGCTTTCTTGTGTGCTTTTTGGGCCCACGTTTGGCCGGTTGCGCTACCGGAGGACGCGCGCGACACGCCTGGGGAATCCCCGGGAATCTCCAGAAATCCGCGGGAATCCCCCGAAATCTTTGTGAAACCGGTGGCCCAGGCCCTTTTAAAACCTACAAGTCTGAATTTCTCAGGGCTGCATGAGCCTTGGGGCACACCACTACGTGCTGCAGGCATGGTGGCGGATATCTTTTTATGTGGTTCCCATATTTATGTAGTTGGTGTCCGAGGTGGGCGTCGTCGCACGTGCGTTCTTGCCCATGACGCGCGCGATTCACAGTATCGTCATGTCCCGCGCAATCTCTGCCATTGCCGTAACGCACATACCGGTTGAATTTTCGATGGTGCAACGCTCATCTTTCGTGCGCGTGTCGCGTGCATGTGGCACACCGCGCGCGAAAGCTGCGGCGCTCCTCACTGCGCCATGTCATGGGGAGTTGCACTGAAGACCCTTGGGCTGCGTCTCCCATGTGCGCGCGGGCACCGAAGACGCAGATTCCGCGGCCGTGGCGCGCGGGCGCCCACCCGAAACACCTCCGTGACATAAGTGACTGTTTTTTGATTCTTATTGTTTTGCCGATCGGCGCAGGCCCTCGCACCCCCTGGTCCCCCCCACCCCCGCGGAGTGGATCTTGGCTGTTTCTGGCGCCTCTTTCGAGCAGGTGGGGTCCCTCCCCCATAGGACGCACGGTTCCAAACAGCCGCGCTAAGCAGAGGTCCGGAGCCAGATCCCCCCCCCGCCCCCCACTTCCGCCCAATGTCGAAATGCCGAATAAAAAAACGCTCACTAATCCACGACCTCAGGCGGCAAGTTGACTTCCGCGGCGTAGCCTTAGAAATCCCAGGGTTCGCTAGGGACTGGTTTCCCCCCAAGACAACGAAAACCCTTCAAAATCCTCCCGATACCGGCCCGATACCCTCCAAAAACCTTCCCGGAACCCTTCTTGGAAGGGTTTCGGGAGGGTTTCGGTTATTTTCAAAGGAAACCAGTCCCTAGCGAACCCTGGACTTTATAAACGTAGCCGTATATCCGTTCCAGGGTCGCGGGGCGTGGTGCGCGTGGCATTGTATTGACGCCGTTTGGAAGGGCTCATGGGGGTGGTTCCTGAGCACGGTCTCAATGCGCCTCCGGGTCGCGGGGCGCCGGGATCGTCGAATTTTTTTGCGGCATCAAAAGCGGTGCGACAGGGGATAGTCTTTGAGCGCGGAGGGTGTGGCGTCGGAGGAACGCGCGGGAGACTTCTCAAGGTAACGACTGCCTCAACATTAATCTGTTTTGACCCCAACCTGTTGCGGGAGCGCCGCGTAGTATCGGGGGCGGCAAAGAGGGGGGTGATGACTAGGGGGGGGGGGAGATCATGGCGTGGGCCATGATATTTCCCCAGATTTCATGGCGCCTCGTCTTATTTTATTACGTCCCTGGCCCCCCCCCCCTGGGCCGCGCACATGCCGCCGGCCATGATTTGCACCCCCCCCTCTGGGACGCCCCCCTCTTGGCCTCTCCCGATAGTACAGGTTCCCACCTGAGGGTAACTCAGCGCTGCCAGTAAAATGAACGTGAGCCCCTGACCCCCTCTCAGGAGGCCGAGGCAAGTGTTCGCCGACGGTCGACTTTCGGAGGGTTCTTCCTATCCCAATCCTGGAGTGCGCACTGACCAGGATTTGTAAGCGGGTCCAGCCGCGGACACGAGGGCTTACCAGATGGCCCTGAGATGCAGAAAACATCAAACAACCTCCTCGTCCTTGTCCTCGTCGTGCTCCTCCTCCTCCTCCCCCTCCTCCTCCTCGTCCTCCTCCTTTTTCTCATCCTTTCCACCCTTTTCCTGCGCCATCAAGGAACGCTTCCCAGTTGTTTCTGGGGCGTGCTCCTTCCAGAATTTCGACAGCCGTGGCCACGGGCGTCCCTCCCAGGGAGCCCACGGAAGATGCCAACCACATCCCAGGGAAAGGGTGGCCGAGTTTGCCCAGTTGCGCGCCGAAATGCGAAAATGCGGACCTCGAGCCTCGAGGATCGATGTTCGATGCTGTTTCTTCCTTCGGGGGCCCTCCTCGTCGCCGCGGCTGGGCGCAGGTCGAAAACACTTAATTATGCGTCTGGGCCCCGGGAGGGGCCCGGGGGCGCGTTTAGAGGGAGGGCCACATCGACTTGACCAGCATTTGCGTTGCAGCCTGCCCTCTTCTTCCCCCTTCCTCTTCCTCCCTTTCGGTCCCTTCCCCGCCCGCCCTGCCTCTCTTCCGCCTCCTCTGCGCAGTCTTCCCCTGGTTTGCTCATCATCCTCCTTCTTCTCGTTACCCCCCCCTCCCCACACCCCACCCATCATCCTCATCTTCCTCCTGCCCGATTCATACTTGCGATTTTTCTCCTCAGCCCGCTGTTTGTTCCCGCCGCGTTGGTCACGGTAGTGATTTTGCGTGTTGGTCACGTTGGCGTGGCTGGTTGCGTTGGTGCCCTTGCGCGTGGCGCTGCTGGTCCCAGTCGTGCTTGTCACGGTGGCGCTGCTGGTTGCGTTGGCGCTGCTGCGCGCTGCGTTGCTGAATCCCGTCGTGCTGGTGACGTTGGTGTGCCTGGTTGCGTTGGTATTGCTGTGCGTGGCGCTGCTGGTCCCCGTCGTGGTGGTCGCCTCCTTACCTCCCCCTTCCTTCGCTCATCCTTTCATTCCCTCGCCCCCCCATTCCTTTCGCCTTTCTCTTCTCGCCCCGCCGTTTCCCACCGTGGACGTTGTCCGCCGCGGCCCTGCGACAAAAAATGTGAAAGCATCGCCGGCGAAACCCGACGTCAGAACGACAACATCAGCGCGACAAAACATGTCACCGACAACGTGGGCCGCAAAACAAACATAACGGCCTGACAAACAGCAACCAATGGCAGCATACAATCTCCACGTCTCGCGGATAATACGTCCCGACATATTTTTTCTGCACGTCGGACGCATTGTAACTTGACAGGGATGGCGCCCCCAGCAAGCCCAGACGGCACGCTTGCCGCGGACACTTTGAGCGGATACTTTGCCGGTCATTTTGTCGGGGTGTTTTCTGTTGGCTTCGAATCCGTCATTTCGACGCCCGCTACCTCGGTGCCTGTATCGCACGCGTGCTCAGGGGGCTGCGTGGACACGATTACAATGAAACCCGCCGCGGTATCATCAGAGGAGGCATAATTATGGCATGTCCTCCACCCTGCGCGGGGGGTGGGGCGTGGGCGAGAGTTTTAGCCCTTGCCCTCCAGCCCCTCTTTTTTGGGAAGGATGCCGCGGGGGCCACAGCGGGAGGGGGCCCTGGCACCTTCCCGCCGCGCCCCTCCGTCTTCTGTCGTATCGCTCTGGCCCCGTACGGCACAATAGTTTAGGAACACCCGGGCGGCCCCCCGCCCGCGCCCACGCCCACGCCCGTGCGCCGGCGGAAAGAGCGGAAGCGCGCATGCGTCCCAGAGTCCAGGATCGGGCGAGAAGGCCTCGATGCGTTTCTGGCCCGAATTGATGAGATCGCCCGCGCAGTCGTGTTCAGCCCCCGCTCGGGGCCCAAAGAAAGACTGCCTTTGCGGGCCCGCTCGCGCGCCATCTTTCCTTGCGATTCTGCGCATTTTTTGCAGGCTTCTCGCCCCCCCCCTCTCCGACGTTCTCTCCTCGAGTCCGCGGCGTCAGCGGGCGCGCGCCGCTGCGCAGTCGGGCGCGCGCGCCTGCGCCTGCGCGGGTACGCGCGCTTGACTTTGCAGCTTGCGCGCCCATGTGCGGCCGCGCTCGCGCGGCGACCGCGACGCATCCATTTGCGCCGCCGCGCGATCCGGGGGGTGCGGGGGGCCCGCGGGTGCCCCTTCGGGTCGTCTTGAGCCGGGTCCCGGAGCCATCTTGGCCCCTCGTCTAGCGCCGCGCCGCCGGGGTCCGCGTTCGAAGGATTGCAAAACAAAAAAAAACAAAACGAAGGATTGCAAAAAAAACCAACGATTGCCCAAAAAAAAACCCTTGAACGAAGGATTGCAAAACAAAACCCTTGAACGAAGGTTTTTTTTTTTGCAATCCTTCGGGTCTCCCCGGGCCGCTTCGGGGCTTTCGCGTGGCGCTTCACAGTCACGCAGGAAGGTTCTTTGGCTTCGTGGGAAGCCGACGTCGGGCATGCCTGGGCCCGCCGGGGGGGGGGCGTTATTTTGCATGTCTCGGGGCAGTTTCGGCCGTCGTTGCGCCTTCCGGAGGTTCCCTTGGGCCGTCGATCGTTTTCTTGAAAACCGATTGGGCCGCGCTGGGGCTTCGGAGCTTGGAAAAATAGGTTTGGCCGCGTCCAGTTTTTGCGCTGCAAGCTTGCGTCGCGCCAGCGGTTTCGGTTTCCGCGTTGCCCGTCCTCGCCCGTTCGCGCGCGCTGACCGTGGCTCGTTCGCGTCACAGATAAGCTTGCTCGTAGCGATCTGATTCGTAGTATCGCTGCGAGCCCTCTTATAAGCCGTAATTTGTTGCGTGCTGAATTGTTGCCCGCGTTGTTTTCCGTGGAGTTTACTCGGCGCTGGTTCGCGATTGGGTCTAGCCCAGTGGCTGAGACGGCGCACGTCTGAAGAAGCGCCCACAACGGTCGCCAACTCGGCCCGGACAATTCAGACGTCAACTCGGTCCCAAGATTACGTTCGCAAAGGGGAAAGTTGTCGTCAAGTTGGTTCCAACACATCGTTCGTCAAGACGGGAGGAGCCTTCAAGTCGGCCCCGACAATTTGTTCGTCAAGACGGAAATCGTTTTTAACCATCATCTCGGCCCTGACGTTTTGCTCGTCAAGACGGATGGTGAGGTCAGCGGGACCGTCAAGAAGGGTCTTAATTTGGGAGTGAAGCTGTCGCGGGGTTCATCACCCCAGAGGGAGGCCCTCAATGGGGGCTCGTCAAGGGGATTTGTCAACTCGGGGGGAGGCCGTCAAGGGTGGTCGTCCACTTCGACAGGCACCGTCAAGGGGGTTCGACAATTCGGAAGGAGGCCGTCAAAGAGGGGCCGTCAATTCGGAGAGTTGACGGCTAAATCTTTTCACTAAGAGAGAGTTGACGGCAAAATCTGTTCATTAAGATGGAGTTGGCGACAGAAGCGCCAGATCGAGTATACAATGGCCATCCGCGGTGATGTCCAGGCCCCGTTCCAGACCAGCCGCCCGCGACAGTTTCAACTTAGCGTTTCCCCCTTTATCGTTATGTTATGTGGTCGTGCTTCCGTTCTTCATATCGCTTCCAGTTGCGATTTTCTTGTGCTTGCTATGAGTATTCTGACGAGGATGTGCAGTCACCTGCTCATTGTCGCGTGTGTTCGTACCAACATAATGGAAGTGTTGTTGTCGTGAGGCATACAGCATCCTGTGGACACGCATGTCCTCATATTCGCACGATTGCTTTTGCATCGTCGGTG
This sequence comes from Prorocentrum cordatum, assembly GCA_963575745.1. Lineage (NCBI taxonomy): Eukaryota > Dinophyceae > Prorocentrales > Prorocentraceae > Prorocentrum > Prorocentrum cordatum. The sequence goes on from CAUYUJ010015050.1 coordinate 289,900, forward strand.
TGCCGTACACTATCGCTTTACATCTACATTGTGTTGCAACACGTCTTTCAAAACCAGGGCCAGCTACGCGCGACGCCTGGCACCCAGCCCCGTCACCGCTACCCGGGGCCCCATGTAACGACGGTGACCAGAAATACACAACAATCTCGCAGGAGGAGAGAAGGGGCGGAGCGAGGAGGAGGCAATCGCGCGGTGCCTCCGGAGGGGAAGGTGGAGGAGTGGGACTGGCGGACCTTCGGTAGCAAATCGTGTGACATTTTGTACCCTCGTAATTCTGTGTTTAGAGAGCACATGCGCCGATAGCGCCGATGTCGCGTCGACTAGCGTCGATTCGCAAGGGATAACAAGATGATATGGGAGGTTCCCGTGCGTTTCCGCAGAAGAAGGACCCTCCCCGAGCGGTGTGCCGCACCCCGCAACCGCACGAGGGGCGAGGGCAGAGGGGCAGGGGCGCTGGAACCAGTTCTCGTCGGGCATGACCAAGAGGCAGAGCTTCGTCGGCGTCATGGTGGGAAGGGGGGGTGGCCCGCCTCGTTCTGCGCAGGCTGCTGGAGGGGAAAGGAGGGGGGAAGGGGGGCGGAGACGGCCTGCTGTGTGTGTGTGTGTGTTTGTGTGTATGTGGGTGGGCGTGTTAGCTTGCGCGAGGCGGGGCACACCGAAGGAGGCCCGTGGGGCAATTTCGCAGACGCCCTGGCCTTTCCCCATTGGCAACTAGGTCTCCTAGTTCTTGGGCGGAGCCTAAGCGCGCGAAGCGCGTGCGTGGTTCTAGCCGATGTGTGGATCATTGCGTATACGTATTTAATATAAGCGTGGCATACAAATATCTATATGTGTGTGTGTGTGCCGTGTCAATCATTATGTCGCATCGCGTTGCTGCAGCCGTCTTCTAGGGGCGAGCAGGTCACATGCGAACCAGCCCCGAAGCCTTGAGCGCAGGGATCCTCAAAACACGTCGTGTCGCTAGCGATGACCTGGGTCAGCCCGTCCCAGACCAAGTACTGTTTTTTAGTTGGGCCATCGCCCTTGGACATGTTTTCGCGGCGATTGGAGGCACCTGTCGGTCCATCGATTTTCGCGGTTAGATTCTGGCCCCAGTTTCCTGGGCGCCCTCTTGATCAGTCTTTCGAGCTGCGTCCAGCTGTGGCCGTTGCCACACTCGGCGACCTTGGCGAGATGTTTGTTGCCAACGAAGCCCTCGGACCCGAACCCCTTCCCGGGGATAGTTTTCGAATACTCGGCAGTTCTGTCACTCCAGGCCTCCCAAATGGGGCCAGAGTAGATGGGGTCGGGCGATCGCACCGCATCGCCGATGCATCGCCGATGCGGCTCGATATGGAGCCTGATCTTCTCCCCTCCGATGGCGCCGATGCGTCGCTGATGCGTCGCCGACATCGCCGATGTATCACCAATGTATCGGCGATGCATCGGCGATGCGGCACAATCCTTCAATCCCATACCCCACCTAGTCGGACCCCATGTGGGTGCGTCAATCCACGGCACGAAAATTGTTCTGGGAGGCCGCAAATGGACGAAATATGTTGGCATTGCAACAATCGCAATGTCGAAGGTCTGGTTTCTCCTTGTCGTCGCGGGGGGGACCCATGGCGGGACCCCCAGTGCGGCAAGAGCGGGAACAGCAATCAGGAGGAACATGAGCAGGAGGAGGAGCGGGGAGGGAGGGAGGGAGGGCCCCGAGGGAGGGGGCCAGGGAGCCAGGAAGCGAGGTCTGGAGGACGAGGAGGAGTGAGGAGGGAGGGTGGACGGAGACGGTGCCCGCAAGAGTGTCCACGCGAGGAGACTCAGCGGGGCAGGGCGGGAGCGCCCAAAAAAGGGAAATGAATGCGTGTTGCTGGCAAGGGTCGCTACCGTCAGGCTCACTCATCATTCCCAAAACGATGTTCAATGGTGTTGCGGCCACGTCGATCCACTCATCTGTCGCGGCGGCAATTCCCAGGACCATCCCCGCATATTTGCGTATATCGTCTACCCTTCTCGTTTTTGGCACCGCTCGTCTGCGAACAGCTTGCCGGGACTCTGTGTGCAGAGCGGGCTCCCACATCAAGACTTTGTAGCTCATCTGTGACAGTGGAGAAGGCAACAAACCGGGGGCCAGGAGGATACGGTGGGGGCCTCGGGACTGGGCAGGACTGGGGCGGCTGGGCCATCACGCTTGGCGACCAGCCGGGGCCCCAGAGTGCCGCGCGAGTGTCGCGCGCGCGCGACGGTGGGGGGTCGTCCCCCTTCTGCGGAGGAGGAGGGGGGCAGGAGATGGAGATGGCGTCCTCCTCCTCCTCCTCCTCCTCCTGCGGAGGGCGTGGCCGCGGATGCTTTTCGAGAAGGTTCCAGGATTCATTGGCTGACGCCGCACCGCCGACCCCTTGGGGCGACAGTAAGAGTGTAAAGCGGAGTTTGCGGAACGCGCGCGATTTCTATGAAATCTTGGGTTTTGAGTTTCTTGGGATTTCGTCGGGGGCGGTTGGCGGATCGCGGCTCTGCTCTTTGGGCTTCTCTGTGTTCTCCTGGCAACACTTTGAGGCCTCTTGGGAGCCGTGTTGAGGCCTCTCGGGGCCTCTTTTGGGCCTCTCGGGGGCCTTGGTAGCCTCCTTGGGGCCTCTTGGCGCCTCCTCATGTTTTTTCGGGGCCAAGTGATCGAAATGTCTATTCGGGTTCCCCCTCTGGGCCTCCTCTTGGGACCGTCCTGTTGCCCTCCTGGGCCATTTTGGAGGCTTCTGGGGCCGTCTTGGGGCCTTCTTGGGCCGTCTTGAAGCCCTCTCGGGGGCCTCTTGGGTTATCTTGGGTTGATCTTGAAGGCTTCTTGGACCGTTGTGGGTCTCGTGAAAGCCCACGAGGCGAACTAGGGAATGGGACGATTTTTGCTTCTGGAGAGCCTCTTGGGACGCCTCTTGGTGGCTTCTTGTGGCGTCTTGGGGCTTCTGGGGCCGTCTGGAGGCAATGTTGGGCGTCTTGGAGCGATCTTTCGCCGACTCTTAGCCCTCTTGGACCGTCCGGGGGGCCTTTTGGGGCCCTCTTGGCCCGTTTTGGGGCCCCCGGAGGCTCCAAGGGTGCGGCTGGCACTTTTCCCGGGGGAAGGGGTTGGGGAGGGAGAAGCAACTCAAACGCAGTGACCCCAAGGGGTCGGCGGATTTAGGTTTCGGTTGGGCCTCCAGTCTAGGCCTCCCAGATGGGATCGAAGTAGGTGAGGTCGGAGGATCGCGCCGCATCGCCGATACATCGGCGACGCGGCTCGATGCGAAGCCCGACTTCGTCGACGTCGACGCGATGCGGCTCAATGCGGCTTGATGCGGCTCGATTGCCGATGCGATGCGGCTCGATGCGGCTCGATGCGGCTCGACGTCGACGTCGCCGATGCGTCGCCGACGTCGTTGATGCATCGCCAATGCATCGGCGATGCATCGCCGATGCATCGGCGATGCGGCGCGAACCTCCGACCCCATCATCTCGGACTCCATCTAGGAGGCCTTTAGTGGCCGCGGATGCTCTTCGAGAAGGTTCCAGGATTTAGGTCTTGGTTGGGCTTCCAGAGAGCTCATCGCGGCCACGGCTGGATTTCCCCCTCGAGATCCCGGCCAACACGCACCTTGGACAGGTCTGGGCATTTTTGTGAATGACCCCCGCGCCCGATGTTCTGCGGATGAACCAGGCATCTTTCGAAAGGTTTCTGGTCGTTCGTAGGTGCTCGGTGCCCACGCAAGGAGGTGGCTGGGGTCGACTAACTCATGCCTCTTCTGTTCTCCTCCTCCCGCTGGTGTGATGATTGTCGGAGGTCCGCGTGGAGATCTCAGGTCCGCGCTGGAACCCCCTCCCCATCAATTGTGGCTGCCACGTCGCGCTCGGCGCACCATTAAAGGGGTGGGTGGAGGCGGGTCCAGCGCCGATCCACAAACCCCGTGCACACGTTTGACATTGACGTTTATGTCGTTGTTGGGTTTGGTGATTCTCGCACACGGAAGTAGCTCACGCTCGATGCACCAGACACCCGAAGATGCAGGCACCTCTAGAGACCGAAAAGGGTCCCACTTTGGCCGGGTCATGGAAGGGGTACCCCGCGTTCTTGAACATTTTTTGGAAAGCCAGAGGGCTCCTGAGAAGTCCCGCCCCCTTCCGAGCAGGCCTTCTCCCTCTCACTTCCCTCCCTCGCTCGCCGCCGATCTCCCCCCCGGGGCGCGTCACTTCGCGCGCGATCTGTCCAGCGCCCACCGCTTTTCGACCCCAAATCAGAGTGACACATGATTTTTGGTCATAGCTCGAGCAAAGGACCACGCTCAGGTCTCCAGGAATGGAAGAGAGGAGTTCTTGCTTGTAGCAGCATGCGCGCACGGCCAGAGCTCTTAGCTCACAATTGCGCTGGAGATGTCCTCAATCGAAGTACTCCGATGTCTGGGGCGGCCTAAACCTCCGCCCTTCGGAGCCGCCCTGCCCGCTCCCGGGCGCCATCCGCACAAGAGGCGCCCGCCACCGCGGCGCGGCGCCAGCATCTGCGCAGGAAGCGAGAGGCACCCGGCCCGGCCCGCCCAGGCGCGCGTGCGCGCCCGCGAGGACACCGGGCGCCCCCGAGGGCGCGCCACGCTCCAGCAGTGGCGGAGCGACCTGGCTTGCCCATATGCCCACCAAAGAATGTTCCGAGAGCCTTCGTGGTCTGCACGACATGCTCTTAGAGCATTTCTGGCCGATGCTGTCTTGTTCTCACACATGGGGTTCCTTGTCTGGGAGCAGTGCTTTTGCTCTTGGAGCACTTTTGGGTTCTACGAACCCTTCGTGGTAGGCAATAGGAATGCCGGGACGCTCGGCCCCTGCTCAACGCGCGGGCGCGTTGCCTCCGCCCCCAGCCGACCGCTCCTGCCTGCGCGGCGGCGCCCTGGTTGCGGCGCAGTCCGCGGCGCCGCGTGGCTCGCGACGCCGGGGGGAGGAGGAGGAGGAGGAGGAGGAGGAGGAGGAGGAGGAGGAGGAGGAGGAACCGCGCCAACAGCTGCAACGTCACAGCCTCCGCCAGCCTTTCATTCTGCCAGCCCAACAGCTTTTGCCAACGCCGCCTGTTCCGCATCCTTCAACGTCTACCTCGCTCCCTCACCCGCGGCCTAGCACTCGCAAGTCCATTTTCGCACACTGGTGGCCGCCGCTTCAGTCCCCTTCGGTTCTCCTCGTCGTGGTCATGATCGGTCCTTTTCCTCCTTCTTCTCCCTCCCCGTTCTGCTGTCGTTTACCTTCCCGTGCTGCCGTGCTGTTCACAGCCTGTCCCACCAGCCTGTGGTTCCAGGGGCGATCGCCCCTGGATTCACCTGGCTCACTAGATTTAGCAACCGCCACATGGCCGACCAGCCCTTTGGGGGGGTGGATGGTCGCGTCTGGCGGACTCACACACCTTCAGTGCTTCAGCGCCTCAGGAGGAGGAGGAGGAGGAGGAGGAGGAGGAGGAGGAAGGGGAAGACGAGTGTGAACACCCATCCCCTCCTCGGGAGCGAGGTGCTGGGAGGCACGCGTGGACCACGGCCCCAGCACGACGCCAGATGGCCTTTCCCGATGGCCCGCCTCGCTTCCTGCGCAGCAGTACCATGTGGCAGCTCAGCCCGCGGCGCCGCGTGGCACGCGACGCCGGGAGGAGGAGGAGGAGGAGGAGGAGCAGGAGGAGGAGGAGGAGGAGGAAAAGGAGGAGGAGGAGCAGGAGGAGGAGGAGGAGGAAAAGGAGGAGAAGGAGGAGGCGGAGGAGGAGGAAGAGGAGGGAGGAGGACGAGGAGGGGGAGGGGGAGGGAGGAGGAGGAGGAGGAGGCGGAGGAGGAGGAGGAGAAGGAGGAGGAGGAGGAGCAGGAGGAATCTCCCCGACCAGCTTCGGCGGTCTGGGTGGAGCCAGCCTCTGCTCTGAAAGCCTACCCTTCACCCGAAGCCTTTTCCTCCGCACTAGTTAATCCGAGATGCGCTCATCCAGCCCAGTTCGTCCGGACCGTTTCTTTCTTCTGGACGAGTTCACCCGATGACGAGTCCATCCAGAGACGAGATCATCCGCAGACAAGTGCATCCGGACGAGTTCACCCCGACAATTCCGTACGGACGAGTTCATCCGCAAGAACGTTCGAGGGCCCCCCCCTCCCCCCCCATGTAGTGGATTTTGGCGTTTTTTTGACGCCTCTTTCACGCAGGTGGAGCCTCCCCCATAATGAACGTACTGCCGCAAACAGCCGCATTAAGCAGAGGTCCGGAGCCAGGACCCCCCCCCCTCCCCCCCCCATTCCGCCCATTGCCGAAACGCCGAAGTAAGGAACGCTCACTTGCGGTTTCGATCCAGTATGGCAGCGCCTGTTGCGACCAGCCCGCCGAGGGGGCTTCGGCACATACCAGCAGCGCCGCCACCGAGAGGGCGCTCGTGGGCCCGGGCCGCTCGTCGTTTGTGAGAGACCCACGCCAAGAAGCACCTTGCTTGCGTCCAGGGTGCCCTGCGTTTCTTGGGTTCCTCGTTTTTTGTCAATGGAAAGCGCGACGTTCCCACACTAAAGATCGGTGGACGTCCTGGGGTCTCAGGGTTGGGTTTCTTGTGGGAGGTTTCTTGTGGTCGGACCCCTACTGCAACCCCTCCGTGTCGCACCCCGCAGACGTGCAGGTAGGGCGGGCCGGGCGTTTCGCCTGAGGCTTCCTCACCATTTAGGGCATCGGAGCTCGAGATCTGCAGAAGTTGCGCGGATGGATGGCGGGTCCTTCTCTCAAAATGTGGTTCTCGCCGCAGCACCGCGCACGTTCTCTTTAAGAGTCTGGAGGGGTTGTCAGGATGGAGGGCGTGTTTTTGTTTGTCTTGAATGCTGCAGCAGTTTCAACGGAGGGTGGCCGTGTTCAAAATGTGGCTCGCTTCAGCGCCGCGCACCTTCATCTTCAGAGGTTGCAGCAGGGCTTCCAGGATGGAGTGCGGTTTCCTTCCGACATGTGGCTCTCGTAGTAGTGTTTTGCAAACTAGTTCTTTGTTGTTTGGTGATCAGCAAACAACAGTTTGCAGCAGTGAGTCGTAGGGTTGGAGCACCGGTTTCTGGCACGATTTAGGATTGTTTGGACGCAACAATCACGTTGAGTCGCGGTGTTGAAGTCCCAGGAATGGTGTTCTGGCTCGACAACGGATCGTCAGGACGCAACAGTCGCGCTCTCCTCATAGGTGCCTACATGATTTGGTTATCATTGCGGGAAGTGCCGCCCCATTGGAAGACAACCGTCTGAAAGCGTCTGAAGACAACCGTCTGAAAGCCAGCTGGGATTGTCACAATTCCGATAACATAGCGCGTTGAGGTCCCAGGATTTCCTCCGGCCCAATTGAAGATTCTCGGACGGCTGTCTCCCAATAGGGGCACTTCCGCAGTGGAAATACATTCTTTTAGGGACCTGTGCAGAGGGAATTTGGAGGGGGGTATTGCAACCTCGTTGATGCGCCTTGGGCTTACACTGGTCCTCACCCTTCTCCACCTTGCAGGAGTTGGAGGCTGCCTGATTGCACCTGGAACAGAAGAGGAGGTGAGCAGCAGCTCCTCTCTCCATCCCCTTCTTGCGCCGCCCCTGGACTTTCTACGACTCGACCTTGTTCGAGTCTCCTTCCCCTCGAGCAGGGGGTCGACTACATAATTGGTTTGCCCCAGAATGTATATCTTCGTCGACTCTACGAAGATTCATTGAACGTGCCTCAGGTTTACAGAGCATTCGACGTGTTTGTCGTGTATCGGACGGACAAACCAGTTTGGGGGTAAACTGACTCTGTAGTCGATCCCCTACCCGATCCCTTGCACCCCTGGGCCCACCCCGTTCCCCTGTGCTCGCTCTCCCTCCTGCGGCCCCTGGGGCCGACTGAGAATGGCGACAGACCCCTGGCGCGTTCCCTCCGAGTCGCCAGAGGCCCGTGCCGCACGAAGAGGTCGCAAGCGATCCAAAACCAGCATGCAACGATCAGAGACGTTCGAACGCCATCGGTTCTCGACCCTCCAACCACCGCCCTCTCTCGTGACCTTCCAGGAGGGCCAGGCAATTAGCACCAGCACATTTGAATGTACGTTGCCAGTGAGGTTTGTATCTGCCATGATCATATGCAAGTCTGGTGGACGATTCTGTTAGGTTGCACTCTATCAGTTCAGGGCCATCGCCCCTCCTCGCAAGGTTCTCTGACGGCTCGGGCCAGAACGCTCCGGGTGCTTACGACGGGAAGTTCGACGCCGCACCCGACATTGATCATCGCAACAAGCACGTGCAGGATCCGATCGCAGAGCAGGAGGGGGATGATCGAGGATCGAGGTTCGATGATTTAGATTCGAAGATTTTTGTTCTGGCTGCATTTTCTCATTTTGGCCATCCTGGGGCGCCCTCCTTGCTACGGGTGGACTCGCCTCAAAATCAGAGTCAGAGTGCACCCCGGGACAGTTCTGGTGGTCAATTGGGGAGCAGGCATCTTGCATTCCACAGTATCGAGATTGCCTTTCTGCTAAGTCTGTTTATCTCTGGAGTCTGGAGGCCTTCTTCAGATCCGGGGGCCTTCAGCACACTACCCGGGATGAAGAACCGGTCCAGTAGAAGGGCCGAGAGGTCCTTGAGCCAGCGAATATGCGCGGAGGTAACCGCATACCCCAGATAATAAAGATTGAGTGTTGATTATCTCTGGCCAATATAATTTTGGTCGGCAGTGGGGAGCGGCGGGGTCGAATTTCATTATCATCATGGAAGGTACGAATCATATATTGAATCTCCATACCGTCTCATCATTTTCATCATCATCATCAGCATCATCATCGTTACCATTGCCGTTGTCATCAAATACGATGTTTGTTACTACTACAGCAACTACTACTACTACTACTACTACTACTACTACTACTACTACTACTGCTACTACTATCACCACTAATACTATCTGTTAATACTTATACTATTACTGTTGTTACTACTGCTAATACTAATCTAATTCTACTACTACTACTACTACTACTACTTCTTATCCTTCTTCTTCTTCTACTGTTAATACCTCAGATTCTACTTATACTTCGACGACTACTACTACTAGTAGTAGTAGTAGTTGTCGTTGTTGTTGTACAATTACTACTACTACGACCACTACTTTTACGACTACCACTACTACTACTATTACCACTGCTGCTACTACTACTACTACTACTAATACTACGACTACTATGTCTACTACTACTGCTACTACTACTACTACTACTTCTACCACCGATATTTCTATTAACACTACTACCACTGCGACTACTCAGGCTGCTACACAAAACTATTCATACTACTTCCACTACCACTACCACTGCGGACGATTATTATGATTAGTACTACTCGTATTACAGCTACTGCTACTACTACTACGACTACTACCACTACGATTATCACTACTGCAACTATTATTATTACTACTACTACTACTGCGGCTACTACGGCTACTACTGTTACTACTGCTATTACTATTATTGCTATCACTACTACTACTACTACTACTACTTCTACTACTACATCTGCGATTACTACTACTGCTTCCACGTATACTTCAACTTTTACTACGACTGCGACTGCGACTACTACTACTACTACTACTACTAGTCGTAGTCTTACTTCTACTACTACTACTACTTCTACTACTACTACTACTCCTACTACTACTACTACTACTACGACCACTACCACTACTACTACTACTACTACTACTACTACTACTGCTACGACTGCTACTACTACTATTACTACTACTACTACTACTACGACGACTACTACTATTGCTACTACTACTACTACTACTACTACTACTACTACTACTACTACTACTACTACTACGACTACTACTACTACTATTTCTACTTCTTCTGCTGCTACTTCTTCTACTACTACTACTACTACTACTACTACTACTACGACCACTGCCACTACCACTACGGCTTACGAGTGCGACTAGGGCTACATCATCATCATCATCATCGTACTCATTCTCACCAACTATATTGAGTACCACTACTACATGTCCTCGCCCCAGCGGGCGGACTTTTTTATTTCTGGAGTATACTATACGATCGCGCCAGAAAATGCCCGAGATGTACCCCCCCACACGAGGACTTGCAAGCCTCTCCGAATTGATCGGACGAATTTGATAGGTTTCCAATATTGCTGTTTTTCGGAATTCCTCCCCCCATCCTCCCTCTCTCCTCCCTCTTCGATCCTCCCTCCCCTGCAACCACATCAACAATAACAGCAACTACTACTACATTGCTACTACTATCTGCTCGTCCCACCCCTTCCCTTTTCCCTCATCATTATCACCAACAACAACAGGAACGTCCTCATCATCATCCTCAACTTCCTTGATGCTGCGGCCTGCCGGAACAAGTTGATGTTCTTCCCTGGACTTCGAACCTTCTTATCCCCACCCTGTGAATCTCAGGGGTACAGGGTTAGCATGGCCAAGGTTGCGCAAAGACAGCCACCATACGCACAGTAGGCACATCGGCTAAGTAATTGGCCTGCTAGCAGATGCCCCCACGTACATCCCTTATCCCGCAAAGGCCCCAGGCACACACACAGAAGTCTTAGGGCCCCCGAGGAAGGCTCAACATGGGCGGCGACAGCGCTCTTAGACTTGGGCATCTTGGAACCAGAAGTCGTATCGGGTGTGCGTACTTAAGTCTCACCTGGCCTTGGCGTGTCCGCGAGGGCGGTCCTGCCGGAGAGCGTCGGCAGAAGCCAGCGGAAGCAAAATGTGCGCCCCCACGCGATGTCAAATTCCTTTTTTGGTTTCAAGCTTACCAGAGGGCAAGATGGTCCGAGTCAGTATCAGCACCCAACGGAAATTACCCCAGACTGCCTTTTGGGCTTGCTCAGGGCACTACCTCGGGATGTTTTTGTGTGTGAGTGTGTGTGTGTGCTACCCTGACTGAGCGGTGCCAGGAGGTGGAGAAGACATGGAGGCTCACGAGGCGGACGGACAGAAGGAAAAAGAAGAAGAAGAAGAAGAAGAAGGGCGGGACAGTGGAGGGGGAAGGAAGAGGGGAGACGTGCGATGACAAGCTATGTGCGCTCACGCCACACCTGGCATTCTACACCCCGCACCAACCCTTCCAACTGCGTTGGATCCTTCTCTATCTGCCAAGTGGGGTGTCCTAGAACTTCGTGATCCCCCAAAGGCACTTGCAGGATTTGGTCCATCGTTTCTTGTGCAATCGCGAACAGGAGCGCTTACACATTGGGGGAGGAGGAGGAGGAGGAGGAGGAGGAGGAGGAGGAAAAGGCGGATGGAGGTGGATCAGCAGGGTCGGGGGGGGATAGAAGAAGAAGAAGTGGAACAGAGGGAGGGGGACGGCAGCAACACCAATGATTGGGATCCAGATGTGGCCCGCCGGGGCGAGAGCGCAGTTCTGAACGCCGGGAGCACAGCACCGACCTTGACACGTGTCCAAACGCGGCAACGGGACCACCCTTCGGAGGACCGAGAACGACCCGCAGGGTCACGCACACGTGAGATATGTTTCATTGAGCTCAAGTAAGAAAAAACATGGAGAACAAGCGGCGGCAAACCAGCACAGCAACGGCTGAGAGGGACGTAGAACCCACATGGTGCAACACCAGAACAGAAAGAGGATGGAGCGTGGTCCGTCGGGGCTCTTCGGCTGCCTGCCTTCCTGGTGTGGGGTTTGGGCGAGGACGGAGCAGGAGAACCAGGAGGAGGAAGAGGAGACTGGGGGGGACGAGGACGAGAGGCAACGGGGTGTGGGCGAGGCTGGGGAGGGGCTGCGTTTGGGGGCGAGGATGAGGAACCTGTGGGGTGAGTGATGTGGTGGAGAGCGGGGGAGGAGAAGAAAGAGGTGGCGGTGAAGGAGGAGGACGAGGAGGCGGCGGACGTTGCTCGGTTTAGGAGGGGGCGCTCCTCGCCGCTCGCTATTATCTCGGAACCTGCCCCTTGGGGTCAGGAACGCAAGGATCTGGAGAATCGGGAGGTGGAGGCGGATGTTGATAGTGAGGTGGATGAGGGGTGGAGGGGGATGACAATGACGAGGAGACAGACCCTCCCGGAACCAACTCGAATCTCGGGCCCCCTACTCTTCAAACGTGTCATCCAATCTGTCCCCCTCGACGCCCCGAGTACCTAGATCGCATAGCTCGCGGACTGTACCCCAAGGTTTGAGGACTTAATTAACCATCTGAGCCTCGAGTTTTTGCTTGAGTGGTCATCCCGTCGTCCACAGAGAGGAATCCCTGTCATCCCGTCGTCCACAGAGAGGAGTCCCATCCATGACGGCGCGTATCCGTTACCGCTCTGCCGGATTGGCTACAGAGCCTGAACGAACCCTACATGGGACCGGTCGAGGCATTAGCACCGCCATTTTATCAGGTCCCCGTCGAGCCCCGGCCCAAAGCGAGGAACACAACCGAATGGGAATGAAAGGGAGGTCTGATCACAGATCCCCCCCCTCTCCCTCCCCGCCTCGCCTCCTCGCCCCTCTTGTTCCTCGCCACCCCCCCCTCCCTTCCCCCCCTCCACAGGACGGCATCAGCATATGGCTGCGGTGGCTGCGGCTGCAGGAGAGGACGGGGGCAGCAGGGCGCTCTCCTGTTCCTCCTCGTCCTCCTCAGCCTGCTCGTCGTCGTGAAACTCGTCGTCTCTTTACCCTAATCATCGTGTTCCTTCCCCCACCCCTATCCCTCGTCGCCCTCCTCATTCCCCCCTCTTTCCCGCCTCATCCCCCACTTCCTGCCCCGCTCCCGCTCCTTCTCGTCCTCACCATTTACCCAATCGTACTCCGTGGCATTACAGTCCCCCTCACCAGTCATCATCATCTCCTCATGCTCATGATGTTCTGCATCCTGGTCCCTATCCTGATGATATTCCCCTTCTTCTCGTCCTAATCCTCCTGCCCATGCGTACTTCTCCTTCGCCTCCTCTTTCTGGTCCTCCTCATCCTCCTCATGTTCCTCCTCACCTCTTCTCCCCCTCCGCCTCCACGCCCTCCATTCCTCGACAGTGCGGCATCATAACGAGAGGACGTCTGCTGCACCTCAGAACGAGTCGGCTGGGTGGGCCTGATGTTCCGTATTTCCATAAGCAGCGCTGGCGCCAAAGTGTCTGTCTCCCAGGCACCCAAACATTGCATGCCAGGGCCACCACGAAGGTGCGAAGTTCGTCGCGTTTCGCGGTATGGGCGATTTCAGAGCGAGGCGCGAGCCCTTCATCCTGTGGCAGAGGGGGGGGCCGGCGCGGACGCGTGAAGATATCGCGTTTCGCGGAGCGCGAGGCGCGAAGATAGTTACCTTAGGATTGAGGGGGGGCTTCAGTTCCCTGAGTGTGCAGTGGCGGCCCGTGCCAAGAAATACCCTGCTTGCCTCCAGGGTGCCCTGGGTTTCTTGGGTTTCGATGGTTTTGCCATGGAAAGCGTGACGTTCCCACACCAAGCATCGATGGACGTCCTGGGTCTGAGGGTTGGGTTTCGTGTGGAAGGTTTCTTGTGGACTGGCCCCCACTGTATTTGGCCTGCGTCTCTGGGTCTCCAGCCCATGGCTGCACGCGGACGCCACGCGCGTTGGCTTCCCCGCTGGTGGTCATGTACCTGCAGCTTGGAGGGGTCCCCGCCACTGCAGCATAGCTTGTGCGCTGGCGTCGCCTATCGTCGGCGGCGAGCGAGGGGGGGAAGTGAGAAGGAGACGGCCTTCTCGGAAGGCGGCGGGACTTCTCAGAAGCCCTCACGCTTCTGATAAGTTTTCGGCGTCTTCGGGGAAGGCTTAGAAAACTTCCCAGAAGGCCGGGGAACTTCCGAGCCTTCTGAGAAGGCCTTCTCCTTCTCCCTTCTCTCTCGCTCGCCGCCGATCTCGGGCACGTCAGAGGTGTACCCCAGGGGAGCTTGGCGGCACCAGCTGCCACGATTGCAGTTCGCACGCCGTGGCAGCCCTGGTGCGCGAGTGGATGTTATACGGCGGATTTCGGACACCCTGAACCCAAAAACGTTTTCACCTCTTGGAGGGCGATTTTTACTTCCGCCCCCTTCCGCTAGCCTTCAGTCGGCGGAGGCGGCCTCGTTTTACTTCTGCCAACCTTCCGCCAGCCTTCTGCCGCCTTCCGCGGCGGAAGAGATGACAACTCCTTCGATCCTCGAAGGCAAGGCCCTTTTTGGAATGCCCCATCTGTTGCCGCGCCGTCTGGCACGTGGCCTTCTGTCTTGGGGAGGGCGCCTCGGGCACAGTGGGCAAGCGCGGCCTCGTGCGCGGGGTGGATTTTTTTCGTGGGCTTGCCGCGGTACCGGCGTCGTCTGCTTCGGGCGCGCGGCGCAGAGCTTGCCGTGGGGTTTTGCCGTGGTGTCGGCGTCGTCCAGTGGGGCGCGTTGAAATCGGGGGCGGCAAAGAGGGGGGGGATGACCAGGGGGGGGGGATATCATGGCATGGGCCATGATATTTCCCCAGATTTCATGGCGCCTCTTCTCATTTCATTACGTTCCTGCCCCCCCCTGGGGCCGCGCACATGCCGCCGGCAATGATTTGCAGCCCCCCCTCTTGAACGCCTTCCTCTTGGCCGCCCCCGCGACAACACACGGCGCGGCGACATCTGGACGACAGATCTCTGGTGGCTCAGTCTCCTGAGGCTCTTCAAGACGATCCAGATACGACGGTACAGTTCGGCAGTGGTGCGCGCTTCTCCAGGAGTGCGAGCAGGAGGCAGAGGGGTGGTCAGATTCCGAACCGGATCCGAAAGTTATCGACACATTGTTCCTCGACACCTCCACATTGTTCCTCGACAGCGGTGGGACAAAGTGGCAGCGGCGATCGGCATCTCGGCGAAGATTCCAGGCAGGAATCTGTTCAGGATAAGAATGGCATGTTCATGCATCAGGCCTCCGTGGCCCTGGGCGAGTGCAGTGGTGATGCCTCTCCCAACGAAGTTCGCCAAACTACTGGCCACAACGGTGTGGCGCACATCAGCGACATAGTGGGGTCTTGGACGGTGGTGTTGCCGGCACAGTGCATACGGCTTCGCCCAGTGTGCCCAGCAGCACCGATGGCCTTCAAGAATGCTACCGCTTTTGTGATCTCCGTTCTTGGAGACATCGCTCCTCGCTCATGATCAGGCGCTTGGACTTTGTTTCGTTGATTTTCTGGGAACCGTGGTGCACTACTGGAGGCTGGCCCAGGGGACAATCACCGAGTACATAACGAAGTGGAGAAGCTGGCGGATGACCATGAACGTTTCTGGACGACGTCGGCCCCCAAGCATGCTCAGCATGTGCTTCGGGTCATCTCATGTGTACGATGTCTCATGTGGTTCGGTCTCGCTGGAGCGCCGAGGAAGTTCATGATGTGGACGTTAGATCACGTTCAAACAGCATGTCCGCGAACTTGTGCAGTAATACCACGAGAAGCTCAATCTTAGCATCATCAGGAGATGTGCTTTTGCACTTAAGAGGCGCAGAGACAGACTGTTAAGGATTGCCCATGGTGTGGCGGCCGGTTATGTTACATGCTGCCACAAAGTAGTCACAGTATGACCAGTTGCGGAGGCAGGCCAACGATTTTCATTCACTACCAGCTGTTGTTTGGAATTTTCTTCCGAGAGTATCGCCGACGTCAGGCTGGATCACGGGCTCGATGTCTGAGCGTCCAGTGGAAAAGGGCTCTTGTGTTCTTGGATGTTTACAAGATGGGCGTGGGCATCGAGAAGATGGGCCCCGCGAGTATGCGGCACGACCTCGGGCCTATCCGTCCGAGGGCCCCTGGTGCGGCCAGGTAGTGGCCTACGCGTGCATCTACACCGTCGTTGGGTTGTTGTGCGACGTCATGCTCTCCCCCCCCCCGTCTCTGGATGTGATCGCCGGTCCCAGAACTTTTTATTTCGGCAGAGATCCCTCCTCCCTCCTTCCCCTCCCCCCCTTCTCCCAGTCTTTCTTTCATTGGTCGCCGGGCCGAGCCTCAGGCGGCCAAAACACGATTCGGACCAGGAGGAAGGGGAATGACATGGGAGGACCCAGGTCTGCGTCACCTCCGGTTTTTCAGAGCGCAGCGGACTGCGCAATAGATTAGGCGTGGGCGGAGCGTGCGCTTGGATCTGGTTAATACATTTCGACTCATCCCGCCGGGGTTGTCCGTTTCCCTCTCCGTACTTGTTGTATGTATGATGGGCGATCGCTCATCCTAAATTTCAAATGCCTCCTTACCTATTGTGCTAGCCAGTCCCGGTATCGACCAACGCCTTCATCTTTGTCGAATGACAGCATGCGGGGCGCATGCGCTAATGTAGGACATGCTTCTATAAGAACCAATCGCGCATCATATGTGCACATGCGCAGACACATACATGCTCAGGGTGGGTCCTTCTGATGCTTGTCATCTGACAGTTAAGACAAACTCGGCCGCTGCTGGTGCTGCTGCTGGGGCTGGTGCTGGTGTTGGCTAAGGCTGGAGAAGGAGCAAGAGGAGGGGGAAGAGCAGGACGGGGAGAGGGAGAGGGAGAGAGAGAGAGAGAGGAGGAGGAGGAGGAGGAGGAGGAGGAGGAGGAGGAGGAGGAGGAGGAGGAGGAGGAGGAGGAGGGCAGGCAACAGCAGCAGCAGCAACACCAGCGGCAGCAGTGGGAGGAGGGGCTAGAGGAAGAAGGAAGGGGGTGCGGCCAGCACCAGCAGTAGCAGCACCAGCCGCAGCAGGAGGAGAACGGAGAAGGGCGGACGGGGGAAGCGGCCAGCAGAGTGGAGACAGGGAGAAGGGTAGGCGGCCAGCACCACCAGCAGTAGCAGCACCAGCAGCAGCAGAACCGGCAGCAGCGGGCGACTTGTCCACACAACGTTCCAGCGCTCTGGTGCCGCGCCCGCGGCGCCCAGACGGCACCCTTGCGCGGGAGGGCTTCTACAGTCAACCCGCTTGGTAAGGATGGGCAACCTTCCCAAGGGTACCCTTGCAGCCTCGCCTCCTCGGCCCATGCTCGGCCGCTTCCGTGCGCCGCGCCCCGCTCGGAAAGCTCCGTAACGGCCTTCCAAGGCCCTTGCATTTTTATCGCGCATCCTCAGTGATACGGGTGGACTGTGCATGCCGCTATCGGGCGGCGCGCGTCGCTGCCGAAGCGAGGGGCGGGCGCAGGTCGGCTTCGACGCCTGGCGGTTCGACTTCGTCAAGGGACCCCCCGCGCGACCCCCCGCACGATCCCCCGCCGCGGGCAGGGGGGCCGCCTGCACTGGCGCGGGGGGCAGGCGGTGCCGCGCGCGGGAGCTTGTAGTGGGGGCCCATGCCAGGAAACACCCTGCTTGCTTCCAGGGTGCCCTGGGTTTCTTGGGTTTCGATGGTTTTGCCATGGAAAGCGTGACGCTCCCACATCAAAATTCGATGGACGTCCTGGGGTCTCAGGGTTGGGTTTCTTGTGGAAGGTTTCTTGTGGTCGGGCCCCAATTGTACAGTCAGCAGCCCAGTCTTTGGATCAAGAGTCGAGGACCCCGGACCAGTCAGTGCTCATGTCGACTCCTTCGGCTCGATCCAATTCGATCTCGATCGATTCGACCTCGGGTTCCGATTGACCTTTCGGGTTTTCGATTGAGGCCATACTAGCCTGTCGATTTTTGCCGATTCGACTCCTGACTGGGCTGCCGATTTCCGCCGCTCCGATTCATCTTGATCGCCAATCTGGCTTATCGATTCGATGTTGGGCTCTCCTGCTAAGCTGCCATCGGACTGATTTTTGCAATCGTCGTGTTGTTCCTCAACTTTGGCCTCTGGGGGTCGTTTTCGGGCTACGGGGCAATCCGCAGCGGGTCTGGGACGAGGAACTGCCTCCCCTGAAGAGGTCGCGGATCGAAGAAAGCACATCGCCGGATGTTTGGGGCCAAGGCTTCTGGACGTTGGGCGTCTATGAACCTCCCCTGAGGTCCTGGCGTCTCATTTTCGAGCCGGGGGTTTTCGCTTTTGGTTCGGGTACCGGGACCCTCACATATCGATCCGGCTTGAAAATTGATGAGAAAGATTGGGTCTAGGGCTCCAGGCGTATTTTGTTACGATGTTGCAACTGTGTTCGCTACGTCGTATCTCAGGGTCCGGAGGCTTCCGGAGGCCTCTGGGGGGGATTCCGCGAGCACCTCGGGAATGGGGCGCGGCGCTTGTTGAGGCCTCCAGAGGCCCTCCTCTTCCTCCAGAGTCAGGCCCCGCCGCTTCGCCCAGGCTGCCCTCGCACAGGCAGCCAGCAGAGCCCATGGGCACAGGCCTCGGACGTCGACGGACGCTGCAGTCAGCCACAAGAGCGATGGCGCAGCACGATCAAGACGCTTCGGTCGGGTTGGCCCAACAGGGCTTCCAGCGACAACGGTGTGGTGCAATAGATTAGGTGCCATAGATTTGCGGGGTTGCAATACATTTGGGGCGTGCAATACATTCCTGGGCGCAAATGTATTGCTGGATTTTCGCGTGCAATGCATTACTTCCAATACATTTTTCCGGCGCAGCAATACATTTGCAATACAATTGCCCCAAATCTGGTGCACCACCCCCTTGCAGCTGGACCCCCTTCTGTGTCACCCAAATTCGGGCAAGGCTCGGGGGCCCCTGGGATGCTCACGGCCGTGGGCTGGGCCTCCGCGTGCAAGTGGGGCCCCGCACTCCCCGGGGCGGGCGCCACCCGGCGCCGTTGGTGGAGCCGCCCCCGGCGCGCGTCGTGCGCCCGTGAGGGTGTGGAGCGGAGGTTCTGGCGCGGGGTGGGGGAGACCGCCCCCGACCGCTCCCTAAGGGCTTGGCGACTTTTCGTCAATCGACTTGCGGGATCAAGCCTGAGAAGTCAAGGCGAACGCAGATCGATCGAAGCAGATGGAGGTAAATCGGAGCAAATCCAGGTAAATCCGGAGTTCTCCGAGGAAATTGGGAGCAAATCGCGGCCGCTCCAGCGCGAGTTGGCGAGTTGAGGGATGGCAGAAGTCGTTCAGCCTTTAACGAACCGCCCGAGGTGTATGGTCATATGTCGTCGCGCCGTTCGTTCCGACGCGCGGCCTTGTGTCTTGGGGAGGGCGCCGCGGCCACCAGGGCAAGCGCCGCCTCGGGCGCGGTGGGCTCGCCGTGGGGTTTGCCGCGGTGCAGGCCTCGTCCTCTACCTGGGGCGCGGGACGCAGGGACTGCCGTTCGCCGTGGTGTCGGTGTCGTCCACGTGTGCGCGTCCAGAGCAAACGGCGCGGCGACATATGTGTTTTTTGTTCAGCCACCTGCATGGTCTGAGGCGCCCTGCTGCCTTTCCCCTTCCTCCGCCACCGCCTCTTGTTCGCTCTGTCCTTCCTTCGCAGTGCAACCGCTCTTGCTTCACAGTAGCCCTACGCCTGCCCGCACGAGCGCCAGGCCCGCGACAAAAGAGATGTTTTCTCCTCCTCCATGCTAAGAAGATCCTGCTGAGTACTTCGTCAAGGCGGGCTCTGCAGCCTTGCGTGTGTGGCTTCTCCTCGGCCAGCTCCCCACACCGGCTCTCGTACCCGGGGGGTCCGAGGGTCGTGCAGCACGGCATTGCGCCCTCATCCAGTTGCGTGCGGCGAATCCCTCCACCGTGCCAGCGCATTAGGGCAGCAGGAAGGAGGTCGAGTTTCAGTATAGCTCTTGTTCAGTGTGCCCTGTTTGGACCGGCGCGGGTCTCGAACGACCCGTCCCTGTCCTCAGTTCCCTTTCTCTTCTTTCACTTGCCGTCCACATGTTTGCTCATTTTACAGTGGGGGCCCATGCCAAGAATTATCCTGCTTGCCTCCAGGGTGCCCTGGGTTTCTTGGGTTTCAGTGGTTTTGCGATGGAAAGCGTGACGCTCCCACACGAATCATCCATGCACGTCCTGGGGTCTCAGGGTTGGTGTTCTTGTGGAAGGTTTCTTCTGGTCGGGCTCGTAATTTCTGTCACATTAAGTCGGGCCTGTCCCTCTACAGGAAGAATATTCAAACATAGTTCAAACATAGTCTGGGGACTATTCTCTTAGCTACGTTTGACAAGTTTGGAATATGTTTTAACTGTTTTTATTTATCGACCAAAATCCGCTTGTCAGAGGACATACCCGACCTAACTGCAACAGCATCTGGAAGGCTTTTTTGCGACTCCCGTGGCCCTTCTGAGGGCGTCTTGGGGGCCCGTCAGGGGGTCTCGAGTCCATCTTGGGCGCGTCGGTTCCACAGAGCTTCCTCGAAGCGGCTCTGAGCCATCTCGGGGCAGCCTGGGCAAGCATTAAGTCGGGCATCTCCCTCTACAGGAGAAATATTCGAGAATATTAGAAAATAGTCGGGAACGTTTTTTTGCATATTTTTCGATCTCTTTCTGATTATGTATAAGTTTTCGTCCAAAACCTGCCGGTGAGAGGACACGCTCGACCTATGGCAAGCAACAGGGGCCGCCTTGGAGCCCCCCTACAACCCAGCTCAGCGTTAAGAAAGCTGCACGCTAAGATAATCGACTCAAATCCAAGCGTTTCCTCAAAGAGTAGTCCAGGTTCAGATATACGAACAGCCCACGAAGAGCAGAAGCTCGAAGAAAAAGCTCAGGGTTCAGTCCAGATTCTTGATTTTCGTGAGCGAGCGTTGCAGTCCGCGGGAATTTACGTATGTTCTCAGCATTTCTTGTGGGTGTCGTCTCGTTGAGGTCTCCTCGTGCAGTCTTCAGCCGCTCGCGGGGCCGTCTTGGGGTGCTTCTGGGCGCTCTCTGAAACCTCCCCGAGGCAATCTGACGCCGCAAAGAGCATGGGAAGCAAGAGAAACAACATGGATCTCCTGTGGGCGTCTCGCCTAGGAGGGCCTCGCTGTAAGCCTCGTCGGGCGTCTCCTGGGGGCCTCTCTGGGGCGTGTCGGAGCATATTGGCGAGGCCGGGTGGCCTTCGGGGGCTCGTCGGGGTGCCTTTGGGTGATCTGTCGGGGCGTCTTGCAGTCGTGCCAGGGCTCTGCCGCTTGCTGTCCTGGATGCGCCTGGAGGCCAAAACGAGGCCGCCCTGGGCTTAGAGAAGCAGTGATTTGATCTCCGCTGTTCGCAGTGCTTCTGCCTTTCCACTTCACCACCCACTAAACCACCCCAACCCAACCCGAAGCAATTTGTCCTCTAATCCCAGTGGGGGGGGCACCGGGGAACACTGAAAAAACAGATCTGGAAGGGGCACCCCTCCCACGACCCGGATGTCGGGGATTCGGGTTGGCAGTCAGCTGAATGGACTCGCGGGCGGCCGCCTCTCGGGCGTCTCCCGGAGGCCGCCCTTCTAGGCAATCCTGGGGCATCATCTTGGGAGGAGCCCCTTTGGATAGTAACGTGATGCGTTTCAGAAAGGGCCTCGCCTTCGAGCATCGACGGAGTTTGCATCTCTCCCTCGGCGGAAGGCGGCGGGAGTAGAACGAGGCCGCCTCCACTGGCGGAAGCTGGCGGAAGGCCAGCGGAAGTGAAAGTCGCCCCCCCCCCTCCCAAAAAGAAGAAGAAGAAGAAGAAGAAGAAGAAGAAGAGATGGCAGAGTTTGTTGGTTCAGGGTCTGCGTGGCGTCTTACACACGTCTTCCGCTGTCTTTGGTTTTCTTCAAGCCGCATGGATGCCGAACACTGCCCTGTTGGGGGCCGTCCAGGGGCACTTGGGGCCGTAATGGACCGTCTCGGGAGCCTTTGGGTGCCCTCTGTGGCCCACCCGAGGCAATCCGAAGCCGAACAGCTTCGGAGGCGACGCAACCGAGAGGCTTACGCCATTCCGTCGACCCCCCCGGGGGAGGACATGTGTGGCTGCTGCTTTCGTATGTGTTTTTCGCCGCTTCGTGCCGTGTTGCCTGCGTGGAGTTGTTGCTGAATCGCCGTCTTCATCCGCGTAATGATTGGAGACTTCTGGTGGCCTCTTGGAGACCCTGGGGACTGCCTCGCGTGAGCTGTTCCAGGACTTTTGGGGGGCCATGCTGGGGGTCTTTGGAGCCATCTTGTGGGGGAGGACTCCCGAGGCACCTGCGAGCTCCGCCTCTTTTTGGCCTCTCTCGGGGCCTCGTGGGTGTCCTTCGTGGTCGTCTTGGGGGCCTCCTTGGCAGTCCGTGGCCGTCTTGGGGAACCCCCGAAAAGGCGAGGGCACGAGCATCATTCAAAAACATGTCGGGAATGAATTGTCTTTGCTCCTGGAAGCTCTTTCGGGGTTTATTGGGCCGTCCTCTTGAAGTCATACTAGATGTTCTTGAGGCCTCTTCCGCATGTTGGAGCCCTTCTTGAGCAATCTCAGAGGGCATCTTGGACATCTTGGAGACCGCGGACGGTGCAGTCGGAGGCTCCGAGGGCCCCAGTGGTGCGTTGACGAGCTCGAGGGGGCCCTCCGCACTAACGAGATGGACCCCAGGAGAGGGGGAAAAGACGAATGTGAGGAGAGCCAAGTAGCGCCTCTCACGCATGTTCACCCCGGCAAGCTGGGGTGGCCGGATTGTCCCATGCTTTTCAAAGTTTTCTCGCTTTTGAGGGCCTCGCTGGAGGCCCCTTCGGGCGTCTCCGGGAGGCCTCTTGGGGTATGCAGGTAAGCTTTCGGAGCCTGCGGGAGCTCTCTTGGGCCGTCTTTGGAAGATCAGGCGGCGTGCTGCAGCCATTTTAAGGATCTTTCAGAAGCCAGGAATGGGCGCTCCTGGGGCCGTCTTGCACCGTCTTGGGAGCTTCTGGGCGCTCTCTGACGCCCTCCCGAGGCGATCTGAAAGGGCCGCTGACCGACCTGCCCGCCTGGGTGCGAATATCTCGGATCCAGGGGCTGCCCCCCACCACCTCACCTCGCCGCGTCATGCTGATGCCCTCGGCCCCCTCCCCCCGCGCGGGTCCCCCCCCCTTTGAAGACGTAGCGTAGCGGCCCTCCCCCCCATCGATGGAGTCGACGGAGGTCGTCCCCTGTCGCCCTCATCGTCGCCCCGGTGGGGCCGAGATGCCATGGTCAAGTGGGGAGAATTAGGGATAGGTAGGCGACGCCGAGGCGCAGGAGGAGGAGGAGGACGACGACGAGGAGGACGAGAAGGACGAGAAAGGATGGAAGATGGCACGGGGCCGTGGAGGCGTTTCGCCATGTTCGGGCCCCCCTCGGCCATCCGCGCGCCCCGGGACCGTCGAAGAACTATAGCCAGGTGGATGTAGGAACTGCGGGCCCCAAGAGTATGCACCACCACCAAGTCGATTCCTCCTCCCTCCTTTACCCTCGTCTTCATCGCCTCTTCAAGAATATACACCACCACATTCGATTACTCCTCCCTCCTCTACCCTCTTCTTCCTCGCCTTTGTCCTGGGAGAAGAAGGGGGTGAGGGAGGTGGCGGTGGTGTATGTGTATGGGCCCCGAAGGACTGGCCCCGGGGAGAACCTCGCTGGGGTCTATTAGAGGAGCTGCCTTCCTCCAAAGGCCCCCTTTCCTCCACGGCGGGCTCTGGGGGAACGCTCACGGGGGAGCCCCTGGCAGGGGGGCGAACGACGAGGCGTGCAGGAAAGCGGCCCCTGCACCCAAAAGGCGTCTGGAAGGTGCACCCCTCCCCAGACTCCCGACGTCGTGATTTTTTCGCAACGTCGACCCCCAGAGGTCTGGACGCCTTCCTGGGGGACAGTTTCTCATCCTGAATCCTGTTTCAACGGTCCCGAGACCCGGGAAGGGCCCGCGTAGGCCGAAAATAGCCAAGAAACTCCCGTCGAATCGAATGTCGCGCCAGCTCAGTAGAAAAGGGCAACTCTCTCCAACATGTGAAAGAAAAAAGAAAATGCAAACAAGTCCTTCGCATCCGAGATGTCTCACAGCGCGAGGAGGTGGGGGCCCCCCGCCCCTCCCCCCCCATCCCTGCCGCTGAGTCTCCGTCGTAGCCGTCCCCCCATGGAGTGCTCTCCCCCGCAATTGGAGGCCTCCCGGATGGGGTCGGAGGATCGCGCCGCATCGCCGACACATCGGCGATGCATCGGCGAGGCACCGGCGATGCACCGGCGATGCACCGGCGATACACCGGCGATGCATCGTCGACATCGGCGATGCATCGGCGTCGTCGGCGTGAAGCAAATCGGGCCCCACATCGAGCCGCATCGGCGATGCATCGGCGATGCGGCGCGATCCTTCGACCCCATCTACTCGGACCCCATCTGGGAGGCCTAGAACCATGCTGGCCATGTTTGGGCTAGGTCGGGCATGTCCCCCTACCGGCTAATCTTGGGCGACAAATAAGAAGCAGCCGAGAAAGTTTCAACAAAGATTCAAGACATCGCCCCCAGACTATTTTTGTGACCCTTCCTTGAATTAAGCCTATAGAACCTGGCACACTGCTGGCCCATGCTCGGGGGGGCTCCGCGCGGCCGGCCCCTCGGGGGCCGTCCGAACGACGGGCACACGCGCCCCGGAGCCCGTGCCGGCCTCCCTCCGAGGGGGCCGAGGGGCGCGACACGGGGCCCGCGGGGCGCCCGTGCCGAAGACGCACGGCGTCGGGGGTCCGGGGAGGACGCGGGCAGCACGTGCAGCGGGGGCCGGGTCACGAGGAGAGCCGTCCACAGGAGACCCGGCCCTGAGACCCCAGGACGTGCATCGATCTTCGATGTGGGGACGTCACGCCTTCCACAGCAAAACCATCGAAACTCAAGAAACCCAGGGCACCCTGGAGGCGAGCAGGGTGTTTCTTGGCATTGGGCCTCCACTGCGGAAGGAAAAGAAGAAGAAGAAGAAGAAGAAGAAGAAGAAGCAGAAGAAACGGCAGACGCATAAACTTTTGGTGCTCCGCGCGGACTTCTTGGCGCGCGCGGAGCGCACCAGGGGCGGCGCCGGAGGCGCCGCCGGGGGGGGGGCCCAGCGCGGATCCAAGGAATTCGCGCCGAGCGACAAAAGCTCTATGTTTATGGCGTTTTCCCTTCTTCAATTACAATCGAGCCTGGGCCAGAATAGCATCCATCAAGGTCCTCCAAGAATATGTGACCCTCCGCCGGCCAAACACACACACACACAGAGAACATCCAAGGGTACCCTCTCCAGGATGCGCAAGATCATCCAACACACAAAAAGATCATGAGGGCACCCTTCCCGAACCAGCCTCGATCTTATACCTCCGTCCGACCGCAGAAGACGCACGACGTCGGAGGTCAGGGGAGGATGCGGGCAATAGTGACATCCATATCCATTGCGTTTTGGAATCTCCTGCCCGGAAGGGGAGCCGCAAGGCCGAGGCGCGCTGGGTATGGATAAACATCTAGCCTCTATGGGGCCAGATTTTCACCCACATCCAGTGCGCCTCGGGCTTCTGGCGAAGGGAGCCCGAAACTCCGAGCTGCGGTGGACATGGACACAAGGCTTGCCCGCAGAGAAAGCTCGAGGGGCTCACAGCGCGGCTCGCATCAGGGCTCCAGGGCCTTGAGCCGCCCAACTGCGCTGGCTGCGCGGCTCTCGCCCTCCTGGTCCTGATCAGCTCCTCCCCCCGCGCCCTCGGCCCACTCCTTCTGCAGGCTTCGAGAGGGGCGCCAACACCGACAAAGGGAACTGCCTCCACCCAGGGGAAGGTGGTCCTGGATTCTGCTGTTGGTGGATACCGTCCGGCCACTGACAAGACCAGAAAAGGACCACCATCACCGAGATCGGGATCGTCATCCCCCCTCGGTGGAGGCACACCTCCGACGTTGATCGGCTCCTCCACCGCCGCCGTCCCCCGGCTCTCTTTCGCCCTTTTGTCCCCGTGTGCGCCCCAAATCTCCAGGGACGTTCCGAGGCCTCTTTTTTGTTGCATTTCAGGCGGCACGATGCGGTCAGGATCGAATGCGAGCGACACCGCCGCCGGCATTCAACGTCGATTGCCGATGGCGACCCAGAATCGGTCGACCTTGAACGATCCGACGTTGAGAAAACGACCGATCGGTCAGGAACCAACGCCGAAATCGGCAGGTCACGAACTCGCCGTACGCGCCCTGCTGCTGCAGAGTTATTTGCGCAGACCCGATTGTAGTATTGCTGCCGATTGTAGTATTGCTTATTTTCTATATATTCTCAACTTGGATTATTGATATCATTTAGACGCCGCCGACTCCCATCCCCTTCCTCCCTCCCTCCCTCCTCCTCCTCCTCCTCCTCCTCCTCCTCGCGTCCTCTACTCCTTCAGACGCGCTCACTGTCAGACTCACTCACACTCAGACTCACCCACACTCAGACTCAGACTCACTCATACTCAGACTCACTCATACTCAGACTAATCCACAGAGTCACTCATGCTCAGCATTCAGACACTCGCACTCAAACTCACTTACACACAGGCTCTATTCTCGTCAGCATTCGGACTCGCGCTCAGACCCACTCACACTGAGACTTGCTCATGCTCAGGCTCATCCATATTCACACGCATGCACGCTCTGACTCACGGTCTGACCGAGGTGATCGAGTTCGGTGCGGGGAGTGCACTCGAAGGTTCTTCGTGCCTGTCGAATGTTCTGGTGCATCCTGGAGGGGAGGGTACCCTCGAGGGATCTCATGCTTCGGGGTGCGTTGGCCGGCGGAGGCTCTCGTGTTCTGGAAGGATGTGCTTCTGTCCCAGGTCCGACCGTATTCACACCCAGACTCACCCTGATGCTCGCCCACACTCAGGCTCACTCAAGTTCAAACTCACTCGTACTCACACTCACTCACACGCACACCAAGACTCACTCACCCTCATGCTCACACAAACTGAGATTCACTCACGCTCAAACTCGCAGAGTCCGATGATGTCTCGAGCAAGGCGCTGGTTTCAGCGCTATGAAGGGGGAGCTGCCGGGGGGATCTCGCCCCCGTTCGCAGCCAGATTGTGTACGGGGATGTCTCAGGCGGTTTGCTTGTCAGCGTGCTCAGACTCGCTTGTTTTCATACCAGAGTATGGCAGTGTTTCGACCCAGGCGCTGGTTGCAGCACCCCAAGGAGGAGCCGCCAGAGGGTATCTCACTCCCTCTCTCTCGCGGCCAGGTTACGGAGATACCTCGCGCGGTCTGCCTGTTTGGTGGCGTAGACTTCTCCGTTTTCGGGGCAGGTGGTGAGGATGTCTCGAGCGAGGCGCTAATTTCAGCTCAAGTGGGAGCCGCCAGAGGGTATCTCACTCCCTTGTTCGCGGTCAAGTTGGGGACGTCTCGCGCCTTTTGCTTGTTGGGTGGCCGAGGCCCCCTCGCTGTCAAAGCAGATTGTGAAGATTTTTGCAGCGAAGCGCTAGCTGCAGCACCCAAAGGGGAGCCGCCAGGGCCGCCAGGGGGTATCTCTCCCCCTCGTCCGCGTCCAGATTGTGGAGATGTCGCACGCGGTTTTCCTGCTTGGTGGCTTGGGCTTCTGTGCTTTCAGGGCAGGTTGTGAGGATGCCTCGAGCGAGGCGCTTGTTATAGCACCCCACGGGGAGCCGCCAAGGTGTACCTCACTCCTTCGTTTGGTCCCCGATTGTGGGGATGGCACACGCGGCTTGCCTGTTTGGTGGCTTGGATGTTTGTGCTTGCAGGGCAGAGTGTGAGAATGCCTCGAGAGAGGCGCTGGTAATTGCACCCCATGGGAAGCCGCCAGGGGGTATCTCGCTCCCTCGTTCTCGCACAGAGTGTGGGGATGTCTCAGGCGGCTTGCCTGTTTGGTGGCTTCGGCTTAGCGCTTTCCCCTCCCCCTCCCCCCGCGCGGCCGCTCTCGTCGTTCTTCCCCACTCTTGCACGCCAGCATGTGCGCGTTTCGGTCGCCCCGAATAGCCACACGCTGGAGCGGACTGCCCTTGCCTCGCCGCCGACGAACAGATTGTCCGGTGGCTCAGGCGTCTCCCTCGTTCGCGGCCAGATTGGGGACGTCTCGAGCCGTGTGCTTGTTGGGTGGCCGAGGCCCCCTTGATTTCAGAGCAGGTTGTGCGGCGCCCAGACTGTGGGGATGTCTCGAGCGGTTTGCCTGTTTGGTGGCGTTGAGTCTTCGGCGTTCAGAGCAGATTGTGAGGACGTCTCGAACGCATCGCTGGCTATGGCACCCCAGGGGAAGCCGCCAGGGGGTATCTCGCTCCCTCGTTCGCGTCCAGAATTTGGGGAAGTCTCGAGCGGTTTGCCTGTTTGGTGGCGTTGGCTCCTCGGCTTTCAGAGCAGATTATGAGGATGTCTCGACCGAGGCGCTGGTCATGGCACCCCAGGGGGAGCCGCCAGGGATGGCCGCAGTCGCCTGTGAGCGGCCAGATTGTGGGAGTGTGCGTATCGAATTCCGACTCCTGTCCAGTCAGATCCCGACTCCTGTCTAGGTGCTCGCTTTGCACTTCGGGCTCTTCTGAATTCAGAGCCGTGTGAACATCTTGATATGAGGAGAAGGACGGCCGTCAGGGAGGAGGAGGGAAGCTGGAGGAAGATGCAAGAGGAAGGAGGAGGGAGGAAGGAGCAAGAGAAAAGACGGGTCACGACGAGGAGGAAGAGGAATAGGCCGCCAATAAAGGAGGAGCGAGGACGGAGGAATAGGGAGGTCGACGAGGAGAAAGGACGATCACGCAGGAGGATAGAGAAGGACGGCCGCCAGGGAGGAGGAGGAGGATGAGGAGGAGGAGGAGGAGGAGGAGGAGGAGGAGGAGGAGGAGGATGGAGGACGCAGGAGGAAGGAGGAAGGCGCAGGGGGAGGGAAATGGGAGAAGGGAGGAAGAGAAGGAGGGAGGGTCTGTGACGAGCAGGAAAAGCAGGGAGAGGGGAGGGAGTCTGCACACCGCCTCTCTGTCTGTGAGTTGTCGTCGTCATTGTCCCTCCTCGCAGCCGCCCACGGCTCCCCCACCAGACCACGGGGAAGCGCTCTCGACGCGCCCCGGCGTGCCGCCGGCACGGCGGCGTACCTCTGCAGTTCTGCGATCGAGCCCTCGGTGGCTCCGCCTCACGCGATGAGTGAGATCCCTCGGCGGCGTCAGCTGACTGCGCATCGAGCAGGGGAGAACCGCAGACACATGCACTTACGGATTTCTTGGGTCGGCGCCGGGCCCCCCTCCCTTGCGCGCAGAGCGCGCCAATGACGGCCTTGGAGGCGCGGCCAGGTGGGTGCAGCGCCAATCCAAGACATCCGCGAAGAGCTCCGAAACTTTAAGTGTATGACGCACGCTTCCCCATCTTCCTCTTCTACGTCTTGCCTCCTAGTTTCCAGAGGTCCCCTAGTTGGTGCACATTCGCCGAATTCATTTCGAACATCTGGATAGCTTGTTGTGCGACATTGACAACCAGAATCTGTTCTGTCCCGCTAACTACATAAACCTAAATGTTCGGAGCCGTCTCTGGGACTTCCAGCCACGCGTAGACGGGGGTAGGGGGAGGGGGAGGGCTTCTTCAAAGCACCCCTGCGTCTCGGAGGGCGCGGGCATTCGTAGATGTAGAGCCAACGTCTTGTAAGAAGCAGTTCCTTCTTAGGAGCCTTCCTCCCTCCTCCTACCCCCTTGTGCACGCCGCCAACGTTTATTGGAAGCGGATGTCTTCTGCCTCAGTGCCGAGCGCGATCGTAATAGAAACAGAGATTGGATGCCCCAGGGGGGAGGGACGGCGTGCTTCCAGGTCTCGGATCCACATCTGCGTCCGCATCCATCAGGCGATCGCGAACATGGATCAAGGGGGCGTGGATTAGCGGCGAGGGCCGTTTCCAAGGGAACTCACAGATGTTCGCCGCCGAGCGAGGCGGCACCAGCCGCATTTGGGGGAGGGTATCTCCCCCGATCCATGGATTTGGCGGCCGCGCGTTAAATCCATGGATCGCTCATCCATGTCTGCGCGCCCCCGACATTAACCACTTGGAAGCTTGCTCTCCGGGAGCCCCATGGGTGGACAGGTGGTCACCGTTTCCTTCCCTCCTGGCGGACGAAGCGGCCACTGTCCGAGGTCATCTTGCTCCGTTTAGGTGGCAAATCGTGGGAGCCTTTTTTAGCACCCTGGCGACACCCAGCTCCTATCTAGTGCCGTTTAGACTTGTTTAGTGCGGTTTAGTTCGGCGCGCGTCTTCCCCTTCCTCCCCCGCCCTTCCACTCCCAGCTCTTCCTCCGGACGAAGCGGCCTCTGTTCGGCGCTCCGGAGAAAGCCCCTTCTGTGAGGAATCGGTGGGCCGCCGACCTCTCGCCCTCCGCGGACCCAGGTTCCTGGTCGTCCACAGACCCATCGGTCGTTGAGAGTAGGTGCTTTGGGATTTCCAGAGTCCAATCTACTCTCAGCGCCTTCCTGTTACAGGGATCGAGTGGCCTCACCTTTTGCGACCTACCTACGCCTTCCTGACTGCATGTTCCTGCCTATTTCTTGCGACCGATGGGTATACCCGGCGACCCGGTCCCGGGGCCCAGGGGGCGGCCCACTTTTGCAAAATCCCCTCCCCCTGTTGGTCAACCTGCTTTTTGCCCAGGCGCCTGTCGTCGCAGGCTATGTGCAATCCGTGTGTCTGCTCGTACACATGCAGTGTCGTGTCGTTTTCGAGGGCGGGCTTTTACTAGACACCTCAGCGCGCGAAGCGCGCGTGACTCCACTCGTGAAAGATCACGACGAGCGTTTGCCGTGATTTCGATCTGCCAGGGCCACTTCCAGGCTTTATGTTGGAGGCATGACACAAAAAAAACCTAGGATGTAAAGTTCGAGAGCTCGGGGGGTGCACGCACTAGAAACAGCTTCGTCGGAGGTTGCCCTCTACTCAGGGATACCGCTGTAAGGCCCGCGGATGCAAGGCGAGGGTAGTTTTGGTGGCGGAAATTAGCGGTATCGGAGGCAGACATCTCAAAAGAGTTTATCGACGGCATGTTTTGGGGAGGCGGAGCCCGCCATATTTAGTAGCAATATTGCCTCCGCAGTCAGATTCAGGCTTCACGATGTCCACAGCAAGGTCGTAATCGCAATATTTGCCCAGCTGTACGTTTTACCATGTATGGCCCGTTGTCCGACGCTTGCCTCACCGAGCTGCACAGTCGTCGTGGTTTCCGCCCCGGCCTATCTTCTAGATTGCTCTGCCCGAGCACTGGAGAGCGTAGCAGAATCCATGGCGATGCGAAGTGGTTCGAACACAGGCGCGACCAGGAGTCAGTTCTCTTCCCCTTTCGCTGTTTCATCATTCGGTCTCTCGTTTCTCATGTTGCTCTCCTGCTGCGTTTCGGTTGTGCTCTCTCTTCGGTTCAGTTGTACCCCGAGCGCTCGCCCGAGGATACTCGGCCGAGTTCGTGGGGCAGTACTGCAAGAGAAGCAATCCAGCGTGGGCCGTCGGCGGGAGGGAGGTGGTCCGCCCCTGTGAGCTGCACATTTGATCGACCCCCCATGGCGCCGCTGCCCTCTCGAGAGTGCGCTCTCACCCCTGCAGACGAGAGCTCTGTGCAGTGGGGGCCCATGCCAAGGAACACCCTGCTTGCCTCCAGGGTGCCCTGAGTTTCTTGGGCTTCGTTGGTTTTGCGATGGAGAGCGCGACGCCCCCACACAAAAAGTCAATGGACGCCATGGGGTCTGAGGGTTGGGTTTCTTGTATAAGGTGCTTCTTGTGGACGGGCCCCTGCTGTATGCGACACCTCGTCGTGGGACGCCAGCTACCCACTCACACCGACGATGCCTGCCCGGCCAATCCTGTGCGCGGCATCCACGGACAGGCCCTGCCGGCGTCGCCAGGCAGTGGGGGGCGGCCCAGAGTGGGGTGATGGCTAGGGGGGTGCCGACTAGACGTAAGAGTCACCCATCGCCGGAGTGACCGTTGGTGCGGGCCCAATGCGGTCCCCCGATCGCCGAGCGCGATGCGATAGTAGCGTCTTGCGCGCTCGCGATTGCTCCCCCCCCCGGCCCCCAGAAAGCCGCCGCGCACCAAAGGTCACTCTCACCCCGGGTCACTATTGCGTGTAGTCGGGGGTGGATCTCATGGCCAGGGCCATGCTTTCTCCAAAGATCTCATGCCCCCGCTTCTTCTTGCGAAGGCCTTACGCTACGGCCGATGCCGCCGACCCTGGAGGGGGACGACGAAGACGACGACGAAGACGATGACGATGAGAAATCTTGCTAAAATCAATATTGGGCCGCAGAGCTTCAGTGGGTGCCTGGGGCCATGGCGGGATGGGACATTTCCGTGGGGCACCTGCTGGCAGGCCGATTTCTTATTTGGCGCGTGCCCACTGCACCA
>CAUYUJ010015050.1:326871-335648 GCA_963575745.1 Prorocentrum cordatum
GTGCGCGCGTGTGCGTATGTGCGTGTGTGTGTGTGTGTGTGTTCTGTGTGCGTGTGTGTGTGTGTGTGTGTGTGTGTGTGTGTGTGTGTGTGTGTGTGTGCGTGGGGGAGGGGCGAGCTGGCGCGTCTGGTCTGTGAACGCGAAGCTCGCGGGGCCCCAAGAACACGTCCGAAGGCATCGCGGAGGACTTGGGCGAGGGGTGCACCCAGACGGAGAAGGGGCGCGCCAAGCCGGATGGACCGCCTTCACGGATGTTGGCGCAACGGAACTTCGTTGGCAAACGGCGGTGACGGACCCGAGAAACAAGCAACGGGCGGACTTAGAGGAGGGCCGCCAGAAGGGGGGGCGGCAGCGGCGGCAACGGCGCAAACGTGGATCACGGGATCAAGAACCTGCAGAAGTTGACCCTGGAAGCACGCGGCAAATCTGAGGGTTGGCCGACGCCGCAGGAGTTCTTCCTGATAGACCCAAACAAGGATGTGCTCCAGAAGGCGATCACGCGTTCAGAGCGCCAGACAGCCACGAATGGGGAGGGCGGGAAGGGGGCTGCAAGGGCATCGTCTGCTACGCGACAAACTCGGCACCGAGCCCGGGGGCGACCCCACCGCAGTCGATAGCCCGGCAGATGGTCGAGGCGCGGGCGTGCGGGGGCAAGCTTGGGGGCATCGCGTTTATCGCGGTGCGCGCCATGATCCACCAGGGCGGGGGAAAGAGTTCTAGCTCGGCACCCGCGGGGGTGGGCGAGACCCGAGAAAGCGGCGGAGTCGCAGCTGTCCGGGATCGACCGCAGGCCGTAGAAACTTGCGCAGACAAGGGGGTATGGGGAGCAGCCAGCGCGGCAGAGACCAGACATCAACGCCGGGGGCCTGTATCGGGGACTAGAGCACTGCCGGCGAGCGGAAGTGCCGACGGAATCATCTACCCGCCGAAATGCAGAGAGCAAACAACAGCAAACGACAGGCGAATGGACCCGCGCAGACTGGAAAACCTGACGCGGCCATTTATCCTAGGGGGCGAATGCAGGAATTATCCCAGATGGCGATGACGCGATGGAGAGGGATCACGGACGAGGGCAGTCCGCCTGGATTGGCAGGAGTAGCGGGGGGAAGGGCACAACGCACATAGAAAGCGCGAACAATGATTCACCGGGGGAAGGGGGCGCGACGATTGGAATTCCACGATTGTTACAAGTAGAACGCGCGATGGAGTGGAGTGAAAGGGTGCAACGGGGGCGACGGGGCCCAGCTGGCGCGCGTAAAAGGTCGGTTCGGAGGAAATTGGGGGATCGGACGCCAGACGCAACAGAGCAGCCATGAGAGGACGCCAGCAGGAGGCCGGCGAGAAGGACAACGGGCAGTCGCGCATTCCAGGCGCGTCGACCGCGCCGCGAAAGTTGCGGCGCTAGCTGTGGAGAGCCGCGCGAAGCTGACTGCGAGGGCCAGGCGCATTGCTCGCATACTGACAACCTGGCGCACCTGCCGAACGCGCTGAAGGCGCGCGAATCAGGGCCAAACTCATTGCCAACCGACAAGTAGAACGACGCGCTCAGGGATCGCCTCATCGAGAGCCTCAGTAAACATACCGAGATAGGCGCGAAAGGCTTAGCACTCGAGCAAGGCGCGCATCCGGCGCGACGGGGCGGGCGACCAGAAGAGCACCTGCGGGCCCTGGGCGGGCGATGGGGCAGACGAGTTGCGCGGCGACTTCGCGGGCAGGACAGCGGAGAGGCACGCCGCTGCCAGTTCTGCCGGCGACGCCCCGCTGCCTCGCGGGCGTTCAAACGCTGGCGACGGGAAAGGGGGCGCGTGCGAAACATTCCCCGAACGAACAAGGGCGTGCGTTGATAGCGCAGATGGCGCAGCCGCGCGCGGGGGGGGGGTCCTCTGGCGCGCGCTGCTTTCCATTGATCCCTGGGTAATTCGCCGCCGTGCTCTGTCGCATCTGCGCGTCGCGTTGCATGTCTGTTGTAGTCCTTGGCAGTAGACTGTTCAATTGCCGTGCAGATGCGAAGCGAGCGCGGCCCGAACGGGATTTCGCCCCTGCGCGAGCACGAAAGCCGGGTCGCACTGGCGCGATTTTTTTTTCGCGCGAACGCGAGACTAGTTCCGCGCGGACAGGGAATGAGGCGCGGATGTGCCAACGACATGCCGCCCGAAATTATGCAGCTCTGCGCGAGCTCCAGCGCGGAATGCACTGCGAAATGCCGCGCGAAATTGTCCGCGCGAAATTTTGGCGCGAGACTCGGGTGGTTCCTGGTTTTCGGGGGTATTCGCAGGCGCGGCCGGGCGCTCGCAAGATGTTCCGCGGAACAAATGTGCGGGGCCTTTGCGCGCGGCGGATCTGGGGCCGTCTCGCGCCGGCAATTTCGAGCGAGCAGGTTCGCGCGGGCAACTTCGCGCCCCTGCGTTTTTCCCCCCGCCACCCATGCTCGCGGGCCGGCGCTTGCGAGCTAGGTTGTGTTTAGCACGGCGACGACGTTGATGGGGCGCGTCGCTGCTGACGCCGACGGTCGCAGTGCCGATGGTTCGTGGTAACGTAGCAATGATGAGAAGAGAGCGTCGCCCAGCGCCCGCGCCGTTTGGCGGGTTTGGGTCACGAATTTGGGAGCGATCGGGGCCTCGCCATCCTCCCCCTCTGAAGAGATACGGTCAGACATTTTGCCTGTGCGTGTCGCGGAACCGGTTCTGGCCCACCACTGTTCGGCGCGACGCGCTATCAACGTCCCACTCCCCGAGCATTGACGTCCCGAGCTTTTCCCAGCCTCCCGCCCCACGGAGCGGAACAGAGCGACAATCTGCTTGCAAGGCATAGCGTGTTGTTGGGGCCGCTGCTGCGGCTAAGCACAAGTCCCCGACCGTCAGGAGCAGGAGGTGGAGGAGAAGTAGGGGGATGATGAGGAGGAGGAGGAGGAGGAGGAGGAGGAGGAGGGGGAGGAGGAGGAGGAACTGACGAAGGAGGCGGGGGAGGAAAACACATGTTCGTCCTCCTCGTCCGTCTCTGCGCCCGCCCCACCCTGCTTAAAATCAGCTGTTTGCGTTCCGCCGCGCGCGCGCGCCTCTCTGGTTTGTCCGCGCTCCTCGGTTGGCGCAGGACAAGCACAGGCAGGACCTCGTGAACTGGATCAACGCGACCGACAAGAGGGGAGGGGTGCCCAGACCTCATCCGCCACGGAGCAATCGAAACTGTAGGTTCGTAGCAGCATTTCGTTAAAAGGCTTCTGATGATGGCGAAAACGTGCAATGGAAACCTATGCCAAGGAACGCCCTGCTTGCCTCCAGGGTGCCCTGGGTTTCTTTGGTTTCGATGGTTTTTGCTATGAAACGCGTGACGTTCCCACACCAAAAATCAGTGGACGTCCTGGGGTCTCAGGGTTGGGTTTCTTGTGGATGGTGTCTTGTGGTCGAGCTCCTGCGGTACCACAGAGGAGTCGAACAGGGGGCGTGGGGAGCACTAGACCGCCTTGTCCGGAAGCCGGTGCGGCATCTGATCAGGCAGCCGTTTCGCTCGAGAGATCTTCATCGTTTATTCAGGACTTGTGCCCTCGCTTCAATAGGGGCTACATTGTTGGTCCAGACGGCCACGATCTTTTGTACAGTGGGGTCCCGACCACAAGAAACCTTCCACGAGAAACCCAACCCTGAGACCCCAGGACGTCCATAGATTTTGTATGTGGGATCTCATGCCTTACGTAGCAAAACCATCGACATCCAAGAAATCCAAAGCACCCTGGAGGCAAGTAGGGTGTTTCTTGGCATGGGCCTCCACCGCAAAAAAAAATACATGCCCGTGCTCTTACCCCCCGTCCTGGCTGCATCTTGCGTGCATTTCCCAAGAATCCTTGTTAACTTCTAAAGATGTAAGTTCGACCTCCTTCTCTTCGACCCGCCTCGTCCTCTTAGCTGCAATCGGGGTGCTTTGCTGGGGCAATTTTTCCAAGGGTTGGGCCTCTTGGGGGCGCTTTCGGACCGCAGTCCCGTCAACGAGCCGACGCTGGATGAATGACTGGCCCAGGGGAAGGGGTCATACCTCTACACATTCCTCGTTTTCCCCTTTCAGGGCTTCCTCGGAGGCCCTCGTCGTCACCGCTGGATTCGCCTCGAAATTCTGGTCAGAACGCACCCCGTGAGAGGTCTGGGGAGTATCGGTATCGGCACCCTTTGGTTTCCTCAGTCAAGAGTTCCAGGGGACACATCATTGACGGCGGAGGTCTGGGCAGGGGGATGGGAAGGGGAGATCGCGACGCGGAGAGGAAGGCGGAGGGCGAGGACGAGACGGGGGAGGAGAATCAGGAGGAGGAAGAGATTAGAACGAGGAAGGAGGAGAAGTTGGGGCAAGAGGGATGGTGTTTAGCGAGGGCGAGAGGAGGGTGAGGACCATGTCGCAGCCGATGCACACCATTTGTGTCGCAATGCGTTCTTCCGCTCCCAAGCCCCACCCCTCTCACCTGGAACCGTCCCCCCTCCTTTCCGAGATCACCACCCCTTTTCCGGGTTTGTAGGGAGAACCGCTTTCTCTTTCCGTGCCCGGCTGTTCGGCATCCGCTACCTCAAAGCCCCCCGCCGTCGTCGAATCCACCGGCATTGTTGCAATCATGTTTGGCTTCTCCTCCGCCGCGCATGACTTTTGGACTCAGCTCGACCGCATCCCTCGTTATGGTGCGATCGTGGAGTTGCAAAAGCGGCAAGTGGTCCTACCGGCCGTGTCGGCTTTGCGGCACCCGTTGATTTCGCCAACGACGACCGCCGCATCGCATCGGGCAATTTTCAGTTGTCTCTCGTCCGTTTTCAGGGTCCCAGGGAACACTACAATCGGCTAAACCGGCGGCATTGATGTGCCGTGAGCTGAGGTCATCGCAGCAGAGGTTAGCGATTTTGTCACGAAGGTTTCCAATGACCAAAATGGCAAGGCTCCCATGCATATGCTGTGCCGCCTTCGCGCCACTGTCTCCATACACTGAAGCAGCAAGATGTCTATCGATCAACGCATTCGGGCCGCAAGGCAGTTCAGGAAAGCTTGACAGGCGACCGCGTTTTTGAGCTTCACATGAGTGACGACGATGCTGCCGTCGACATCGTGGCGCACGCAAGGAAGGACGCACCCAACCTCATCGGCAAGGCGAGGACGGCAACCACTGACGTGATCAAGAGCTACCCTCGCATGGCGACCGACCCCGAAATGTCTACGGAGAGCACGGGCGCGTACAACAGTATGGCCAACGCCTACAGCAAACGAGTGATCAACGCCCTCGATGTTGTGACTGCTGACGATGCCGAGGGTGGTCGCAGCGAAAAGACTGCAACCGCTGGGGCTCTCACAGAAGGCCTCCCCGTTGCCACTGCCATTGGTCTGCGACTCCAGACCATGAAGTTTGAGGTGGACGTCGAGGTGGCGCGTGCATCTGGTGACGCGGCCAACCTCGTCGACGCGTATCTCTACTGGTTCATTGTCGATCTCCTCTTCAATAATGGAGCGCATTCCGCCTTGGCCGACAATGCTGACATTTTGCGGCAATTCTCCATGGCAGCGTCCATTCAGTGGGCTTCACAGGCTGCCCGTGTCAACCTCGCCCTGTTTGCATTCAAACTGGCCAGATTGGCCACTGGCCATGGCGATGTCGATGCCGACGCTGCAAATTTGGCGGCTACGCCGGCGAGGGCGGCAGCTGGCCGCGCTGCCGAGAAAAAGCGTGCGCATCCTTAGCCAATGTTTGGAGCGCGGTTCGGGAAGTCTTTGCGCGAACATGTTCGCGACAGCTGGCGCAGCTGCAGATTTCGGCGAAGGTGTAGTCATGGTGGCCGCTGCAGCGTTCGCCAAACACACTGCTTCAACTATCCCTACTTCGGGCGACGCAGTTGTGGGATCTTTTGGCAATGATTCAGAAATCCTGTCTTCGGATGCCATGGAGATTGAGGTCGGAAGCCCCATATCAAAGTCACGGCTTGCAAGCGCGATGGTCAACAGAAGCCGTGCGAACTTTTGGCAACGGCCATGATGCGATGAAATCCAATTTCGACCTCGGCAAGACCGCAGCACTTGCCTTTATATATTTGGACGCCAAGGTGCCAGAGAACGACCCCAGCCGCTGCGTGGCGGTCGAGTGGAGCTACACTGTTCCCGCGGCCTTCACCATCGATGGTATTTTCATCGGGGCCCTTGCATCATGGTCGTCGCCGGGTTCGATTGCCCATCTTCCGCTCGTGGTCGGCAAAGCCCCCGCGAGGGCTGGAAAGGCGGCGCCCGGCCTGCCGGCCGACCAGCGGCGCGCGCCTTTCCAAGAGCATATGGGGCGCGCCCTGATGCCGGCAGAAGTTGGGGCGCCGAGTTTTGGAGCTTGCGCCGCAGAAGAGCGCCGCGTTCGAGCCGACCGCGGCCGTCGCGGCCAAATGGCCGAGAGCTTCGGCGCAGCAGCCAGGGCCATTCCCCGCTCGAGGCTGCGCGCGCGACTGCAGTTCTGGAGGTTTTCAAAGACGTCTTCACCCCCGTGCCCGGCAGGGATAATCAAATGGCCGGGGCGTCGAAGCCAGCCACCTGGCGGCGGGGCTACCGCGCGCTGGAATGCACCCCAGAGCACTCGGGGCCAGGTCGCATCGGGGATCGCCGGGGAGGCGGGCGACCGCGCGGGGGCGCCCAGCCTCAACGGACGCGCTCGCGACGGCCTCGCCCCAGGGGGGGTGGGGCCCCATGAAAGACGATGGGCTTTAGGCCGATAGCTTTCTTCCCGCGTCGGCGCCGCGTCGGCGCAACTGCACCAGTTTTCGTTCGCGCGCGTGCGAGGCTTTTTCTTTCTTTACAAAATCATGTCCTTAGCTATGGGCCTCAGTAAACTAACGTCGAGCGAAAAATGCCCCCCCCGCCTCGCCCTCGCCCTTCCGAGCCTTCGCCGCCTGGCGCGCGTTTCTCCGCGCCAGCAACCGGGCAAACCGACCTGGTCGTGTTCTGGTTCCGTCGTTGTTGTTCGGGGTGGCCTCGCGTCTGAACGACGTCAGCGGCGCCCGTCAACTGGGGACAGAAAGTAATGCTTGACAGCGCAGGGCCCGAGCAGTGAGTTAATGCGTCGTGGAGATAGCATCTACGCGGCGCACGCCGCGCGGCGAAAGCAACGCATGGCCATTGCAAGGTCTGCGGTGTAATGGGCGGGGGGTTTAAACCATGCTGCGCGAGCTTTGCCGCGCGCGTGGTAGATGCGGCGCTGGCCGCGCGGCGCGGGCTGGAAGTGACGCACATGCGTCGCGCGAAGCAGGCCGCGGCCCGCGCGGGGCCCGGCGCCGGCGGCCGCGGGGCGCGCGCAGCCCAGGGGGCGACTCTGGCGCGAGAGCGCGTTCACTTGTCGTTGAGAGCCACTTGGTCTTTTTTTCCCAGGCCGCGGCCCCAGTGAGGCGCTGCGCGGGCGGCCGCGGGCTGCGCGCAGGTCGGGGCGCGCGCGGGGCGCAGGGGCGCGCCTTGTTTTACGGGCCGCCGCGCCGTCGCTTCGGCCGCGAGTCTCTCCTCCACAGCGACAGAAGCAGCGCGTGGATTTCAGCCGCGGGCGCGCCGGGGGCTCCGCGAGGAGGAGGCATGGGTGAGAAGGAGGGGGGAAGGAAGGGGCGATGGGGGGAACAGCGAGGATGGTGTCGGGCCAGAATCGCGCCGCACCCTCGATGTCTGGCGCCCCGCCCCCCCGCGCGCAGAGAATTTCCGAGTCGGGTGGGGTCGCCCCGTGATCGAGGTCGCGATTTCGGGGTTGCATGGCCGCGGGGGCGAGGGGCCCCGCTGGCCCCGCCGGCGCGCTCGCGGCTAAAGACCTGCCGCCGGGGCCCGCTTCATGCGACATGGCAGCGCGTGTGCGGGCTTCTTTTCCGCCCCCGCCACTCCGCCTGCTGTCCGTCGCCCGATCCAGCGCGCTGCCTTCTTAGCGTCGCCGAGGCGCCGCGGCCTCCGCCCCCGCGCCTTCCCCGCCGACCCCCGGCCGCCCCCTTCCGCCCCCCTTTCAGCATTCCACATTTCCCCCCGCGCCCAGGTGCCTAAATTGCGATGCCGCTCTGGAGCCTGACTTGTCGCCTGCTCGCGCGGCGCTGACGGCCGCGCCCGACGCGCCGCGGCGGCGCGCCATATCTTCGGAAACTCTTGCAAGGCGACGTCATGTGGCACCCTGTCAGACGCGGGGCGAACCCAGGGCGTCGGCAGGCGCCGCGGGAGCAACGTGGGGCGATCAAGCGCGTTTTTCGATTTTCGAACGCGGCGGGCGCCCCCGGTCAAGCGGCCAGCCGCGCTCGCGCCGGCCTTGCGCACCAGCGACGACTTGAGGCAGCGAGCGCCCGCTTTCGGGCACTCTTGGCGCGAGGCCCCGCGGCCTTCGGCCGCCAGGGCTCGCGCGGTCGAGCTCGCCCGGAAGCGCGGCGTCAATGCCGTCGCGGCGGATGTGGCCGCCCATTGCAAACGCGATTCGGAGCTCGACTAGGTCGCGACGGCCCATTGGCCGAAGCGCCCGGATGGGATATCATGGCCATATTGGCGCAGAGCGCCAGGGCAGTTTCCCGCGGCGTTGCTGCAGATGGCCCAGAACATGGGCATTGCGACCGCTGCCAGAAACGCGCCAGCGCCGCGCGCGAACCGCCCGAGCGCCGCAGAGGAGATCGCGCGGAGGATCGCACGGTCTTGGGCCGAATTCGAGGATGACGCGGCCGCCGGCGAGCTTCGACCCGATGTCAAGGCGACGCAAGCCGAAATGATTCGACGTTCCGCCGTCTTGCCATCCTTGGGCGGCGACCGCCGACAATGCTCCTGCATATATCCGACGC
>CAUYUJ010015050.1:335748-348248 GCA_963575745.1 Prorocentrum cordatum
TCCTGCTCCTGCTCCCGCTCCCGCTCCTGCTCCTGATCCTGCTGCTGCACGGCCCCGGAGCCCCCTATTCCGAGGGAGGCTCCGGGGCGTCTCGGGCGCCCGCGCCGCGGCCCCGCGCGGCCGGCCCGGCGGGTGCGCGGCGGGCGCGGCTACGCGCCGCCGGGCCCGTCGCACGGCTCGGTCGAGGGCCGCCGCCGCCGCTTCCTCCTCCTCCTCCTCCTCCTCCTCCTCCTCCTCTTCTCCTCCTCCTCCTCTTCCTCCTACTCCTTCTCCCCTGCACAGTCTCTTCCTGTTGCGCTTCCTCAGGGTTTGTTCTCTGCCTCCTCCTCCTTCTCCTCAACCTTTTCCTGCGCCATCGCTAGTTCTGGGCGGCGCCGGCTCCGGCTCTGCCGCAGCCCGGGCGCTCGGTCGCAGGGGGTGCGACGACAGGGGTCTGAATCCCCCTCCCCCTGGCCGTGGCGACGCCCAGGCCGCGGCTCCTCCTCCTCCTCCTCCTCCTCATCCTCCTCCCTCCTCCTCCCTCCTCCCTCCTCCTCCTCTCCTCCTCCTCCTCCCTCCTCCTCCTCCTCCTCCTCCTCCTCCTCCTCCTTCTCCTCCTCCTAATCATCCGCCTTCAGCTACTGCTGCCCCTCGTTCTCCTCCTCGCTGCTCTCCGCCCTCGGGCCGTTCGCCTCCGCCGCTGGGCCTCACCTGGACCCTGCCAGGGAGAGCGAGTCCTGACGCACGTAGGCACTCGCTATGCGCCAGGCGACCGTGGCCTGCACGGCCATGCTGACCTGCTGCCACAGGCCGGCCGCCAGCGCAGAGGCGCGCGACTCGCCGCCTGCCATCACGGCCAGCATGCGTACGGTCGCCTGCGCGCTCTCGCCTGGGCGGCCCCCCAGCTCCAGCACGCACGGGGCGATGTCAAGCCCTGCGTAGCGTCGCCGCTTGGCCCTCTCCTCCTCCGCTGCAGCGGCGCCGTCGCGGCTTGCTGCCGCGCGGATCCGGGGCGCGTCAGCGCGGGCGCCTACCACGGCGACGTCAATGGCCACGCGCCTGCCATCGTAATTGAACACAACGATACATCCCCGGCCTCGTCAGTCGCCGTTGCGTCCGCCAGGGCCGGCGCCCGCAGGCTCTCGAGCCGCTGCTCGCGTATCGCGCGAGGGTCAATGTGACTCTTGACGAAACGCCACAAGATGTCGCGAATCTCGTTGTGGGCCCCGACCACCTCGCCGCCAATCTTGCACCCCTCTGCGTGCACTAGACCCTCAAGGCCATCCAGCTACGCCCCGCAAGCACCCCGTGCGCCGGAGTGGTGGCAATGCGTCTCCGCTTGTGCTGGAAAGACTATCTGTTGGACCGTGCACAGGAGGCGCCTGCGCAGCGCCATGCGCCAGTCTCCGTCTGCGATTGCCTGGTTGCCGGGCTGGGGCACGCACAGGAAGCTGCCCGCCCCCGCGCCGCCTGCTTGCCGCAGGCGCGCCCGGTACGGTTCCGGGACACTGGCGAGGACAGACTCGCGCGCCCGGGAGTTCACGGCGTCCATGATCATCCTCTGAATGCGCTTGTGGGGCTCGGTGGTGAAGTCGAATTTCACGTCGCCGGCCAGCGCGGGCGCCCGGGCCGTCAGGTCAGCTCTCGCCTTGTCCAGCTCCGCCGCAAGCCCGGGGAAAGCTGCGCGCAGTCCCTGTTCTGTGTACAAGGGAGCCCCGGCGCACTGCCGCCACAGGTGGTGGCGCCATCCCGCGAGGAAGGCAGCAGACGCCCGCGGCGTGGGCAAGCCGAAGGCAGCGCCGCCGTCGCGAAGCGGCAAGTTGCCGATGGCGATCTGCTCCGGGGTCAGGTTGACGCCGATCAGCTCGGCCCACGCGTCCGCCACGGCGCTGTCGTAGGCCGCGAGCGCCGGTTCGCTCCAGAGGCGCGAGCGGAGCAGGTGCTGAGGGGCCCCGATTGTGACGTACCGCAGAATGGCGCCCGCGACCTGGCAGCCGAGCCCGCGCTTTCGGGCGTCCTTGAGCGTGGCCGCCGTCGTGCGCACCAGCGCCGCCGCTTTCTGCATTCCCTGTTCGGAGTTGCCGAACCCTGCAGCCAAGTCGTCCTCGCGGTCGTGGTGGTAGAGAGGGCACCCTAACACGGGGAGGTCGGGCACCGCGGCGTGACGCAGCGTCGCTGGGAGAGTTTGCGCTGCCTCGGGTGAAGCCAACCAAACTTTCGTCTTCTCCGGCGCGAACTGCAAGCCCACCCGCGCGAGCTCCGCAGCCAGCGCGTCGTACGAGGCCGCGAGGTTGGCAGCTGGCTCCACGATGTACAGGTCGTCCGCGTACGCCACGAGACTCGTCCCGAGGCCTCGCTGGTGAAGCACCTCTCTGGTGTCTTCCAACACACCGGCCAAGGACACGCAGAAGAGGAACGTGCTGAGCGGGCACCCTTGCGGCACGCCAGTGCCCTGCTCGACCCAGATCGTGTCGCCGTCGGCTGTGTCGTAGGCGTTCCGGGTCGTGGCGGTGAGCAGGCGGTCAACCAAGGGGCTCATCCAAGGCGCGCGAGCCCGAACGGCCTCCTGAGCGGCCCTCCGGCGGACTGTGCCGTAGGCGTTCTTGATGTCCAAGCTGAGAACGGCCGTGGAGTTACCGGAAGCCGCGGCCAAGCTGAGCGCCTTGAACGCCGCGTCGGCGCCGCCAGCGCGCCCGAGCGCGAACTGCATGGAGCTGACAGCGTCCTGAACCTCCTGCCGCTTGCACCGGAGTAGGGCTCGTAATGCCAGCCTCCCGAGGAAAGCGCCGACTGCGATAGGCCGAACGCCGCCATTGTTCTTCTGCAACACGAACAGGGTCTGACGCGAGAAGAAGTCGTCTAGTTCCTCGGGGGCCTCCCCGTCGAGCCAGTGTTTCAAGGCGGTGGCAAGCAGGCGCTCAAAGTGCTCGTCTCCTGAACCTACCTGCCAGTGCGTCGCCCGGCTTCCGTCTCGCCCGGCTGCTGCGTGGGGGCTGGCTTCGCGCAGCTCTTGCGCCACTGCCTTCTGGAAGTCGTCGTCGGGTATGTCTACCGCGGAGGCGACCCTCGCGACGATGTCGGCGGT
Organism: Prorocentrum cordatum; assembly: GCA_963575745.1. Classification (NCBI taxonomy): domain Eukaryota; class Dinophyceae; order Prorocentrales; family Prorocentraceae; genus Prorocentrum; species Prorocentrum cordatum. The sequence continues at coordinate 338,813 of CAUYUJ010015050.1, forward strand.
GCTCTCCTCGGGGAGGAGGCGGCGGAGGTCATCGGCGACGTCCGCGGAGTCCAGCATGGGGGCGCCGCCGCGCAGTGCTGCCAAGAGCCGGCGCCACGCACCATCATCCACGAGTTCCCGAATGCGCTCGGGCGACACGGGCCCTCTCCTCCGGCGCGCCGGTCGAATGGCATCGTGCGCCGGTCGAGCCAAGGCCGCCCACTGGCCGGCCCAGAACAAGGCAAGCCTCTCGGCGATGGCGCGCTCGCTTGCGTTTTGCCGTATTCCTCCTCTGCCTTTTCCTCCTCTCTGGAAGCCTTTCCACAGAAGGAACCGATCCAGCATCAGCAGCGCCTTCCACGCGCGAAGCCGCTCGGCAGCCGTCCCTGCCTCCGCCAACCTTTCGAGGAGGACCAGCTTGGCAGCCCGGTATTGCGCCTGGAGGCTCTCGGGCACGCGGGGAATACACGAGATTGGCCTCTGGAGCAAAGAGTCTGCGCCCTGAGTGTCGAACCAGCTCAAGTCCGGGCACGGCCACGCCGACGTTGAGGGCGACACCGCGTCCTGGGAGTGCCTGCGCTGCCCCCCATCGGCACCTGCTGCTGCTCCTCCTTCTTCTCCTGATGGTGCTGCTCCTGATGGTGCTGCTCCTGCTGGTGCTGCCCCTCCTCCTCCTCCTGCTCCTCCTCTTCCTCTGACTGCTCCCCCGCCGCCTTCTTCGTTTGCGCCTCCAGGGCGCTCCTCAGCGTCAGCTGCAGGTCTGCCGGCGGACTGTTGTGTCTGCAGCGCGGGCTGGGTCACCGCCGGGTCCCCCTCGGAGGCTAGCTGATCCCCGCGGCGAATGTCCTCCAGGGCGCACTCCCAGTGACGGAAGTAGCGCCGTCGGGCATGGTCGGCTGCCCTGGCCACTCGCGCCGTGCCGCCGTCGAGCGTCTCGTGGCACACCAGGAAGGCTGGCCGTCGCGACCCGTGGGGCTGCACCGACACGATCCAACGGCAGCAGCGGGCACCACCTCGTCCTCCTCTTCCTCCGCCACCTCGGCCTCCTGCTCCTCCTCCCTGCTGGTCGATCTCCATCGCGCCCACGACCTCTGCCAGCTGGTCTGCCTCAGCGTCTGCCGCGGCATCGTCCCGGCCAAGGCTGGGGGCCTCCTCCATGCGCACGTCCATGCCGTTGCGGCGGCGAAGCCGGCGTTCCTGCGCATCCTGATCCTCGGGCTCCTGCTCTCCTGGTGCTCTGGGTGCCGCGTCGCCTCCTCCTCCACCTCTTCCTCCTACCCTTCCTCTTGCTGCCTCGGCAGGGCCTTCGCCCGGATACCCGAGCGTCGCGTCAAAGTCAAGAGCATTCCAGCGAGCGGCCCAGGCGGCTGGGGCTGCTGGAGCGGCCGCTGCTGCGGGCACAGACGCGTGGAGGAGGCCCCCCACGATAGCACCCACGGTGGCTGCGACGCGGCTGCCCTGCCATACGCCCGAAGACAAGTCCAGCAGCGGCGCCTCTCACAGCTTGCAGCCGCAGCACGGCCGTTGGCGAGAAGGCCCTCGGCAGCTGCCCACACCATCCTCAGAGACTCCATGAATACGATGACCCCGAGGGCGAGAAACCAGAGCGCGTCGCCCGCGACGAAAGCGAGGGCTGGCAGGCGGTCATCATGCGCTGCATGTGGGCCGTTGTCGCTCCAGGCCGCTGAGAGGAAGGCGAGGACGATGAGGAGGATGCCCCCTGCTCCCCGTCGACGGGGATGCCAGAAGAGGCGCAACGCGTCGTCGTGGACGGCGATATGCTCCTCGGAGGCGTGGCCCGCCTGAAAGCCTGGGCCGGCAGCACAGGCGCACTTGAATGCGGAGCGATCCTCCGACCCCATCTGCTCCGACCCCTTCTAGGAGGCCTCGATTCGCGCACTGAAAAATGTCACGACGGGAGGTTTCTTGCCATTGTTCGGCCTCTGGAATTTTGATGATGGCCCCCCGTCGGGCCAACCCGAGTCCCCCGTACCCGAGTCTTACGTCTCCCCGACCTTCGCACATGGAAAAATCGGCGGCGAGCGAGGGGGGGAAATGAGAAGGAGAAGGTCTGCTCAGAAGGCGGAGGGGCTTCTCGGAAGCTTGTTCTGAGAAGTTTGTTCTGTCTTCGGGGAAGGCTTAGAACATTGTTCAGAAGGCCGGGACTTCCGAGCCTTCTGAGGAGGCCTTCTCCTTCTCACTTTCTCCCCGGGCTCGTCACCGAAAAAAATCATGACGGGAGGTTTCTAGCTATGGTTTGCCTCTGAGGGCCCGTAACGGGCCTCGGGACCGTCAACATAACGACGCAGAAGGAAAAAACAGTCCTAGGGAACGGGTCGAGACCAGGGCGTCGCTGTTAGGAATTAAATCTGATTTCGGGGGTCGGGGGAGTTGGCCGCCATTGCGGGGTCCACGTCAAGAGTCGATCTCGATTCCAGCTGTCCCGATCCCATTCCGTTCCGGCTGTCCGACGATCCGATGCTCGTATGGCGCTGTTGTGCAATTTGTCGCACCCGATCCGATCCGATTCCGGTTTCGTTCCGTGCCGATGCAGCCTGAGTCGATGGGCATTGCAGGTCCCCCCGATTTTCTGGCTTGATGCTGACTGATCCTGTTAATAATTTTGTGCGTCAGGCGAGTCATTGCCCCCTCGTCGGGTATCTTTGCTGAGCGTTCGGACGCACCACTGTCGAGGATATCCGCCCCCCCCTGGTACACTCAACCCGCATAGTAAGGATGGGCAACATTCCCAAGGGTGCCCTTGCACCGTTGCCTCCTCGGTCCATCCTTCGCCACTTCAGTTGGCCGCTCGAAAAAAGCCTCTACCTGGGCGCCCGAGGCCCTTGCATCCTTATCGTGCGTCCTTATGGTACGGGTCGACTGCAGTATGTCCCTGAGGCGCGGCCAGATCTGCTTTGTGCCCGGGCGCAAGTCCCACTAGAACTCGGGGGCTGGGTCCTCCAGGCCTCCTGCTACTACAGAGTGGCCGCCGCCTCCCGCCTCCTCCTGAAGGCGGGGGTCCGAGGATCAGGAGCGAAATGAGGACGTACACATACACGTTGGTCGTTGACAGTAGGCATCTGTGGATTACCAGATCCCAATCTGCTTCAAGCGCCTTCCTACCTCAAGACTCGATCTGCTTCTGCTGTGCTTTCGTGATTCTCTTGGAGGGCCTGAATCCAATCTACTTTATCCGCCTTCCTACTTCATGCTGTTACCTATTTCTTCCGACCAGCGCGTGCATGAATCCACGCTGTTTTCGGAAGTGCGCGCTGCACGAATGTTCGTATCGCGAGGCTGGTCTCGCGGACTGGGGACCCGTGTTCATGTACGTGGTTGGGCGCGTGCGTCCTCTGTGGGCTCCCTAGAGGAGGGGGAACTGAGGATCGGCACGGCAACTAAACGGGCCCCAACCAGGGAACATTACCTTGGCGACGTACCCAACCCCTCCGCAATGCTGGGCACGATTAGCTTGGGACACGTTATACAGAGGTGATGACGTGACATGGGCGCATATAGTTCTGCGAGCGGCATTCGTGAGGCTCGCAGCCCCCCCAGGGATGGCGAGGTCCCGCTCAGAGCTGCGTGGCGCCTCACTCCGCTGGACCAGCCACCAGCCTTCGAAAGTGGCGACGGTTTCGCAGATCGCAGCCCCCTGGGGACGGCGAGGTCCCGCTCAGATCTGCACCGTGCTTCACTCCGTTGGGCCCACAAGGAGCCCTCGAAAGTGGCGACAGTTTCGCAGATCGCAGCCCACCAAAGGACGGCGAGGTCTCGCTCAGATCCGCGCGGTGCCTCGCTCCGCTGGACCCACCAGAAGCCCTCGAAAGTGGGGACAGTTTCGCAGATCGCAGCCCACCAAAGGACGGCGAGGTCTCGCTCAGATCCGCGCGGTGCCTCGCTCCGCTGGACCCACCACCAGAAGCCTTCGAAAGTGGCGACAGTTTCGCAGGTCGCAGCCCCCCAAAGGACGGCGAGGTCTCGCTCAGATCCGCGCGGTGCCTCGCTCCGCTGGGCCCACCACCAGAAGCCCTCGAAAGCGGCGACAGTTTCGCAGATCGCAGCCCCACCGAAGGACGGCGAGGTCTCGCTCAGATCCGCGCGGTGCCCCGCTCCGCTGGACCCAGAAGCCCTCGAAAGTGGGGACAGTTTCGCAGATCGCAGCCCACCAAAGGACGGCGAGGTCTCGCTCAGATCCGCGCGGTGCCCCGCTCCGCTGGACCCACCACCAGAAGCCCTCGAACGTGGGGACAGTTTCGCAGATCGCAGCCTTCCAAAGGACGGCGAGGTCTCGCTCAAATCCGCGCGGTGCCTCGCTCCGCTGGACCCACCACCAGAAGCCTTCGAACGCGGCGACAGTTTCGCAGGTCGCAGCCCCCCAAAGGACGGCGAGGTCTCGCTCAGATCCGCGCGGTGCCTCGCTCCGCTGGGCCCACCAGAAGCCCTCGAAAGTGGGGACAGTTTCGCAGGTCGCAGCCCCCCAAACGACGGCGAGGTCTCGCTCAGATCTGCGCGGTGCCTCGCTCCGCTGGACCCACCACCAGAAACCATCGAGAGTGGCGACAGTTTCGCAGATCGCAGCCTCCCAAAGGACGGCGAGGTTTTGCCCAGATCCGCGCGGTGCCTCGCTCCGCTGGACCCAGAAGCCCTCGAAAGTGGGGACAGTTTCGCAGATCGCAGCCCCCCAAAGGACGGCGAGGTCTCGCTCAGATCCGCGCGGTGCCTCGCTCCGCTGGACCCACCACCAGAAGCCCTCGAACGTGGGGACAGTTTCGCAGATCGCAGCCTTCCAAAGGACGGCGAGGTCTCGCTCAAATCCGCGCGGTGCCTCGCTCCGCTGGACCACCACCAGAAGCCTTCGAACGCGGCGACAGTTTCGCAGGTCGCAGCCCCCCAAAGGACGGCGAGGTCTCGCTCAGATCCGCGCGGTGCCTCGCCCCGCTGGACCCACCACCAGAAGCCCTCGAAAGTGGGGACAGTTTCGCAGATCGCAGCCCCCCAAAGGACGGCGAGGTCTCGCTCAGATCCGCGCGGTGCCTCGCTCCGCTGGACCCACCAGAAGCCCTCGAGAGTGGCGACAGTTTCGCAGATCGCAGCCCACCAAAGGACGGCGAGGTCTCGCTCAGATCCGCGCGGTGCCTCGCTCCGCTGGACCCACCAGAAGCCCTCGAACGTGGGGACAGTTTCGCAGATCGCAGCCGCCCAAAGGACGGCGAGGTCTCGCTCAGATCCGTGCGGTGCTTCATTCCGTTGGACCCACCACCAGCCCTCGAAAGTGGGAAAGTTTCGCAGATCGCAGCCCCCCGCCCAGCGACGGCGAGGTCGGAGACAGACACCGCAGGCAAGATGCACACACAAGGGGTGCGCACGAGGCGAGAGGAGACAACAGGGAGGCGGGAGGCGGGAGGCGGTAGAAAGAAGGGAAGGACGCGCGAGCAGCGCTCTCTTCAAAACGAGTACCCAACCAAGGAGGGTTGGGAGCCATACCGACGTTGGAAGCCAAAGAAAAACACCATTGGTGTCTTCAACATCAGTTGTGGCCAGGTGTCTTGGAGCGGATGGCGGGGATGAGTGGGACGGATGAATGAGCAGGATACTACGGTCAAGACGCCGAAATGAGGACAAGTTCGGGTTCGGAGGCGGCTCGCTGTGCCTTAGTAGGTTCTTCTGTGGCTATTCCTTCCATCACTCCTCGTGCATCCAGGCGCCTTCGTGGTTGAAACGGAGCTTCGTTCCTCAATTGTCGTTTCTCATGGTGGTAGCTTGACAGTATGTTGCTTCCTTCTGCGGCAGCTGCACCTCTCTCTCGGAGGCTGCGGGACTCCAACGGGAAGCCGCCCGGCCTGATCGGCTGGATGCCCAAGCACGCTGTGACGTTCATCGACAATCACGACACAGGCCTCTCCCCCTCCCCCAAGGGTCCATCGACCCGATCGATCCGAGTCGATATCGATTCCGGCCACCGATCCGATTGGATGCCGACATTCCCACGATCCGATGCGGCCGGATGCTTGCGTGGCGTCGTTGTGCATCTTGGCGCAGCCGATCCGACTCTTGCCAATCACATCCGATCCGATACTCGTTTCGATCCGGTCCGAATTGCCGATTCCGATGCTGCCTGAGCGTGCCTCCCCCTCCTCCCCAGAGGCTCCCAAGCCCGGGGGCTTTCCCTCGACTCCGAAGGCTTCCTGTCAGCAACCCGAATCTCGAATCTCCATTGTCGGTCTTGGACCTCGCGGCCCCCGGCCCCTCCTCGTCTCCTGCTGCCGCCGATCCCGCAGGAGGAGGAGGCAGGAGGAGGAGGTGGAGCAGCAGGTGGTCTGGAAAGCGTCCGCGGGGAACCGATGCCATCACGCTAGGCAAGGGGGCGGCGCGCATGGATGGGCGCGTCGCCCAAGTCGTCGCTGGCTCAGCGACGCGAAGAAAAGAAGTGCGGGGCGTGCCTGCAGCCACGATGTCGAACTCGCGGAGCAGCAGGTGGAGGGAGGAGGGAGGAGGAGGGAGGAGGAGTAGGAGGCAGGAGGGGAGGGAGGAGGGAGGAGGCTGCAGTGTGAGTGGGAGGGTCCCCCCTCCCCAGAGATCCGACGTCATGTTTATTCAATATGGGGACCCCGGAAGGGTCGACCCATTCCCCAGGACTTGTTTTTCATGCTTAGCCGTTTTGAACGGTCCCGGGGCCCGGCGAGGTCCCCCACAGGCCGAAAATTGCGAAAAACGTTCGTCTTGTTTTTGTTCAATACGTTGGATCTCTTGGTCTACTGCTGCTGCTGCTGCTGCTGCTGCTGCTGCTGCTGCTGCTGCTGCTGCTGCTGCTGCTGCTGCTCCCGTGCCCTGCTCCTCCTCCCTCGCCTGGGGGCGCCTTCCTCCCGCGGCAGCAGTGGCGGGGACGAGGGGCGGGCAGCGGAGACCCGCCGCGCGGACCAGAGAGAAGGGCAAAGGCAAGGAGGAATCTACAGGTAGGAGGGAGTGGGGAGGACGGAGTAAGGCGAGGAGAAGGAAGGAGGAGGAGGCGGCGGAGGAGGAGGAGCAGGAGCAGGAGCAGGAGCAGGAGGAGGAGGAACCAGACCTCGCTAAGGAGAGATAGAAATCCAGGAAAGAAGGAGGGAGGAGGGAGGAACGAGTAGGGCGAGGAGGAGGAGGAGGAAGTGAGGAATAGCGACGGCCTCTGACACAGGAAAGCGAGAGAAGGGGGAATGGGTTGCTTGGCCCTGGAGCCTAATCGAGCGTGTTGGTGATCCGACTCGCCCGAGAGTGACGCGAGAGTGACCATGCGATGGTCCAAGTCGCCCGAGAATGCATTCCGAGGGTCCAACTCGCCCGAGAATAGCGAGAATACAACGCTGCCACGGGTCAACTCGCCCGAGACAGTTGAGAATAGTTTTGTACCATACCACGGTCCAAATCGCTCGGGAATGTTAAACATACAGCCTTGCCATTGTCCAATTCGCCAGAGAATGCCGAGATGCCAAAACGGTGCAATGTTGCCATGGTCTGAAAATACCTACAATACAACCTTGCCACGGTCCCAACATACGGATAATGCCGAACACAAGCAGTGTAATCTTACCACTGTCCGAAGATGGTGAGAAAACAACCTCGCCATAGGGTCATCTCCCAAGAATGCCCCGAGATTGCCAGGAGCGCAGATACAATGTTCAGTTCCGATCACAATTCCAGCAGTGCTTGTGCGCCCTGCATCCCGCGGTACGCGAGGGTATACCAGTGAGCGTCGAGGACAAGAGGGTGGGCCCTACGAAGAGCCTCGGGTAAGGTTCTCTGCGCATCTCCACTGATCCACGCGGGTAGCTGTGCCTTCGTACGCGCATGTCTGCACATGCATGAGCATGCGAACATGTGTCGATACATGGGCGCGCGGAGTCGTTATCACATTTGATTGTTCGTAGCGCGTGTTCGAGCACGCAAGGATGAACAATCGCGAGAGGGGAGTTCAGCGGTGGGCTGTATGGCACAATGCGAGGGGCAGGCAGTACCCAGCGGCATTGGCCGTTTCCCGACGACAAGGTGTTGGTGGGCTACGCCTACATCGTTACACATCCAGGATCGAGGGTTAGCTGTCCAGGCATCGCAATTGCTCCTGGTTTCGGAACCTGGGACCCGCACGGATCGATACGTTTCGAGACATTGCGTTCACATATTGGATCAAGGGTTGTGGTTGTGACCATCCAGATGTTGTAGGTTTGTCTCCACGTCGGATCTCGGGTTTTTGTTCCCCTCACTCTTTTCCGCACTTCACGCGATCATCCAGGATCAGGGGTGTTGGCTTGACCAGGTCACCGGACAGGCAGAGGCAGTGCGGCAGGTCTGTCGCGCCGTAGGCGGGATTAAACCGTGGGAGACGGCAATCTGTAGAGAGTAAAAACCCAGGCCCGATTGGGCGGTTATGGCATTACGGGGCAGGTCAGTTCAGCCCCGTTGATGTGACAAGTTAGATGGCATGTGTGTTTCCGCTGGGCATTGGGCCGTTGTTTAGCTCATTTGTTGTGTGATCTAATTGGTTATGGTGGGTATCAAGCCAGTGTAAATGACACCCATCTGAATGCAATCGAGGGTTGCATTTTGTGTTTAGCCCCCCCCTGAGCTCTCGGCTTTGAACAACACTCTCTCTCTCTCTCTCTCTCTCCCCGTTGCAATAACAAGTAGAAGTAGTAGTAGCAGCAGATGCAGTAGTAGTAGCAGTAGACGTAGTAGCAGTAGTAGTAGTAGTAGTAGTAGTAGTAGTAGTAGTAGTAGTAGTAATCGTCGTCGTCGTCGTTGTCGCAGTTGTAGTTGTCGTAGTAGCGGTCGTGCTAGTAGTAGTAGTAGTAGTAGTAGTAGTAGTAGTAGTAGTAGTAGTAGTAAAAGTAGTAGTAGTAGTAGTAGTAGTAGTAGTAGTAGTAGTAGTAGTAGTAGTTGTAGCCGTAGTAGTAGTAGTAGTAGTAGTAGTAGTAGTAGCAGTAGTAGTAGTAGTAGTGCGTAGTAGTAGTAGTAGTAGTAGTAGTCGTTGTCGTCGTAGTAGTCGTAGTAGTAGTAAGTAGTAGTAAGTGTAGTAAGTAGTAGTTAGTAGTAGTAGTAGTAGTAGTAGTAGTAGTAGTAGTAGTAGTATAGTAGTAGTAGTAGTAGTAGTAAGTAGTAGCAGTAGTAGTAGTAGTAGTAGTAGTAGTAGTAGTAGTAGTGGTAGTAGTAGTGGTAGTAGTAGTGGTAGTAGTAGTAGTAGTAGTAGTGGTAGTGTAGTGGTAGTGGTTGTAGCAGTAGTAGTAGTAGTAGTAGTAGTAGCGCAGGTCGTCGTCGTCGTAGTCGTCGTCGTCGTAGTAGTAGTAGTAGTAGTAGTAGTTGCCGTAGTCGTAGTCGTAGTGGTGGTAGTAGTAGTCGTAGTAGTCGTGGTAGTGGTAGTAGTCGTACGAGCACGTAGTAGTAATCCGCGGTAGTAGCGGTTGTAGCAGTAATAGTTGCAGTAGTC
>CAUYUJ010015050.1:350748-353248 GCA_963575745.1 Prorocentrum cordatum
ACAGGGAGCTCCACCGAAGGCCCCAGTGGGGCTGCCTGCATGCGGTTCCCCCACCCAGGGCAGCGTTTCGTAGCCCCATAGGGAGCTCCACCGAAGGCCCCAGTGGGGGTGTTCGCATGCGGTTCCCCCACCCAGGGCAGCGTTTCGTGGCCCCATAGGGAGCTCCACCGAAGGCTCCAGTGGGGGTGTTCGCATGCGGTTCCCCCACCCAGGGCAGCGTTTCGTAGCCCCATAGGGAGCTCCACCGAAGGCCCCAGTGGGGGTGTCCACATGCGGTTCCCCCACCCAGGGCAGCGTTTCGTAGCCCCATAGGGAGCTCCACCGAAGGCCCAGTGGGGGTGTCCACATGCGGTTCCCCCACCCAGGGCAGCGTTTCGTGGCCCCATAGGGAGCTCCACCGAAGGCCCCAGTGGGGGTGTCCACATGCGGTTCCCCCACCCAGGGCAGCGTTTCGTTGCCCCATAGGGAGCTCCACCGAAGGCCCCAGTGGGGGTGTCCACATGCGGTTCCCCCACCCAGGGCAGCGTTTCGTAGCCCCAGAGGGAGCTCCACCGAAGGCCCCAGTGGGGGTGTCCGCATGCGGTTCCCCCACCCAGGGCAGCGTTTCGTAGCCCCAGAGGGAGCTCCACCGAAGGCCCCAGTGGGGGTGTCCACATGCGGTTCCCCCACCCAGGGCAGCGTTTCGTAGCCCCATAGGGAGCTCCACCGAAGGCCCCAGTGGGGGTGTCCACATGCGGTTCCCCCACGCAGCGTTTCGTAGCCCCAGAGGGAGCTCCACCGAAGGCCCCAGTGGGGGTGTCCACATGCGGTTCCCCCACCCAGGGCAGCGTTTCGTAGCCCCAGAGGGAGCTCCACCGAAGGCCCCAGTGGGGGTGTCCACATGCGGTTCCCCCACCCAGGGCAGCGTTTCGTAGCCCCAGAGGGAGCTCCACCGAAGGCCCCAGTGGGGCTGCCCTCATGCGGTTCCCCCACCCAGGGCAGGGTTTCGTAGCCCCAGAGGGAGCTCCACCGTAGGCCCCAGTGGGGGTGCCCGCATGCGGTTCCCCCACCAAGGGCAGCGTTTCGTGGCCCCACAGGGAGCTCCACCGAAGGCCCCAGTGGGGCTGCCTGCATGCGGTTCCCCCACCCAGGGCAGCGTTTCGTAGCCCCATAGGGAGCTCCACCGAAGGCCCCAGTGGGGGTGTTCGCATGCGTCTCCACTACCCAGAGGTAGCGCCGCCGAAAACGATATTCACACTTGCGGTATTCACAATTGCATATGGTTGGGTCCTTCGCCAGGCTAATTTTTATACAGGTGTACGAAAACCCGATATAAATTTCGCGTCCTTCACACTTGACCTAAGGCCGGCACGCTGTGAGGAATCCTAAGGAATTTTCAAGGAACCCCAAGGAATTCGCAAGGATTCCTGAAGAATTCTCTAAGAACCCCAAGGAAGTCTCCAGGAATCCAAAGGAATCCCTGAGGAATCCCGAGGAATTCAGCAGGAATCCGAAGGAATCCCTGAGGAGTCCTGAGGGATTCTCCAGGAATCGTCAGGAAATCTCATGGAATCCTGAGGCATTCTTCAGGATTCCCAAGGAAGCCTGCAGGAAACCTACGGATTTTTCCAGGAAGCTTCCAGGAATCCGAAGGAACCACAGGGAATCCTACAGGAATCTTCAGGAAATCTTCAGGAATCCTTAGGTATCCCTGCGGAATCCCACGGAAGCTTCAAGGAAACCGCATGATTTTTCAGGAATCTTGAGGAAGTCTCAAGGAATCCAAAGGAATTCTTCTGGAAACCTGAGGAATGCCAGAGGAATCCATAGGAATCCTCCAGGAATCCCAAGGCATTCAGGAGGATTCCTAAGGAATCTCGGAGGAATCCGAAGGAATCTTCGAGGAATCCGAAGGAATCTCGGAGGAATCCTAAGGAATTCACCAGGAGTTCTTAGGAAGCCGCCAGGAATCTGAAGGAATCCTTGACGAATCCTACGGAATCCTTGAGTTCCCATAGGAATTTTCAAGGAACCTTAAGGAATTTGCAAGGATTCCTTAAGAATTCTTTAAGAATCCCAAGGAAGTCTCCAGGAATCCTCCGGAAATCTCCAGGAATCCTAAGGAAGTCTCTAGGAATCTTAAGGAAGTCTCCAGGAATCCGAAGGAATCCCCGCGGAATCCGAAGCAATGCTCGAGGAATCCTAAGGCTGTCTCGGTGAATCCTAAGGCTTCCTCTGTGAACCCTAAGGACTTACCCCGAAGATTCCTAAGGAAGTCTCGAGGAGTCCTCAGGAATTCTCGACGGTTTCCATTAGAAAACTAAGAACAACCATTGGTTTCCAACAGAACACTAATAAAAACAAGTGGTTCCCAATAGAGAACTAATTAAAACCATTGGTCTCGAATTGAAAACTAATTAACACCATTGCCTCCCAATAGACAACTATTTAAAAGCATTGGCTTCCAATAGAAAACTAATAGAAACAATTGTCTCAATACAAGCCGAATACAAAAACCATG
>CAUYUJ010015051.1:0-27500 GCA_963575745.1 Prorocentrum cordatum
ATGCGTTGACCAGAAAATCGATCAAACTTGGCGGTTTCATCAAGAGATTTCCGCAGCTCGGGCGCGGTGTGGGTAGTGGAGTTGCTGTCGTCAACAAAAGTAGTGCTGAGTGACCGCGGCACGTAACGATGCTGTCTCTTGGTCCAGACGCACATGAGCAGCTTAATGTCGTCCAGGGACCAAGAGCTTCCCTGGAGGTGACCGTTTGTCCTGGCCAGTTCCTTAGAGTACGCACCGTTCATGCGGATGTAACGTTTGTGGCGCATGTAGAAGTTTCTGCGGACAGTAACGATGTCTTGGGGACACCCCGCGTGAAGCGCGAGGTTAAGGCATATGTCCGTGATGAGATAGTCGAAAAACTTCTGACGGTCCAGGGCAGCTCCAGCCAAGGGAAGGAGAAGGGCTCTGGCGTGTTCGATGCGAAGGGCGAGAGAAGTGCTGACGTCCCCAATGGTAGCTTTGGGGACAGCGCCAAAACTCGTGGCGTGGGTCCATCCTTTCCGCCATTCCGTGAGGCTGCAGTAAGCTGGTGCTTCCCACGCGTACATCCAAACGGAAAGCACCGAGAGAAGTCGTTGGTCCGTTGGGAGTTCGCCTCGGCCTTTTCGGAGGCACGGGTTTGGGACGTGGAGGAGGGGTTCTGGGATGGTGCCAGTGCGTTGCATAGCTAGTAGAACGCTGGCGAAGAGGCGAAGAATGTCGTCGGGAAGCTCCTTTGCCTCCTTAGTAGTCCAACCGTCCAGACCCCCCGCGCGTCTCGGTGAACGGGTGCGAATGAAGTGGATGAGTTGGTCGTCGGTGAGGTGGAAAGGGGTAGCTGGTGATGGCGTAGGCAGCTCCTGTCGGTACTCGTCGTAGAAATCGGCCCACGTCGGCATGGCTTCGGCATCATGTCCCGCACGTGCGCGGTACCTGCCCAAGATGGGCTCCCAGGTGTCGACATGAGCTTCAGCATGTCCTTGATGTTAGCAACAATGGCGTTGGCAGGGAGGATGTCGGGGACTTGCGCAGGTGGTGGTTCACGGGTGTGGTCTTCGTCGCTGTCCGTGTCGGGCGAACTACCGTCGCCGGGGCTGAAGCCGCCAGCTTCGGTGTCAGCGTCGCTGTCGTCCGTGCAAGCTTTGTCAGGTTTGAAGGCGTTGGTGTCGCAGTGGAGTTGCGTATCGTCAGGAGTGGTAGGCGTGCGGAGATACGCCGTGGGCGAGCTATCAGCAGCTCGTGCGTATATGGCCGCCTTTCGCCCGCTTGGCTCACGGACGCCCTCGGCCCATATCCTGATGCGTTCCGCCTTGGCACGGTTCGCGCGTCGCGCAAGCTCTAAGTCGAGATGTTGGATCAAAACGTCAAGGTGCTCCCCGTGCGGCACTGGCTCGTCTGGGGCCCAGGCCTCGGGGAATTCCGTGAGAACCGTGGGGCGCAGCTTGTGGCATAAGAGGCGGGCCGCGGCCCACGTGCAGTCGATGCGCTGCGCGAGGTACGGCGGGATAGCACGGCAATCAAGATGGTGGTGCTGTCCGATGAAACGGAGCTCGCAGAGTTGCCGATGGAGCTTGCGCAGTCGGTTCATGTGAATCGTGGAAGCTCCGTAGGTGGGGAACGCGCGGGGGACAACCGGTCGATCCTCGAACGTAGGCGTGAGCCCGTGCATGGTGGGGGGCTTCTTTTTTGGTTGGTGGGGCGGTGGAGGTGGCAGATCGCGTAGACGGGTGAGATGGTACTCATGACTGGCCTCGTTAGCCAGGGTGAACATGCGCTCCACGTCGTCTCGTGCGTCGGCCTGCTCCATGCGGTCCTGGTACCGCCCAGCGATGAGGGTCCCAAGTGCTTGCAGCTCGTGCCCCTCATGAACTCCATCGTCGGGCGGGTAGGGCGTAGGGGCAAGAAGACGTCGGGCCGTATGGTCGAGGCGACTGAGGTCAAGCGTGACCTGCAGGCCAACGTGAGACTTCGCAGGCAAGTCGCGAAGGTAGCAGAAGTCGGTGACAAGGGATCGCGCCGCCTGGTTGGCAATGATATAATCGATGCGCGAAGTGCGGGGGCACTTGGTGACGCGGTCCCAATCAGGGATATTGCCATAGGTGTGCATGGTGTGATCTGGTGTGCCCTCAGCGACGTTGGACCATCCGTGCTGCAACATGTGCAGAAGGTGTGGATTGTCGTCAATGTTCGTGTTGGCGTCCATGCAGATGAAGTAGGGTGCTGAGCCGACCCTAGCGGCGGCACAGTCAGCGAGCCGAAAGAGAGCTGTGCTGTCTCCTCCAGCAATCCCGTAAAGGCTCGCTATGTAGATCCCCGCGGGCCCATGGTTATTTCGTCGCCGCCTACGGCGGTGTTGAGTGCAGAGTGGGAGAAAGACCTCATGCCATCTTTTCTTGGCCTTGAGGGCGGCGATACAGGGCGCATTGTCGTCGACAGTGGAGTCGACGATGGCATCCTTAGAGAGAATGGCGACCCCTCCCGAGGCGCCAGTGTTGCCCACAACGGTGTGATCAGTGCCGCCGTGGGCAGCTCTGCGCTGGGCTCGCGCCAGATCAAGGTCAGGCCCAAGACTGGCGTGGTATCCACCGTGGAGAGGATTAGCGGCGCTGGTAGCTATGGCTTGCCTAGTCGGCTTGGCATGTCGGGTCTCCTGCAGTGCTATGACAGCGGCGTTGTGGTCGACACCAAGGGCGGTGATGGTTGGCCAGTTCGCTGAGAGACTGGTGATGTTAAGGCTGACGAGGTGTATGGAGCGACCTGGCCCGTCTCCATCGGTGGAACTGGGGTTTGCGCGCCCCGCACGGTGAAGGTCAGCTTGACCCTCGCCCCAGTAGGAGGCTTGGCCACAGTAGGAGCTCATGGCGTTACTATGGTCTAGCTTGATCGGGGCTGAAGCCGCCGTCAGGCCAACCATATAGGAGGGACACGGTCGGCACTGCGCCAGGGGGGGTTCATAAATATTAGTAAAAATGTCACGAAAATTCCTCCTCACTCCTGTACTGTAGGGGACGAGGGGAGGAGAAGTGAGACGGCAGCAGTGGGAGAGGTAGGCGACTCCTCGATCCATCCTGCCGAACACAAAGACAAAAACGAGACAGCGGCGGCGGCCAGGCGCGGCGGCGGCACAACGCACGCGCATGTACTGCGCACGCGCCACCGCTGGTCCCTCCTGCGGTGACACGCCCGCCCCATCAGTGTCTTGATGAGCAGCATCTGGTGGAACGGCTCCAGCAGCACGATCGGAGGCCTGACGCTGGGCCTCGTCCATGCCCGCTGCCGTGAGGCCCACGTTGCGTACAGGGCTGATTCCCCGCGGGGCCGCAGCTGCCGCGGCAGCAGCCGAGGTGGCGGGGGCACCGCCCCGACTCTGAGGTGAGAGCGGTGAGCCCCCGCCAAAACCCGCCACAAGGTTCTTGACACGGTACTTGTTCTTGAACGGGTCGAAGGTTGGCGCCTCGTCGATGGGGACGATCACGCGGGTGGGCAGCTGCGGCTCGTGGTCCGTGGACGGCGTCGGCTCGAGGTCGACCTGGCTAGGGTCGATGACGCTGGCTCCGAAGCGTGGCACCACTTCGGGGGGTCGGGCATCGGCCTGAGTCTCGCGAGGCGGCGAGCTCGTGGAGCTCCCTGGGGCCTTGCGTGAACTGTGGCGGCTGCAGGTCCTGCTGCGCGGGACGCGCCCGCCCGTGTGACGGTCGCGTGGCGAAGTCGCCTGGGCATTAGCGCGCTCAGAATCCGCCCTGCTCGGGGATCGGATCGGCGCCGCGCAGGGTGATGGGCTGGGCTGGCGAGAGGCGCTTGTGCCGCCTTCCGCCGTGGCTGTGGCCTGGTCGGGGTCGGCCGCGTCTGGGCGGGGGCTGACGTGGTGGGCGCTTCCCTCGCTGTGCCTCGGGGAGGCGCTGCGATGCGCCTGGATGCGCGTGAGGACGAGCGGGGTGAGCGGCTGCCTCTCCCGCACGGGTGGGGCAGGTTTGGCCTGGGCAGGGCGCAGTGCTGCAGCTACGTTTGGCGGGGGCGTGTGCTGGCGCGGTTGCCAAGCGCGCACGTTCGCATCGCGCCATCCTTCGGGGCGCCCAGCCCTGCCACGGTATGTTGCAGCCCCCTGGGCTGAAGCCGCAGGGGTTATCACTGCAGGCTGGTTGCTGGAGGGGCCCTCATGTCGGCCTGAGTACAGGCCCCAGGCGCGCGTGGACCCTGGGACTGGCGAGGTGGCCCTTAGAGGGTGTAGGGGTGCACGCGAGTAGCCGCTGGCCGCTGGGTGAACCCTGGCGTTGGGGGCTTGGCCGTAGCTGGAGGCGGCTGCTCCAGCAGCCGCAGGCATGGCACCTATGGGACCACGGTGGTAGGCGGCAACCCCGTCGTAGGCCGTGTTACCGCCTGTCGGGACTCGCGCAGGGGAGCGGTAGCGTGGTGTGCCCTGCTGTCCTGCGTCACGTTGGTCCCGCTGTTGGATGCGCTGCTGGTGCTGTTGGTGACGCTGCCAGTCGGCTCTCGAGAGGGGACGGGTGTCGGGGAGGATGGTGGGCACGTCGGGCCGCTGCCAGCCCCGATAGACGTGCTCGAAGGCGTGGTCAGGGTAGGTCCCCCCTACGGGTGAGTATCGTCGCACATGCTCCGTGTAGTCGATGTTCTGCGGCTCTGAGATCGCCGTAATGTTGATGGCCCGCTGGTGCGCTGGTCCATAGAGGCAGAAACTACCACGGTTGCTGCGGTCGTGGTTCAGCTCGGCTTCGGTCGTGGCACGGCTCACCATGGCGTCACAGAGTCGCATATCGTAGTCGAGAGCTTGGGGCCCAGGACCACCCTCGGCGTCCCAGTACAGTACCACATCTCGCCAGCGGGTGCGGGTCATGTGGGTGCGCTCGGCGATCAACTCGCAGACGGTCCTGACCGTGACACGATCCCTGTACATGTTGGTAATGGCTAGGGAGAAGGGTCGGCGGACCGTCTTGTTGAAGGTGAGTTCCTCCTTGAGGGCCTGATGGGGGCTGAAGAGCACGTAGCCTTCCCTCCAAAGCGGTTGGTCGGGGGAAGGTTCTTCGGGCATCCCCGTTCCTGTGAATCCAGGTGGCCGCGTTGTGCCGTCAGGCAATCCCTGCCTGGGGATGCGCCGCGGCTGTGGTGGGAGGTACCATTGGCCCTGGTAGCCTGCTTGCCCTGGTTGTGGAGGTTCTCCCCCGGGGCCTGAAGGCGCTCGGGGGGGTTCCTTGAGGTCGTGGAGGGCTGGCGCGTTGCCGAATTGGCGGGCAAGGATGTGCGGCGGCATCCCTGTGGCACGGACGTCGAGCTGGTTGTGTGGCCTGGGAGGGTGGGGACACCTGCTGGACAGGCAGCATGTGTCGGAGTCCCTCTTATTGGTGCTGTATGCACACGTCCAACTGTTGCACGAGTAGTCCGTGGACCAGTCCATAAGTGTACGCAGTCCGCTGCGGCCGCAGTCTGGGCACGTTGGTTGGCCCGAGGTGCCAAGCTGTGTGTTGCGGCGAGCCGCGCAATATTGGCAGCATTGGAATCGACACTGTAGGCAAGACCAGCGTCCTGGTAAGGCGGTAGCGCATGCTCGTTTGTGCCTGGGTCGTCTGGGTGGGGTCTCGGGCGATCCCACAAGGGCCAGACGTCAGCAAACCAGGATTGGCCTGTAGTGCGGACTACCTCGGCGGGGAGGCGTGCGTCCTCGGCATGGCACCTGATCCACTGGGGCCCCATATCCGCTGGTACCATGACGGTGCGCCAGGAGTCGTCCCCCTTAACGTGGACTTGGGTCGGTGCCCAGAGCTTAGTAGTGGTGTCGCCGTGATCATGATGGAGGATGACCCAGCCGTCACGCCCGTCCACCGTAGGGTCAATGACGCGGTAGCCCATGACTGTCGTCCCCCACGGTAAGTAGGCGCCATCGTGGTGATCACCAGGGTCGAGCCAGACCTCGATGCCAGGGGCGTTGACACGGGACCGCACATCACGCACGTGGTAGGCGAGGACGTGGTAGGCAGTCGGCTCCTCCTCCGTCACAATGTGCTCCCACGTCTCGATGCCGCTGTTGTCGGAGGTGGAGTTCCCGTCGCTCTGTCGTGACGAGCGAGAGGCAGATCGTCGCGCACGGGCGCGGCCTCGGGCGAGGGCGGCGGCCGCGCTGATGAGGGATGGCGTACGGCGTTCGTCGACTCCAGATGACGTCGATGAGGGGTCTGGACTGCGGGCTAAGGCTGTGCCTGACTTGTGCGTGCGTGGTGGGTCCGACGCGGCCCCAGGGCTGGAGCCGCTGGGGCGCGACCCGTGTGCGTCAGGGTGCCCCCGCACGGGGACAGCTTGCAAGCCCGTGTACACCAGGTCGATGAGTGGTTTCGGGTCCAGCTGGAGTATGTGGAGCGAAACGCGTGGTCGAGGCTGATTAGGGTCGTCCCTGGTGGCTGCTTCCGTGTCGTAGTGCTGTTTGGCCCATGCTCGCGCCGCTTCTGGCGAGTATAGCGCCTGCGGTGGTGGCCATGCTGCCGCGATGGTTGATTTGCGCCTGGTGCTAGCTTCCTGGTCGTGAGCTTCAGCCGCCTCACGGAGATCTGGATGATCGTAGCCAGCGATGTGGAGGGCGTGCGCGCAGTCACCCATGCCATAGGCGTGTGGGAGGGCACGGCACCTGGAAGCAGCTTCAGTGGGGGCGCACCAGTCCATGCGGATGAGGAGGCTCAGGACCCGAGGGTAAATGAGGCGCGCTCCGTGGGCCTCCCCTTTCACGTAGTTGTGCCTGTTTTCCCCGCGCGGTGGTTGGGTGGCTTCGCACATCCAGAGTGCGATGGGTCCCCACGCGAGGGTGTCGTCTTCGAGGCTGTAGGGCGGGTGGGGCGGTATCGCGTACCACGCGGCCAGCGAAGGGTGCACGCTCACGTACGTGCGGCCAACGTTGGTGCCAGTTCGACCCTTCGTTTCACGGCGGGGGCCTGGCAAGAGGTGCCCTCCACAGGCAGCAAGACGGGCCGCAAGGTCGCCGCGGGTCCCATGCCAGAAAACAGTGGGCGCATCGGTGGTGGGTTGGCGGAGGTCCCACGTGAGGTATGGGAAAATTGTCTCGCCCGAGTTGCCGCCCGAGTCTTCCAGCACCCAAGTGAGGCGGTTCGGTGGCCTCTGCATGATGTCCGTCCACGGCCCCAGCACTTGGAGTGTTGGGTCGTGAGTGAATCGAGGGTGGTCGTGGAGTCGTAGAGCGTCTTTGATGTCCTCAGTGGACACGCCACTGTTCCCTAGCGCGAAGCCGTTTTGGTACAGGGCGTTAAGTATGCTCTTCGGCGGCTCGGGGACCGCTGGGTCACGCTGGATGGTGTTGCGTGGGTTGCGTGTCGGTGGCTTGAGGGCAGTGTAAGGCGTACCAGGGCCTGAAGGCGCCTGGGGCCTGTCAGGTGATGCATAGCGTGCTCGCCGTCGTGGTGGTTGGGTGTCCGCGTCGGGGGAGGGGGAGGAACCACGAGCGTCAGCATGTCGGAAGATGGACCACGGGCTGCCATGGGTGCGTTCCCTCGTTTCCCTTGGCTCGGTGTCGCTGCCGTGTGCTGTGGCATCCTCGTTGGTCGGTAGGTTACCGAATGTCGTGCCGTTCTTGGGGCCGTCTCGTGGCGTCGGGCTGGTTGATCTTGGTGTGACAGACGAGGCTCGCGATACGGCGGCTGTGACTTCAGCGATGGCGGCGGTAGTGGCGGTGGTGACGTCGGCGACTGCGGCGGCAACAGCTGCGGCGTAGTGTTCCTGTAGCAGCGGATGTCGGAGTGCGTGCACCTGCTGGTCGTCGTGTACGTCGGCGAGCGTGCACGGCATTTTGTGTGTGGCCTCGTCCTTCGGCTTCCTGCTCGGTTGGCAACAGCGGAGGCACCAGTGGGCAGTGGATGAGTCCAGGGCCCGCGCACATATGCGGGCGCCTACGTGTCCGACAGCTCCCTGGGCAAGGAGTTTGGCACCGACGAGTAGAAGACCACACACAACTCCACCCGTGGCTATGGCCCCTAGCTTGCCGCTGGCCCATTTAAGGACGCCCCCGAAGCCGCTCCCGACTGCAGTGGCTCCACCCGAGACACCATCTCTGAGTTTGTCGCTGGTCCATTTGAGAGTGGCCCTCAACGTGGACGTGACATAGTATGTCGTTTTGCGTCGGAATGTAGTGGACGCCGATGGGCCTGGTGCGGTCGCTTGGCGTCGTCGTCGTTGTCGGTAGCTGGGGTCTCGGCTCGGGGTCGGCAAGTATCCATCGATCTGGTCCTTGTACGGCATTGCTATCGCGATGGCGTACGTGGCCACCAGGAGGCAGATGAGGCAGCCACAATGTCGTGATGCCGCTGAGCTTTGCTGGGGCTCGTGGGGACCGCTGGCATCTGGGTGTTCATCATCGATGGGGTCGTTGTCGATGTCGGCCTGCCAGTGGTCGATGGCACTGGGGTTGGAGTCAGTCACGTTGTCACCTCCTGCGGTCTGGGGATGTCCAGGTCTAGCCAGTGGTGCAGCGGGGCTGAAGCCGCCACTGCACGGCCTGGCATGAGCTGGCGAAGCAGTGGAATGGCTAGTCACATCAGCGGCAGTGACGCCTTCAGCGTCGTTAGGCCGCGCAGAAGGGTCGGCCTGATCTGAGGTGTGGGGCGCACTGCGTTGCCGCGGGGCGAGCCCAGAGTGAGGCTCACTGTCGCGGTCACGCTGAGCCGAGTCGCCTGATGGTATCGTGCCGTCTCGATCCTGGATATCGATGTCGTCCTGGCTATCCTCCGACGCGTGGAACGAGTCCATGGATGTGGGGGGGGGGGGGGGGGGAGAGAGAGAGAGAGAGAGAGAGAGAGAGAGAGAGAGAGAGAGAGAGAGAGAGATAGAGAGAGAGAGAGAGAGAGAGAGAGAGAGAGAGAGAGAAGAGAAGCGAAGAGAAGAGAAGAGAGAGATAGAGAGAGAGAGAGAGAGCGAGAGACGAGAGAGAGAGAGAGAGCAGAGAGAGAGAGAGAGCGGGAGAGAGCGAGGGAGAGCGAGAGAGAGCGAGAGAGAGCGAGTGAGAGCGAGAGAGAGAGAGAGAGAGAGAGAGCGAGAGAGAGCGACAGAGAGCGAGAGAGAGCAAGAGAGAGCGAGAGAGCGAAAGAGAGAGAGAGAGAGAGATAGAGAGAGAGAGAGAGCGAGGGAAGAGAGAGAGAGAGAGAGAGAGATAGAGAGAGAGAGAGAGAGAGAGAGAGAGAGAGAAGAGAAGAGAAGCGAAGAGAAGAGAGAGAGCGAGAGAGAGAGAGAGGGAGAGTGAGAGAGAGAGGAGAGAGCAGAGAGAGAATAGAGAGAAGAGAGAGAGGAGAGAGAGAGAGAGAGGCAGAGATAGAGGCAGAGAGAGAGAGGCACAGAGAGAGAGGCAGTGAGAGAGAGAGGCAGAGAGAGAGAGGCAGAGAGAGAGGCAGAGAGAGAGAGAGGCAGGGAAAGAGAGGCAGAGACAGAGAGAGGGCAGAGAGAGAGAGAGAGACAGAGAGAGCAGAGAGAGAGAGAGAGAGAGGCAGCTCAGTCACACTTAAAATCCAGATTCGTCCTCACCGAGTCCCACCACCAAGGGAGCGCCAGCAAGGAGATGCACATATGGGGATCCCCACGCAGTGAATAATCTTCCCCCGCTCCTCCTCCCTTCCCCTCGCCTCCTCTCTCTCCTTCCTCTCTCCGGCTCCTCGGTTTCTGCCTGTGCCCGACCTCGTGGCGGCCGTCTCCACGGCGAGAGTAGAACGATATAATTACCTATACGACCACCCTTCGGGTGATAAGGAGGTGAGGGGGGGGGAAGGGACCAACGTCGCACTCGATCGATCTTACTATCGAACTCACTACCGATCTCACAATCGATCTCAATCGATCGATCTCACAATCGATCTGACTATCGATCTCACAATCGATCTCACAATCGATATCACATTCGGTCTCGCTATTGATCTCACAATTGATCTCACAATCGATCTCACAATCGATCTCACATTCGATCTGACTATCGATCTAACTATCGAACTCACTTTGGATATCATTATCGATCGTACATTCGGTCTCACTACCGATCTCACTATCGATATCACAACCGATATCACAATCGATCTCACATTCGGTCTCACCATCGATCTCACTATCGAACTCACTATTGATCTCATTATCAATTTCAATCGATCGATCTCACAATCGATCTGACGATCGATCTCACAATCGATCTCACAATAGATCCCACTATCGATCTCACATTCGGTCTCACTGTCGATCTCACTATCGATCTCACAATCGATCTCACAATCGATCTCCCATTCGGTCTCACATTCGATCTCACTACCAATACCACTATCGATCTCACAATCGATCTCACAATCGATCTGACATTCGGTCTCACGCTCGATCTCACAATCGATATCACTATCGATCTCACTATCGATCTCACATTCGACCTCACTATCGATCTCACTATCGATCATCACAATAAAACACCAACATCATCATCACCATCATCATCAACAACATCAACATCAACATCATCATCAACATCATCATCATCATCATCATTCTCATCCTCATCCTCATCCTCATCCTCATCCTCATCTTCGTCATCATCATCATCGTCATCATCATCATCATCGTCATCATCATCATCATCATCATCATCATCATCATCATCATCATCATCATCGGGTCACCGACGGGACACCGGCGGGACACCGGCGGGACACCGCGGGGCCCCAGCCGCCCGGAAGGGAGACATTTGATCCGGCCGCGCCTCAGCCACACGGGACACCAGCGGGACACCGGCGGGACACCGCGGGCCCCCGGCCGCCCAGAAGGGAGACATTTGGTCCGGCTGCGCCTCAGCCACAGAGGGACACTTTCCTCTCGCACGCCCACGCAGCTTCGCCTCGCCCGCACGCACGGCACGCACGAACACGAAACCGAAATCGATTTCCCGGCAGGGGGGCTCTCCGTTCCACTTCGATCTCACCCCCTCACCTCCGATCATCGGCGTTCCAGGTCTGCGCGCTCCCATCCTTGGGCATCCGGCTTCCTTGGAGCAGCGCGTTCAGCATATTCATCAGCAGATTCCCGCTCTGGGGCGGGGGGGCAAGATGTCATGATAATGACGCGTTCCAAGATTTCCTAGTTTTCCTATCTCCGAGTCGGCACAGACATCCAGATGTCTCAAACAGTGCTTGCACTTAGGTGTTCTTACTTCTGTTCAAAGGTACTGGGCCTGTTCGTCGGTTTGGCGGCTATGTTGCCGCCGTCGCCGCCCCGTCGCCGCCTCGTCGCCGCCCGACGTCAGGGGCCGTGCGTCGGTCTGGCTGCTATGATGCCGCCGTCGCCGCCCCGTCGCCGCCTCGTCGCCGCCGTTCGTGGCTGTGCGTCGGTCTGGCGGCTATGTTGAGGCCGTCGTCGCCCGTCGCCGCCTCGCCGCCGTCCGACGTCTGGGGCTGTGCGTCTTTCTGGCGGCTATGTTTTTGCGGTCGCCGCCCCGTCGCCGCCTCGCATAGATTGCGCCGCATACACCTTCTAAGAAAATAATCGGATCTACCTCCCCCCTGGACTTCACGGCTCGCCTCTTGTATTGCAGATGACAGGCGATTCTGCCCCATCGCCCATCTTAAACGTGAGTTCGTATCATCCCGGCCAGGCCAGTAACGGTTCCCCCCTTCCTCTGCAAAAGATATTATGCGCACTCGTTTATCAAACATCAGCGGTGTTCAATAATCCCTTTCATTTCAACAAATGAGACGACATGCACACACGCGCGTCGTCGCGCGCGCCAGCCGAAATCCTTCAAAAACTCAAGGTTTCGGAAGGATTTCAACATCGAGTCCGCAACTTTAGTTCTTAAAACAGCATGCGCTCGCGGTCTCACGACTTCTCGATCACACCGTTGGTTTTTCAACATATTTTTGAGTGTTGCCAAGCGGACTTCTCGCGCACGCATGTCGAAATCGTTTGAACGCCCTTGCGCGCGTGCTGTCGCGATAATCCCTTGAACAAGATGGGACGAAGTGCACACGCGAGCGTCGGGGTGGGCGTGATGCTTTCGCTCGAGGAGTCTTTCGTCGCCGTTGCCATGGCCACCCGAGGCCGTTCTTTCTGGGTTTGTTGGAGCGCACATGGTTTTGCTGCACGCACCCTTGGTGTTCTTTTTCTTGTGGACGCTATTGCCAAGGGAACCATCGCGAGGGAGCCGCTCCTGCCAGCTCTCGCGGCAGGCCTGTGGCGACTCTTGGCCTCGCGACGGGTGAAGCGTTGACGCGGCGGCGACGCCAGCGCGGGTGTTCAGGTTTGGCCTTTGCCAGCTGCCTGAACTCACCCAGTATGGAAGGACCTCCGATATCAGAAAGCGGTGCTCGTCCAAGGTTGTCGAAGTGCCAGAAGGCGATGCCGACGTCATCGCGACGTGGGCCTGCCGTGTTCACCGCGGGAGGGCCCAGGGAAGCTGCGCAGCCTCGAGGCACAGCCAGAGTGAAGAGGCCGCCTCAGCCTGCGTTCGCTCCTCGTCGTCGTCGTCGTCCGTCGTCGTCGTCGCCGCCCGCCGCCCGCTGCCCGCCGCCCGTCGCCGTCGCCGAGGCGTGCTGGCGCTCGGCTGCGGCGGACGGCCCTCGCCCGTGCCGTGGAGGGGACCGCGGCCCCGGCGTACGACGCCAGCCGCCTGAGGACGCCCCCCTCGGCGCGCGGCGGGCGGCTCTCGGCGGCCCCCCCCTCGGGGGAGCAGCGAGCCGCGGCAGCGGTGCGCTGCGAGACTCAGGAGGGGAACAAAACACACAGACACAATTATTCGTCGACTCCCCAGAAAATATGCGAAAATATGGGAATTGGGCGGGAAGACAAAAATCCAGAAAATATGGGAAAATATGGGGAATCATTTTATTTGTGTGTATTTATTTGTGTGTCCCAGACAGCCGGGGCGCCCAGGGTTTCGAAGACTCCCTGCGGTTTCGCGCGGGCTTCTGGATTCCAGGCCTCCCCGGATGGGGTCAGAGCAGACGGGGTCGGAGGATCGCGCCGCATCGCCGATGCGTCGCCCGATGCATCGCCGATGCATCGTCGATGCTGTCGGCGGCGCTTGCGATGCATCGGCGACGTCGGCGTGAAGAACATCGGGCTCCACATCGAGCCGCATCGCCGATGCATCAGCGAGGCGGCGCGATCCTCCGACCCCACCTGCTCGGACCCCGTCTGGGAGGCCTCTACAGATACAGTCGGCCCTGATCAGTAGGTCGACCCTGCCAGAGCCAGGGTACCCTTGTGCCGTGTGTCTCGCGACCCATGCCTCCTGCGTTCCCATGGACATGTGGCCCTCGGAAGGGTCTCGTGCCCTCTCGCGTGTCCTGTCAGATCAAGCCCGACTGTACCCATCGGTCGTTGGAAGTACGTATTTTCGGAGTCCCAGATTTCAATCTACTTTAGGCGCCTTCCCACTTCAACGATCGAGTGGCTTCACCTTTTCCCTCCTCCCAAGGGGGCAGGCGGACATCCAACCTATCCTCGGCGCCTTCCTGCTTCATGCTTCCACCTACTCCTTCCGACCGATGGGCACTGCAGAATCCCCAGGACGCATCCCGAGCCATGCCGTGTCGTGGCACCGCTCTCGTCCTGACCCGTTCCACGCATTTCATTACACTACGTATGGCACCCTACGCATTACATTTTCGAGGCCCTGGGCTCCACGCCATGCCCTGACGGTCACGGGCGGGCTCCCCAGTGGAGCGCGCACGGTTCTGGTGTTCGCGTCGCGTCGCTTCGCTCCGTCCTCACCCCAACGGGCCGGGCGCCCTCCCCGCTTGCCCTGGGCGCGGAGGCGCGCCCTGGCTCGAGCGGGGCGGACGGCCGCCCGCGGACCAGTCGGGCCCAGGGAGCGCGCCGCAGGAAGGCGGGGGGCCGAGGGGCCCCTCCTCCTCCTCCTCCTCCTCCTCCTCCTCCTCTTCCTCCTCGTCCTCCTCCTCCTCCTCGTCCTCCTCCTACTTCCTCCTACTTCCTCCTCCTCCTCCTCCTCCTCCTCCTCCTCCTCCTCCTCCTCCTCCCCGTGGGTGGTGGTGGCCACACCGTGCGGTGAGTCGGTGGGGATTTCGGGGGGTCACTGCACGGCTTTGGGACCCGAGTCCCTCTCCGAGGACGTTTCGGGCGACAGGGGCCTCCAGGGTCCCAAGGCCGTGCGGTGGCGGACCGTGCGGCGAGGTCTCTTGGGGTTCCGAGGCCACCGCACGGTCTGTCACCGCACCGTTGCGGGATTCCAAATGGGGGCCGAGGGTCCGCAGCGTCGCCACGCCGGTCGTTGAAAGCAGCCATTCCTGGATTCCCATGCCCCAGTCTGTTCTAAAGGCGCCCTCCCACTTCAAGAGTCGACGTGCTCCTGCTGCGTTCTGTCCTCCTCTGGGAGGGCCTGCACCCACTCTGCTTTCTCCGCCTTCCCGCTTCATTCTTTTTTCCCTGCTTCTGCAGATCGACGTGTATCCCCATCCCCACTGGGGCCAGGGTTCGGACGAAGAGGACTGTGCACATGCACCGGTCTCGGCCAGGCCCATCCTGGGCCCAGGATCGGTGCAGATGCCTTCCCTGCAATGGCAGCAGGGCGTATGCACCGATCCTGGGCTGTGGATGGGCCTGGCCCGAGTCGGTGCAGGTGCATAGGTTCTCCTTCCTCCAGGGGTATCTCAGCCCGACCAGCCTGCCCTTCAGAAGGAGCAGGCGTGTATCCCCCCCCCTGGGTGGGTAAATCGGCCCGTGGGGCCAAGGTCGCGCCAGTGGGGGTAGCGATCTGTCAAGCGATGCTCAGAGGGTTCCGGCCGTGATTTCCTTGACGAAGACGTTGACGACGTTGACGACGTTGGCGACGACGACGACGACCACGATGACGGCGATGGCGACGACGACGACGACGACGGCGATGGCGACGGCGACGGCGGCCACGGCGACAGCATCGACCGACCGACCGACCGACCGACCGACGACGAAGGGGACGACGACGACGGCGACGGCGACCTTCGGCGTACGATCGAGGACCGAGGAGATTCCCAGACCACGTACATCGAGCATGGATGATGGAGGACGGCGAAGATCGGTCGAGAGTCGATCGAAGATCGAGCGAGGACTCCTCGCGCGGTCGAGGAGATCGAAGATCGATCGAGCATCGATCGAGGGTCGAGAATCGAGGATGGAGGTTCGAGGACTCCTCGCGCGATCGAGGATCCCGCGTCGTGAAACATTCACGGCGGACGCCCTGTCGTGATGCTCGTCCACTGTGAGCCGTTTCCGGGCCACGGGGCCGTCGACAGTTTCGCTCTGGCCGCAGAAGGCCCTG
Source organism: Prorocentrum cordatum (assembly GCA_963575745.1). Lineage (NCBI taxonomy): Eukaryota > Dinophyceae > Prorocentrales > Prorocentraceae > Prorocentrum > Prorocentrum cordatum. The sequence continues at coordinate 15,263 of CAUYUJ010015051.1, forward strand.
AGCAGCCCACCGAGACAGCGGAGAGAGAGAGAGAGAGCCTCGCTTTGGACCGATGCTGCGTGAGAACCTGCGGGAGGCCCTGCGGGGGCCCTGCTGGCATGCTGGAGAAGAGCACATGGGGGAGAACCTGCGGGAGGGCACCCGGCAGACCCCGCGGGGCACAACGCGGGAGACCGCGCGGGAGGCCGCGCGGGAGAGCACACGGAAGACCATGCGGGACACCATGAGAAGTCACCGACTTTGGGGGGCCAGTGGCGGCCTCCCCCGTGGCCGATCTCGCGAGCCATGCATCGAGCTTCTACGCGTAAGGTGTGAGGAGGAGGGGGAGGAGGAGGAGGAGGAGGTTGGGGACGCCCGAGTCAGGATTTCGGTAGCAACTAATGGGAGCCTCGTGTACCCTCGCAATTTTGTCTTTAACGCCGATTCGCGCCGATTAGCGTCTGGGAGTCGACGAGATAGCGCCGATTTAGCCTCGCGCCGATTAGCGTCGATTTAGCGTCGATTAGCGTCGACTAGCGTCGATTTCGCGTTGATTTGCGTCGCTTCGCAAGAGCCGTCAAGATGGTATGGGAGGCTCCCATGAGTTGCCACCGAACAGGATGAAACACCGGTTCCACACGGAAAGGTCTTACAGGGCCGTCACCATGAACAAATTTGAACGTTTGGGGTCTGTCCTGAGCCTCAGCGTAGCCTGCTCCTGTGCGCTCTTGTGCGAAATTCAGGCCGTTGCTTGTTAGCCGCGTTTCTGGACGGCGCCAGGCACCCCTGCGCGATCGCGAACAAAAAGTAACCCCACCAGCCCATCCAGAATCGATGCCCATGTGAGTTGCCCTGACTAGGCATGCGGGGGAGCACGCATTGCAACAAAAGGCTTAGAAACCGTCGTACTCAACGAGGGGGAGGATGGAGGAGGAGCCAGAGGAGAAGGAGGAGGAGGGGGGGAGGGGGAGGGGGAGGAGGGACGAGGGAGAAGGGAGGAGGGAGGATGGAGGAGGAACATGAGGATCAGGCGGAATGAGGAAGCGGGTGAGGAGGAGGGCGAACAGAAAGGCCAGAGGCCTCTTTGAATGCTTCTCGGAGTCTCTTCGGATGTCTCTTGAGAGCTTCTAGTAGGCCTGTTCGGGCGTCTTGGGGGCCTCCAGGTGGTCCCGGGGGCCTCTTGCCGCGTCTTGGGTGCCTCGGGGGAGCCTCTTGGGGGTCTCTTGGGAGCCTCTCGGGGGCATCTTGGAGGAATTTTGGGGCCTCTCAGGGCCTCTTGGGCGCCTCGGGGTCCTCTTGTGGTATTCTCGGGAGCCTCGGGGGCCATCTTGGAGGTGATCGATCAAAGAAGGAGGCGGTACTTAATTCGGGCTCCCCCCTAGAAGGCCAACACTGGGCCAAAACCTTAGTACAATCAGTGATTTGGGCTCTCTCGCCGAGGCCTTCTTGGACTCTCTAGGGGGTCGCGACCCCCCCGTCCAGGTCCGGGGCCAGGGGTAGGGGGTAGGGGGGATGGACCAAGACACCTTCCCCGCCCGCAAGCTGTCTTGCTCATTCCCGCCCGCCCTCCCAACACATAAGTAGCACCCAGGACTCAGCATGTTCAGCGGTTGTCTATGGATGGGCAGCTACTGGGAACCAATACAGACTCCATGTGCGCGATGTGGCGACGTGCGCCACCTGTGCCAGGCGCTTCAGGTGCGCCAGGCACCCGTGGTGCCTAAGCGTGCCAGGCACGTCTCGCGCACCAGATGCGCCACGTGCTCCATCTGTGCCTTGTGGGCCGCATGGCCCAGCCGCGCCAGGTGCGCCACGTCCGGGGTACGCGCAGAGTGGGCCAGGTGCGCCCGCACACGTGACAGTACACATCGGGAAGCATGTCGGCCCCCACCATCCTTGTCGAAAACGAATGCACAATCGCGGCGGGGACGCCATCATGGTGTCCGGTGGGCCTGCACACAGCAGGCAATATGCCAGCACCCCCGCGGTCCTTGTCAAACACCAATGGGCAGTGATTGCGGGGTGTCAGCGAACGATCCAGATTCAGCCGTGAAGTGCATGCTGGTCTTTTGACAGGGATGGGTGCCTTGCGCAAAGCAGGCAAGATGAGGGCAACCTCGCTGTCGTGGTCCAAAAACACTGCAAAGTGCTCGCGGGGCCCACGATCATGACCCAAGTTTTTGCCCCAAAGTGTGTCTCGTATTGTTTGTTGAAAGGGATTGGGGGTTCGCATTGGTCCTGATTGGCTGCCAGTCGCCTGGGGGAGAAGGCGTGTTGTGATGAACCCCTCCCCGATTGGGAAGAAGAAGGGGGTTGGAAAAAGCAGAAGATAATGAATAAGAAGAATAAGACAAATACAACTAATAGTAATAATAATGATAATAATAAGAAATAATAATAAAACGAATAAGAATGATAATAATAAGGAAGAAGAAGCAGCGCCCTAAACCACTCACGCTCTAGAGGGTTGGTGGGACTACAACATTGGGGGGAATCACGACAGGAGCCCTTGACCCAATCTTTCTGCGGCATTTCTTGTGCCGGGTCGATCCGTGAGGGCCGGTCCTGGAGCTCGATGGTCGAAACCGCCCAGCATGAACGACTTGCAGCACCCGGATCTCTGGTCCCAGAGGCTTCCAGAGGACTTTGAGGCCGCAAGCGATACCTCCCAACCATCCTGTGGTGTTGGGTCCTCGTTTTGAAGAGACGGTGCCCCGCGTTCCTCTCCTTCCTCCTCCCTTCTCCTCCGCCTCCTCCCTCCTCCTCCTCCTCCTCCTCCTCCTCCTCCTCCTCCTCCTCCTCCTCATCATCATCATCATCATCATCATCATCATCATCATCATCATCATCATCATGATCATCATCATCATCGTCCGGCACACTCACACGTTTCGTGGCCCCATAGGGAGCTCCACCGAAGCCCCAGTGCACAATTTCACCCCTCACACGTTCGTCGTGGCCCCATCAGGGAGCCCCACCGAAGGCCCCAGTGCTGCCGCCGCATGCGTCCCTACACCCATTTCGGCACACCCCTCACACGTTTCGTGGCCCCATAGGGAGCTCCACCGAAGGCCCCAGTGCTGCCGCCCGCATGCGTCCCGCTACACCCATTTCGGCACACCCCTCACACGTTTCGTGGCCCATAGGGAGCTCCACCGAAGGCCCCAGTGCTGCCGCCCGCATGCGTCCCGTACACCCATTTCGGCACACCCCCTCACACGTTTTATGGCCCCATAGGAGCTCCACCGAAGGCCCCAGTGCTGCCGCCCGCATGCGTCCCCTACATCAATTTCGGCACACCCCTCACACGTTTCGTGGCCCCATAGGGAGCTCCACCGAAGGCCCCAGGGCTGCCGCCCGCATGCGTCCCCTACACCCATTTCGGCACACCCCTCACGCGTTTTGTGGCCCCATAGGGAGCTCCACCGAAGGCCCCAGTGCTGCCGCCCGCATGCGTCCCCTACACCCATTTCGGCACACCCCCTCACACGTTTCGTGGCCCCATAAGGTGTGCCGCCGAAGAAGATACAATGGCGGGACCCACGACTGCATATGGTTGGGTCCTTCGCCAGGCTAATTTTTTTAGCCGCCGGCGGTCGCGGGCGTGAGCGGGGGGGGGTGAGGGGGGGAGGAGGGGGCCGGTCACGTCACGATTGGTGCCGGCGCCGGTTGGGAAGGCCCAAGGGTGGCGTTCGCGGCGCCAGCGCGAATCGTGACGTGTCCAGGGCTTGGCCAGTCACGGGCGTTTCATGCCAAAGAGGCTTCTGGAGTGCAGTGCTTCGTCCTCCGCTCTCGTGGAGGCCTGCAGCCCGCAATGAAGCCGAGCGCGGCAGGACCAAGCTGCAGGTTGGCATGATGCGGACCGAGGCCCGCGCGAGCCCCGTGCGCGACCGGGAGTCGACGACGCCGCGCACGAGTACGTCCCTGCCCCGGCCCAGCCGCAGGGGGCAGGGTCGAGGATCGGGCATGATCGAGGTGCGAGGATCCAGCTGTTCGGTCTCTTCTGTTCCGGGGCCTCCAGCGGCCTCTGGAGACCTCCGCAGAGCTCCTCGCTTTTCGGCCAGGCCGCAGGGGACGAGGGTAGGCTTCGAGTCCAGGCCTTCTCTAGAGCGAAGCTGGGAGAGGGGAAGAGAGAGCAAGAGGATGGTGTGGGGGTGCTTCGAGAGGGCCGCACATGGGTTCGGAACAGGTGGGACGGTGTTTGTCGGGGAACAAACAATGACATAAACACAAGATTCGGAGGTCCGCTCAGATTTCTCGAATCGGCGCTGTAGCCCCCGGCGGTGCCTCCAGCGTTGCCCCTGGCGCGCTCCACTCGCCATGGAGGGGTTCCAGCGCCGATCCGAGAAATCCGCGCGCACCTCAGAGTTGTAATGTTTATGTCATTGTTTGTTCACCTAGTCTGGCAGCAGTCCCTGCCCGTTTTGGGCAGGAGGCGAGCGTGATCCCCTCAGCGGCGGACATCGGCTGTGCCGCAGTATCCGCTGTCCAGGATATGGCGGCATTTGCTGCTGGGCTTCGTCGGAGCCCCCGATGATGATTTGCCTCTTCTTGGCCGTGCCCAGTGCTGGGGGGGAGGGAGAGGCTTCCCAGATCAAGGCAGACATGCCGAGCTTTAAGGGCCGTTCAGAAACGGTTCGGCAGAAGACGCGGTCTCGGGACAGGTTTCGGTGCGTCCACGGGCATGGCGTCGGATGTCTGGGGCAATGAGGGATGCGGACGAGAAAGACGAATATGAGGAGGATGAGGAGGAGGAGGGGGAGGAGGTGGCGGATGAGAGAGGAGGAGGAAGAGGAGGAGGAGGAGGAGGAGGCGAAGGAGGGGGCGAAGGAGGAGGAGGAGGAGGCGGCGGAGGAGGAGGAGGAGGGAAGAGGAGGAGGAGGGAGGAGGAGGATGGGGATGATGATGATGATGCTGATGATGATGATGCTGATGGTGAGGATGATGATGCTGATGATGATGATGCTGATGGAGATGACGCTGATGCTGCTGGTGATGATGCTGATGCTTATGATACTGATGATGATGGTGATGATGATGATGATCATGATGATGATGCTGATGGTGCTAATGACGCTGATGATGCGAATGCTGATGCTGCTGCTGAAGCTGCTGCTGATGATGATGCGGATGGTATGATGATACCGATGCCGATGATGATGCTGATGCTGATGATGCTAATGACGATGACGATGATGCTGACGCTGCTGATGGTGATGCTGCTGATGATGATTATGATGCTGCTGATGATGATGGTGATGATGATGATGATGATGCTGATGCTGATGGTGCGGATGCACTGCTGATGATGATCATTCTGCTGTTGATGATGATGCTGATGCTGCTGATGATGATGATTATGCCGACGCCGATCATGCTGACGATGATGATGCTGATGATGGTGGTGATGATGCTGATGATGCTGATGCTGATGCTTATGATGCTGTTGCTGCTGATGATGCTGATGCTGATGTTGATGTCTATGTTGGTCATAATAATGATGCTGATTATGATGCTGATGCTGATGCTGATGATGATGCTGATGCTGATGCTGATGCTGCTGCTGGTGATGCTGATGATGATGATGCTGATGCTGATGCTGATGATGCTGATGCTCATGATGATGATTTGATAATGGTAATAATGATGATCATGCTTATGATGATTATGATGATGCTGATGATGCTGCTGCTGATGAGGGTGATGCTGCTGCTGCTGCTGCTGCTGCTGCTGCTGATGATGATGATGATGATGATGATGATGATGATGATGATGATGATGATGCTGTTGACGATGATGATGAGGATGAGGATGATGATGATGCTGATGATGAGGATGAGGAGGTGGAGGAGCATGAGGAGGAGGGAGGAGGAGGAAGAGGTGAATGAGGAGGAGGAGGAGGAGTAGGATGATGAGGGGGAGGGGGAGGAGGAGGACGAGGAGGACGAGGAGGAGGAGGAGGAGGAGGAGGAGGAGGAGTCAAATTTGCCAGGTCGAGCCGGTCAGCGGGCCCCACCCGTTCCCTCCCTGTGGCAGACAGTGGTATTGAGGCTGGAATGCGTTGCCCCCACGGAAGATGCTCGCGCGCGGTCTTGCTTCCGACGACTTAGTACGGAGGAGGACACCAGGAGGAACGAACGTTGAATGTGCTCTACTGTGCTTTCAATCCTGGGGAAGGAAAGACGGTGGGAGTAGAGCTTGGCAGCGGGCAGATTGTGGGCAGGATTGGAAGGAGTTCTCGTCGAGTGGTTCTTTTGGTTGGGTCGTGGCGGTCGGATGGATAGGGTGACGTTGAATGGCCAGCTGGGCAAGGCAAAGCCTTGGACGAAGGAGCACCGTTGGTTCCGAAGGGTCTCGGTGTTCCCTCGGCTTTCCCCTCGACTCTTCCTTGAAAGGGTCGGCCGGACTTGGACAAGAGAGGGGCGCCGGCAAAACTCCGGCCGTAGAGTCGGGTGGTCGTGCTGAGTGGCGTGTCGGTCGGTTGGTGTGGCGGTCGTGTGGTGTGGGGCCGCGGCTCAAGCCGCCGCCGTCGGCGGCAAGCCAGGGGGCTCTGAGCTTTCGCCCCGTTCTGCTCGGCCAGCCCGTGGCGGCTGGGAGGAAAGGCACTGCAGCCCGCCTGATCACGTCTGCGCGCTTCGACCACCATCACCTCTGCTTTCTCGCTGTCCTGCTTGTCGTCCTCGTCGCCCTCCTGCTCCCCTGCTGGTCACGCCCAGCTGCGCGTTCTCCCGCCGATGCTGCAGGGTCATGCTGGACGTGGGGCGCCTCGCGCGCTTGCTTGCAAGGCAGGATTGTGCCCATATTTCGTGATTCGTTGCTCCTTCAGCTTCTCCTCGCGGTGCTCAGGTGTGAATTGGTATGCGGTTGGACAGTTGAAAAATGCTACACGACAACAAGCTGAACACACCAAGGCGTGCCCGCGGTTTTGTGTTTCTCTCGACTGTGCCAGATGTGCCCCGCCCGTTACCCCGTGATTGCGCTCGCTGTGGGCTGATTCCAGCCTCACCCCCCGTCTTCTCATCCACCTACGGTGGGTTCGTGTCGTGCCGACGCGGCTGGGACCCCGCCGCGGGTGTTCAAGGCTGAACGCCTCTGGCGGCCCAGAGTCGGCCAATCTGGAAAGATCTGGCGATCGGAACGCCGCGGATTGTTCGAGGCTGAACGATCCACACGGTGTCAGACACCAATGCTGGGGTCGTCACGACACGAAGCTGTTGTATCGCTCCCGCATCGTTTCTCCCTCCTCCTTGTCTGCCTTCCCCCCTCCTCCCATGGAGGGAATCATGTGGGAGGAGGATAATGAGGAAGATAATGAGGATGATATGGCCGAAGAGGAGGAGCAGGAGGAGCAGGAGGGGTGCTGGATAATGTTGAGGAGGAGTAGGGGGGGATGAACAAGAGGAGGAAAAACAGTAGGATCAGGAGAATGAGGAGGGTGATTATGATGCTGCAGATGACGATGCTGATGCTGCTGCTGCTGCTGCTGCTGATGATGATGATGATGATGATGATGATGATGATGATGAGGAGGAGGAGGAGGAGGAGGAGGAGGAGGCTGCTGCTGCTGTTGCTGCTGATGATGGTGGTGATGATGATGATGATGATGATGATGATGATGATGATGATGATTACGACGCTGATGATGCTGACGATGATGCTGATAAGGATGCTGATAATGATGATGATGCTGATTATGATGATGATGATGCTGATGCTGCTGCTGATGATGATGATGAGGAGGAGGAGGAGGAAGAGGCGGAGGACGAGGAGGAGGCGAGGGTGGAGGTGGACGTGGCGGAGGAGGAGGAGGAGGAGGAGAAGGAGGAGGAGGAAGAGCAGGACCACAGGCCCCGGGATACCCCCCCGCAGGATCTCCAGAGACCCCGACAGTGGCGAAAGCACTCGGGACTTGCCCGTCGTCGTCCTCGTCCGTCAGCAGGGTGACGGTGAGCAGCAGCCATACGCACGGCGACGCCCGGGCATGTTTTCCAATGGACTTCGAGAACGTTTGCCCCTCGCGTTGTCAAAAATCACGGCGGGATTTGTTTCGCTTATTTCGGCTTGCGGCGGCCCTTCCTGGGCCTCGCGGCACCGTCAGAAAACGACTCCAGACGACAAAGCGGCCCCCGGGGAACGGGTCCAGACCTCTGGGGGTCGAAGTTGCGACACAAATCACGACGTCGGGCGTCCGAGACGTATTCCTTCCCGAGTTCCGAGCCAGTCGGTCTCACCATCGCGGTCGAACAGCAATAACACGAGCACGTTGGTGGCAGGGGCGCGGCGCGCCAGACGCACGGCGCGTGCATGATTTGGGCAGGCAGGCTCGGGCCCCGCGTGAGGGGTGCCGCGGGCGCTGGCACCGAAGAGTATCGTGTCGGATCTGCGGTCCCCTAGGTTTCCAACGACGATGTGGTGGGGAGTGGCCAAGACAGGGGGTGATGGTGGGGGGGGAGTGGGGATCATGATTGGAGTCTATGATCTCTCCCCAGACTGCATATGGCGCCTCTTCTTCTCCTGCTTCGTCTTCTTCTTCTTCTTCTTCTTCTTTCAGTAGGTCCCGGCACCTCAGATCGCCGACGATGTGATTTTGAGCTGGCCTCTGGGTCCCTTGTGGAACATCATAAAATGTCGAGGTCTGCGCGGATTTCTCGGATCTGCGCTGGACCCCCTGGCGGCGCCTCCGGCGCCGCTCCTGGCGCGCTCCGCGCGCCAGGGAGCGGGGTCCAGCGCCGATCCAAGAAATCTGCGCGGACCTCCAAGATTGTCTCGAAGACGCCTACGGCGAATTCCCGCTGCCCTTTATTTTTTGGCATCGCCCATATGGCCGAGCGTTGTGGCAAGAGCTCTGTCAAGCTATCGGACCATTTGTTTCCCCAGCCGTTCGGGGAAACCCTTCGGGGAACACTTGGGGGAGGATGGCGGGGAAGATCAGGAGGAGGAGGAGGTGGAGGAGAAGATGGAGGAGGAGGAAGAGGAGGAGGAGGAGGAGGAGGAGGAGGAGGAGGAGGAGGAGGAGGAGGAGGAGGAGGAGGAGGGGGCAGCTTGGGAGCCTCTGGGGGCACTCTTGGGGCCTCCTTGGAGCTTCCAGGGAGCCTTTTGGAGGTGTCTTGGGGGTCTCCTTGAGCCTCTTGAGGGCCTTTGGGGGCTTCTCGAGGGCCTCTTGGGGGCCGTCTTGGTGCATTCCTGGCCCGTCTGACACCGTCGGAAGCCGTCTTGGAGGGCTCTTTGTGCCGACTTTGGGCACCCCTTGGAGGCCATCTTGGCCGTCTTGGAGGCCATCTTGGGTGTCTTGGAAGCCTCTTGGGCGCTCTTGGGGCCGTCTTGGGGGCCTCTTGAGCCGTTCTGGGGCCATCTTGGAGGCCTCTTGGGCGAACTTGGGGCCCTCTTGGGGCCGTCTTGGGGCCGTCTTGGGGGCCTCTTGAGCCGTTCTGGTGCCATCTTGGAGGCCTCTTGGACGATCTTGGGGCGATCTTGGGGGGCTCTTGGGCCGTCTCGGGCCGTCAGAAGGCCGAAAATATTCAACTGTTGAAATCCTTCAGAAACCAAAGGCACATCAATGATTTTGGCCTCGCCGTGCCTTTCTGGAGGTCCTCTTGGAGGCCTCTTGGGCCGTCTTGGAGATCTCTTGGGGGCCTCTTGGGCCGTCTAGGGCCATCTTGGAGCCATCTTGGCCGAATTGGTGGCCTCTTGGGCGGACTTGGAGGCATCTCGGACCCTCTTGGGCCTTCTTGTAGGGCATCTTGAAACATCTTGGGCGCACTTGGAGTCCATCTTGGCCGTCTTGATGGCCATCTTGGGCCATCTTGGCCGTCTTGGAGGCGATTTGGGCAAGGCGGGAGATTTTTCGGCGGCCTTCTGGGTGGCCGGCGGCCGAAGCCGCAAAGGGAGTTCTCAACGAACCAGAAACCTCCAAGCATCTAGCACGCCAGGAACCCCTGTGGCAGGGGGCAGCGGATAGAAGACGCCTACGGCGAATCACTGCCGCCCCCTGCCTTTTAGAATCGCCAATGTGGCCGAGCGTTGTGGCAAGAGCTCAGCCAAGCTCGGGGACCTCTTGGGGGCCGTCTTAGGGCATTCCTGGCCCGTCGGAAGCCGTCTTGGGGGCCTCTTTGGGCCGACCTGGGGCACCCCTCGGAGGCCATCTTGGGCGTCTTCGAGGCATCTTGGGGTCCGGGGCCCTCTTGGGCCGTTCTGGGGTCATCTTGGAAGGCGGGCGATCTTGGGGCGATCTTTGGGGGCTCTTGGGTCGTCCTGGGCCGTCGGAGGACCGAAGAGAAGCAACTGCCCAGATCCTCCAAGAACCTGGAGCAAGTCGATGATTTTGGCTTCTTCGGGCCTTCCAGGATGCCCTCTTGGGGACCTCTGGGGCCGTCTTAGGGACCTCTTTTGGGCCTCTTGTTGTGCCGTCTTGGGCCATCTTGGAGGCGTCTTGGGCCGTTTGGGGGCCATGTTTTGAGCGCTTTGGGAGCGAGCGGGCGACTCGGCGCCCTCTTGGATCGTCTTGGGGGGCCTCTTGGGGCCCCCTTGGCCCCTCTTGGGGCCCTCTTCCCGGAGCCCAGGGGGGCACTCGGGAAGCCCCAGGGGGCACGCGGGAAGCCCCCGGAGATTTTGAATTCAGGGCCCGGGCCCCATAAAGGCTCCTCAGGAGAAGAGAGGATAGAGGCTTCGAGGATTGGGCGCAGGACCTGAGGACACGCCCACTCTGTGCCCAGCGGCATGGTGGCGGATGGATGTTTATGTAATTTGTTGTTCCTCCAATCCTGTCATCGGGCCCCGAGACCATCAAACGCGGACCCAGGACGCAACATTTCCCCTGGAAGCGGTCGGGACCTCTGGGGCCGCGGATTGAAGAAATAGGATCGGCGGGTGTCAGGGACTCCTGCCAGCCTCGACAGTGTGAGTAGGCAGGTCCCGGGCCCTCGCCGAGCAGCCTTGCTTTTTTGCCTCGACGGCTGCATGCTGCACGCACGGCACTGCCACGGGGGGGCCCCGGTTGCCAGGATCGGCGGCCGGCCCCCCGGGGGGAAGCAAGAGTGAGGAGGCCTTCTCAGACGGTTCGGAAGTCCCCGGGCCTCCTGCGAAGTTTGCGGAGCCTTCGCCGAAGACGCAGAACGCCTCCCAGAAGGCCGCCGGGCTTCGGAGAAGCCCCGCCGCCCTCGGCCTTCTCTGTCTCGCTTCCCCCCCTCGCTCGCCGCCCAAGCCGGGGTCGAAGTGGATGGGGTCGGAGGATCGCGTCCCACTGCCGATGCATCGGCCAGACGGCGCGAGGTGGAGTCTGATTTTCTCCGAGCCGACTGTGTTCGGCACGTGTGGACCAGGGCGTAAACCTGGACCATCTTTGCGAATCCCCCCCGCCCGGTGGGCGCAGGAGACTGTCGGGCATCTTCTTTTCCGCCGGAGGAGACGCTGGAGGAGAAGCGGCAGCAGTGGAACGAGGAAGAGGAGCGTGACGAGGAGCAAGGGGAGGGAGGATGAGGAAGAAGCCGAAGACGATGACGAGGAGGGAGTGGTGATGTGCGCAGGAGGAGCAGGAACAGGCAGGAGAGGCATGAACACGAATACGTATGACGATTCCGATGGTGAGGGTGATGATGATTGTGGTGCTGGTGATTATGATGGGGCTGGCGATGATGGGGATAGTGACGATGATTGCTGTGGTTGTGATAATGGTGGTGGTGGTGGTGGTGGTGGTGGTTGTGATGGATGTTGGGATGCTAATGCTGTGGTTGATGCTTCTGGGGATGCTTGCCAGGAGTCTGATGGCGATGGTGATGATGCGGATGATGGTGGTTGCCTTTATGATGATTGTGATGGTGATGGGCAGGTTGATGCTGCTTATGAAGTGGGCATGGTGATGGTGGTGATGTTGATGTTGATGATGGTTCCGATAACGAATAATATTGCGGTGGTATCATGATAAGCATGATGATGCTGATGATGATGACGATGATGCGCACCAGGATGATGAAACTGATGCTGCTGATGATGATGGGTTATTGATGATGATGAGGATGATGATGTTCATGACGATGATGATACTGTTGCTGGTGATGTTGATGATGCTGCTGATGGTGATGACTCTGATGACGAGGATGCTGCTGCTTGCTGCTGCTGCTCATGATATTGCTGATGCTGCTGCTGCTGATTATGATGATGCTGATGATGGTGATGCTGACGATGCTGCTGATGATGCTGGTGCTGCTGATGAGGTCGATGAATCTTCTGATGATGACGGCGATTATTATGATAATGATGAGGA
>CAUYUJ010015051.1:30000-34356 GCA_963575745.1 Prorocentrum cordatum
GCAAACACAAGGCGCTCGCGCGCGGCCCCGCTTCCGACGACGACTCGGCGAGAGGACAACTGCACGGGCCGCGCATGGGTGGGAGCGGCAACACTTCTGATGGGCGCGGCGAATGCGACGCGAAGACACCGCACTGCCACTTTCACTCACACAGTGTGCGGCGCTTGGGCGAGGTCGGCATTCCACCCGCTCTCGCGCGGCCCCTCTGCCGCTGCGGCTTCCATGCGATTCTGCGTCGCGCCCAGCGCGGGAACGCAAGTTCCGAGTAAAATGCGCATGGAGGTTGGGCGAGGGCGACAAGTCCGCCTTTCGCGCGGCCCCCCCGTTAATTAGCGAGTGAAGAAATGTACCGCGTCGAGGCGGGCGCCACTCTCAGGCGAAATCTGCGCGGCGACGATGCGAGAGCGTCATTTTCGTGCGCTTACACGTCAACGGACTCTCGTGCGTGTGTGCGCTGCGCCCAAGCGGGAACCCAATTCTCTCTAGAAATGAGCGCGTCGCCAGACGAGGGCGACACTTCGGCCTTTCGCGCGGACGCATTTTGCAACATAGCCGATGTCCACGCTGAGAAGAACATCTATGACAGTGTATGTTTTCCCCATGTGGGATTGAGGGTCCCGGATGGCGGGGCTATCGGCCGGCTGTGGGACAGAGTAGGAGCGCGCGAGCCTCTGCTCGCGGTAGACGGCGGCAGAGACATGCAGGCATTCAGTGTCATGTTCTATGTAATCTTCTCCCGCAACACATCTGCAGAAACAGCGTTGGAAACGGCGGTGCGTAGCCCAGCCGTTCCGAACGGTCCTGATGCAGGCGGTAAGCGCAGCGCCCGTTGGGGGCACAGCCGGGCGACCTTCCCTGTTACTGCGGGGAATGCCACCTTGAAAACCGCGCGCCTCATTCCCAACCATCCTGTGGTGTTGGGTCCTCGTTATGAAGAGACGGTCCCCGCGTTCTCCTCTCCTCTCCTCTCCTCCTCCCCCTCTTCCTCCCTCCTCCCCCTCATCCCGGCGTTTCACCCACCCAGTACAGCGTTTCGTAGCCCCAGGGGGAGCTCCACCGAAGGCCATGCGTCCCCCCCACTCATTACAGCGCTTCGTAGCCCCATAGGGAGCTCCACCGAAGGCCCTAGTGCCACCGTCCACATGCGTCCCCCCCGTTCAGTACAGCGCTTCGTGGCCCCATGGGAAACTCCACCGAAGGCCCCAGTGCCACTGTCCACAGAGGGGGGTTCCCCCCCACTGCAGTTACAGCGCTTCGTGGCCCAGAGCGCGGACGCTCCACCGAAGGCCCCAATGCCACCGTCGCCACATGACCGTCCCAACACTCAGTGCCCAGGCGTTTCGTGGCCCCACAGGGAGCTCACCGAACAAAGCCCCCCAGTGGGGACCGTCCACATGCGTCCCCCCCAACTCAGTTACAGCGCTTCGTGGCCCCTAGGGCGCCACCGAAGGCCCCAGTGCCACCGTCCACATGCGTCCCCCCCACTCAGACAGACTTTTGTGACCCGTCGGGAGCTCCACCGAGGGCCCACAGTGCCCACCGTACACATGCGTCCCCCCACTCAGTTACAAGCGTTTTCGTGGCCCCTAGGGAGCTCCACCGAATTTTGGCCCCAGTGCCACCTCCACATGCGTCCACCCCCCACTCAGTACAGCGTTTCGTGGCCCCATAGGGAGCCCCACCGAGGGTCACAGTGCTACCGTCCACAGGCGTCCCCCCCACTCAGTACAGCGTTTCGTGGCCCCACAGGGAGCTCCACCGAAGCCCCCAGTGGGACCGTCCGAGTGCGTCCTGAAACACCAAATTTGGCATTTTCGCCCACCCATTACAACGTTTCGTGGCCCCACAGGGAGCTCCGCCGAAGGGCCCAGTGCCACCGTCCGCATGCGTCCCGCACACCCAGGGTGGCATTTTCACACACCCAGTGCAGCGTGTCGTGGCCCCACAGGGAGCTCCACCGAAGGCCCCAGTGGGACCGTCCGTCAGCGTCCCGAAACACTCATTGTGGCATTTTCAGCCACCCAGTCCACAATTTCGTGGCCCCGTAGGGAACTCCACCGAAGGCCCCAGTGCCACCGTCCGCATGCGTCCCGAAAACCCAACGTGGCATTTTTACCCACCCAATACAGCGTTTCGTGGCCCCTTAGCGAGCTCCACCGAAGCCCCCAGTGGGACCGTCCGCATGCGTCCCCGAAGCCCAATTGGGCATTTTCTCCCACCCAGTACAGCGTTTCGTGGCCCCATACGGAGTTCCACCGAAGCCTCCAGTGGGACCGTCCGCATGCGTCCCGGAAACCAAATTTGGCATTTTCACTTGCCCAGTACAGCCTTTTCGTGGCCCCGTACGGAGCTCCACCGAAGCCCCTAGTGGGACCGTCCGCATGCGTCCCGGAAACCTTACTTGACACACCACTCACCCAGAACAGCGTTCCCCCCCACCCAGTGCAGCGCCTCGTGGCCCCATAAGGAGTTTCACCGAAGAAGATTTTCACAATTGCGGTACCCACAACTGCATATGGTTGGGCTTTTCGCCTGGATAATTTTCATGCAATTCAGGCGAGAGCCTCCTTTGCACATGAACAGCCATCCGTGCTTCTACGTAGCCATAAGGGCAGTGGCGAGGTAGGATCAGAAAGTCCAAGGAAGTGTCCCGCAATAGCCCCGTTTCGAAAAAGAACCGCCTTCAATCCGTGCAGTAGTTACTGTGCAATCTTACACTTCTGGACACACAGCCTGAGGAAATATCAGGCGAGAGCTCCGTGTCGAAAAGAACCGCGCTTCATCCGTGTATCTTTTGCGCAACGTGAGATTGTAGAGGCCCTACGGCCTTTTCCGTCGACCGACCCCGAAGGGGGGTCGCGAGTCAAGAGGCTACGGGAGGGTCGCGAGGGATCCGAGGAGCGCACGAAGGAAGGCCGTTGATCATCACAGAACGGCTTGAAGAGCACCTCGAGATTTGAGAAGGGACAGAACACCGTGCGTGGGTCGTGAGCAAGGGTGCTCTTCGAGGCGTCTTGGGGGGGATGCCTCTCGGGGGCTTATCGGAGACATTTTGAAGCCTCTTGGGGGCGTCTTGGCGGTCTCACCTCTTGGGGACTTCTTGGGGCCTGCGTGGGGGCGGCTGGAGGTCCTTGTGAGGCACCATCGCCACTTAGAACCGCCTTGGGGCTCTCGTGGAACCTCTTGAACGCATTCTGGTGGCCATCTGGAGCCAACTTGGGCCATGTGGCGCGATTTGAACACGACTGGGATGGCGCGATCTTGGAGACGCCAAAGAGCTCTAAGATCCTTGAAATCAGTTGGAAGCGGGGGGTTTGTGGGTGGGAGGGGGGCCACGCACACCTTGGGCCCCTCCGCCCGTCGGGGAAGGGATCTAAGGGGCTTCCCCTGAACTCGATCACGACGTTGCTTGACTTTCCGTGGGTGGACGCGCATGGAGACGCCCCCATAGTAGGCGACTTTTTTGGGACTGACGAGCACGGGGACGTCCCCAAGGTATCCCTAGGGATAAGGGAAGAGAGCTTGTAATCCGCACTGGAGCTGGATGGTAGGCCGTCGTCTTCTCACTCACGGCGACAAGGTCGGTGGACTTCTGCTCACAATCATTAGTAAAGTCGCCAAATAGTGGCGGCTTGCTTTGATGAGAAACAGCCCTCCATCCGAATAGATGTTGGAAGCTTGTGAGACGAACGTGCCTAGCGCAAACGCGAGAGCCACGTCTTGGCCCTCTCCTTCACCCGTGTATCTGCCTAGATTTTCAAGACGACTGTTCGGCGTTGAAGTGCAAGCCTCACTTTCAACGACCCCTCCACCCGCAGAACTGTTGAAACCTAGCGCTTTGGGATCGCGAACGGGGAGGAGGTCTCAGGCGAAACGTCCGGCCCGCCCTACCAACACGTCTGGTGGTCAGTCGAGAAGAGCTGTTTGTTTGGGAGGGGGGGAGGAGGGCGGGGGAGGAGGTGGGAGGGATGGAGGGAGGGAAGGAGGGACGAAGGAGGGTGGAGAGAGAGGGATGGAGAGAGGGATGGAAGGGGGAGGACGGATGAAGGGAGGGCGGGAGGGTCGAGGGGAGAGAGGGAGTGGGGGACGGATGGGCGAGGGAGGAGGCAGGGAGCGACGGAGCGAGGGAGCGGGAGCGGGAGAGGGCCTCGAATGCCGAGGGGCCTCCAGAGGGTGGCGCCCGCGCGCGCAGAGGCGACTCTCTCGCCGCTCGGGGGCCAGGGCCGCGGCCCGGCCGAGGTCGGCCGCGGCGTGTTCAGGCGCGGGTCCTCGGGGCAGTGGGGTGGGGTGGGGGTGGGGGCGGGGAGGGGTAGGCAGAAGTAATAGCAGTAGTAGAGGTAGTAGTAGTAGTAGTAG
>CAUYUJ010015051.1:34456-41956 GCA_963575745.1 Prorocentrum cordatum
GTAGTAGTAGTAGTAGTAGTAGTAGTAGTAGTAGTAGTAGTAGTAGTAGTAGTAGTAGTAGTAGCAGGGGAGGATCAGGAAGAGTAAGAGGTGAATGCAGAGTAGTAGGAGGAGGGGGAGGAGGAGGAGGAGGAGGAGGAGGAGGAGGAGGAGGAGGAGGAGGAGTGGGGGGAGGGCGGCGGAGGAGGAGGGGGATGAGTCGGGGGGTAGGAGGAAGAAGCGGATACGGCGGGGCAGCAGGAGGAGCAGGAGGAACAGGAGGGGAGAAGACCTCGCATCTCGCGCCCCTCCTCCCCCCCGCGCTCGTGCGTGACGGCGGCGAGGCCCCCCCGATGAGCGGACCGCAGCCTCGTCGCCGAGGCTGCGTGAGATCGCCCCAGGCGTGTGTGGGGAGTCCTTCCGCGGGAGGAGCGCCACTGCAGCGCCAGCGCCGCCGCTGCCCACTCCGCCCGCGTCACTGCTGCGGCCCTCCCGTCCACCGTTCCGTTCTGGGGGGCCGCGGCCGTTTTTTGTTTTGAGCGCGATTTTGAAGCCATCGATCGTCGGAGGCCTAGAAGTTGGCACCATCACCAATATCGACGGTCACCTGCCCCAGGGGAGGATGATTCCGATCTCGGCGATGGTGGTCATGTTCGGGGTTCTCAGGTGGCCCGACGATCACCACCAGCGCCAGAATCCAGGATCATCCTCCCATTGTAGAGGCAACGCTTTGCCGGACGGGGCTGAGACGATAATCTATCCGTTCCAGAACGTTCTGGAGCGATCTTATAGCGTCCCAGATCGCTTTGAGAAGACCACGGCGCCCGATACGTCCTCCAGAGCCGCCAGGTTATCCTCACCCGGAATTGGCCTCGTCCTGGCTTCGTCTTCCTGGCTTCGTCTTGCTCTGCGTTGGTGTTGTTGCCAGTTTCCAGGCCTCCAAGATCGCCCGTGCGCGCGCTCGCGCGCGGCGCGCGGGGCCGCGCGGATCTCGGGGAGGGGGTTGGGGGCGCGCCGCTTGGGGGTGGTGCAAGGGGGGGTGGCTTTCTGTTGAGCGTTATTCTCTACGGCCGGACCGAGGTATAAGATCGAGGTCGGTTCGGGGAGGGTGCTCTAGTGTTTTTCGTGTCTGTTGGATGCTCTTCAATATCGTGGAGGGAGGGTACCCTCGGTGATCTTGTGGTTTGGGTTGTTTTTGTCCAGCGGAGGGTCTCATGTTCTTGAAGGGTGTTCTTCGTATGTCCTATGTCTGGCCGCACTCCCTCGCACAGTGTGTTCTGGAGCTCGTAGCACTCTCGATTCTCGTCGTCGTCCTTCGTTCGTTCGCTCGTCGCCCACCCCATGCCTCCTCCTCCTCCTCCTCCTCCCTCCTCCTCCTCCGCCTCCGCCTCCGCCTCCTCCTCCTCCTCCTCCTCCTCCTCCTCCTCCTCCTCCTCCTCCTCCTCCTCCTCCTCCTCCCCCTATGCCCTTGCCTCCTTGCGATGGCAATGCTGGGCCCAGGAGAACACCAGGATGGCCCCGAGAACCCGCCCGGCCCCACCCCGCCCCGCCTGGCCCGCGCTCTCCCTCGTGCAAGGGCCAGGGCGTGCGTGCCATGTGTTCGCGTGCGACAGCGGGCGATGTCGAGGGGAGGGGCGGTACTGTCACGTTTCGCGGCAGCGCCGTCTGGGAATGCCCAGAAATGGCCAAAGGCAGTTCGGAGGTCAGCACGGATCCTGACATCACCTGGGAGGGGGGCCGCCACGGCTGGTAACGGCCGATGTCTGGAAAAAGCAGAGAACGCTCTCCTGAGAGGACGAGCGGCGAGACGTTGACCGACCACCCCACCGAACCCGTTTTAAAGAAGAAGCCTCGCTCCAATCGTGGAGCCGCTGGAAATATGTAAGACGAGCGTGCGCGGCGCCAAGATGCGAGAGCCTCAAAGATTGGCACTCCATCCGTGCGACCGGATCTGCAAAGAGGAGTGTGCGCGGCGCCAAGGCGGCAGTCACATGAAAAGCACAACGCCCACCCTCCTCCCTTCGCTTCTGCTCGTTGCTTCCCTCCCTTTCCTTTCCTCCTGCTCCCTGCCTGCCGTCTCCGCCTGGCCCGTCTTCTGCCTGCCCGCCCGCCCCGCCGGCCCTGGCCTCCCGCCTGGGCGTTCGTCATCGTCTACCTGCTTCTCCCCTCCTCGCCCTCTTCCGCCGGACAGCACAGCCTGCCCGGAACCAGCGTGGCGGCATGTAGCTCTTGTGCTGTTTTTCAAGACGAGCGTTCGCGGCGCAGGAAGGTGAGAGACCTATTCCGAAAACGACTCGCTCTCCGTCCACGTAACTGTTGGTGCTGGTAGGTTTTCGAGACGAGTGTGCGCGGTGTAAGGCGAGATCCCCTGTTTGAAAACGGTTTGTCTTTTACTAGCTGAACTGTTTGAAAGTTTGAAAGGTTCAGGCCGTCGAGGAAAACGACATCTCAGGCGAATCGCCCGCCAGGCCCTACCGATATGGCTCCTTGTGCGATAGGTGTGAGTTGTTTCTAAATAAGACGGATGAAGGAGGCAGAAGACTGGTTCAACAGACGACCAGTTCAACATGGACCGGTTCAACAGACGCCCAGTTCAACAGACACCAGTTCAAAAGACGACAGGTTCAGCAAAGTTCGGTTCAACGAAGACCAGTTCAACAGGACCGGTTCCGCAGAACCGGTCCCGTGGAACCGGTTCGACAGGACCAGTTCCACAGGACCAGTTCCACAGAATTGGTTCTACAGGCCCAGTTCCGCAGGACCAGTTCCACAGGCCAGGTTCCGCAGGACTGGTTCCACAGGACCAGATCGGTCCACTGGCGCTCCAGACACTCTAGGCACTCTGGGTACTCGCGGTGCTCCAGGCCAGGCACTCGAGCCGGGTGCTCCGGCACCCGCCCGCCCGCCCGTCCCGACCCGCCCGTCAGTGCATTCGCGTGCCAACGCGATGATGCGCAATACTTTCATGTCCCGCCCGCCAGACCCGACCCGTCACGCCTGTTAGGGTCCGCCCGACCCGTCCCGCCTGTTAGGGTACTCGCGTGCCGACTCGATGATGCATCATACTTTGATGTCCCGCCCGCCCGACCCGACCCGACCCGACCGTTGGGGTCCGCCCGCCCGACCCGACCCGCCTCGCCCGTCATAGTCCGCCCGCTCGCATGGCCTCTCCCGCCCGTTAGGGTACTCGCGTGCAAAGTCGATGGTATTTAGTGCCCCGCCCGCCCGACCCGACCCGACCCTCCCGTTAGGGTCCACCCGCCCGACCCGGCCCGGGCCGCTCGTGAGGGCCCACCCGCCCGCCGGACCCGACTCCCGTTAGGGTATTCGCGTGCCAAGTCGAGGATGCATCATGCTGTAATGTCCCGCCCGCCCGACACGACCCGACCCGCAGGTTCCGCCCGCCCGAACCGACCCGTCCCTCCCGTCAGGGTCCGCCCGCTCGCCGAACCCGTCCCGCCCGTTAGGGTTTTCGCGTGCCAAGTCGATGATGCATCATGCTTTAATGTCCCGCCCGCCCGACCCGACCCGACCCGCCCGTTGGGTTCCGCCCGCCCGAACCGACCCGTCCCGCCCGTTCGGCTTTGCTGGACCCGACCCGCCCGTTAGGGTATTCGCGTGCCATTTCGATGATGCATCATACTTGAATGTCCCGCCCGCCCGACCCGACCCGTTAGGGTTCCCGGCCGACCCGACCCGTCCAGCCCATTGGGGTTCGCCGCCCGCCGGACCCGACCCGCCCGTTAGGATATTCGCGTCCACCTCGACTATGCGCCATACTTGAATGTCCCGCCCGCCCGACCCGACCGACCCGCCCGCGTTAGGGTCCGCCCGCCCGACCCGACCCGATCCGCCCATTAGGGTCCGCCCGCCCGCCCGACCCGATCGTCCCGCCCGTTAGGGTCCGCCGCCCGCCCGACCCGTCTCGCCCGCTAGGGTACTCGCGTGCCAACTCGATGATGCATCATGCCGAAATGTCCCGCCCTCCCGACCCGACCCGACCCGCCCGTTAGGGTCCGCCCGCCCGCCCGACCCGACCCGCCCGTTAGGCGTGCCAGCTCGATGATGCGCAATGTGTCGATGTCCCGCTCGCCCGACCCGACCTGCCCGTTAGAGTCCAGCCCGACCGACCCGACCCACCCGTAGGGACCGCCCGCCCGACGGGTCCCTCATCACTCATCTATGCTACTTCTTCTCATCTCTCATCCCTCCCTCCCTCGTCCCTCCAACTCTGGGCTCAGAGATGTCCGCACTTGAGGTGATGAGATTTGGTTTGGCCCGCTTCCCCGAGACATCTCTTGTTTTTAGTAGCACTTGCACATCTTGCCGCAAGTACAGGGTGGTTCTTCTGGGCCGTTCCAGCTGACGATTCCTCCGCCTCCTCCGTCTCCTCCTCCTCCTCCTCATCCTCCTCCTGCCTCCGTCTTCCCTCATCCCTCGTACCCCCTAATTCTCTTCATCCCTCATTCCTCATCCTTCCGCCCTCCCTCCCTCATCCCTCCTTCACTCGGCCCCCATCTATCCCTTCTTCACCCTAATCCTCACCTCCCTCTCTCATCCCTTCCTCATCCCTCCCTCCCTCTCTCCTCCTTCGTCCCTCCCTCCCGCCTCTCTCATCCTTTCTCCCTCCCTCCCTCCCTCCCTCATTCCTCCTTCCCTCATCGCTCATCCCTCCCTCATTCCTCTCTTGTCCTCCCTTGAGAAGTTGTAATTACTGGGGACGCGGTGTCTGGAGAAACGGTTCGGGGAGGAAGGTGCACAGAGGAAACGGTTCCTTGCAGGGAAGAGGATCCAGGGAAACGGTTCCGAGCAAGCGGTCCTGGGGAAATTGCTCCGAGCAAGCGCATCCGGGGATGCGGTTCTTGGAGAACAGTTTTGGGGAAGCGGTTCCGGGGAGACAGTTCCAGGGAAACGGTCCTCAGGGGAAAGGGTCTCCGGGGAAGAGGCCTCCGGGGAAACGGCCCTCTGCAGGGGAAACGGTTCTGGGGAAGCGGTTACGGGGAAAGGGTTCCTGGGGAAGCGGTCTTGTATCAAGGAGGAGGAGGAAGAAGAATAATAAGAAGAAGAAGAAAGAGAAGAGGAGGAAGAGGAGGAAGAGGAAGAGGAGGAGGAGGAAGAGCCTGAGCAGGAGGGCGAGGAGGAGCGGCAGCAGGGGGTTGACACATATTGGTCTCGAGCGTCTCCACTCAGCTCCTTCTGCTCTAACCCTCAGCCCGTCCTCCTCCATATCGCCGTCCTCTTTGCTCTTCTCTTTCTTCGTTCTCCTCTTCGTTCTCGTCGTCGTTGTTGGCGTCCCCATCCTCTCCTCGGCACCTCCTGCCCAATCCCTGACGCTCCCTCCTTGGCGGCGCTGGCGGTCCTGGCATCCACCCCCTCCCCTCCGAGGGCACCTTCGTTCCCGTCACCGCGCCGAGTCGCTGTGGCCCCCCATGTTTCAGCGCGGCCGGCTGCAGCTCGGTCCAGGCCACGGCTCGGGTGTTGGTAGAAGTGCCCCTGGCCCAAGGTACCCTCAGGATTTCCAGGGAGGCCCCCACGGCCTCCAGGGCACTCCTCGCGAGACCCAGGGGGCCCGAGGGGCTCCAAACTGGAGCGAAAGGCTAGGGGCGCCTTCGGCCAGGGACACCCTCAGCAACTCCCGAACATCTCTCTTTGAGGATGCAGTGCGCTGGAGGCGTTCTTTCCGCGGGAGGAAACAGCGCTGCACTCTGCCACAGTCAGGAAGCCGGGCGACTCACGAGAGCGGTGCCCACGTGATGGTCCTGCTGCTTTGGAAACTGCGGAGAAAGAGACACCAAACAACGCCCAAGCACGTCGATCCCTGCTTCCCGACTTTCGCGCTCCTCGCCCCCCGGGCGTCGGCGTCGGCATCGCTGGCGGAGCCGCGTCGGCGGCGGGATAAGGAGAGGAGGGGGAGGGGCAGCGAAGGGAAGAGGGGCGGCGGGAGGAGGGGGAGGAAGGGGGGAGGAGTAGGGAGGAGGAGAAGGAGGATGAGGAGGATGATGATGAGGAGGAGGAGGAGGACGGGGAAGAGGAGGATGAGGCGGAGGCGGAGGAGGAGGAGGAGGAGGAGGAGGAGGAGGGGAGGAGAAGAGGAGGACAAGTACGAGGGAGGAGGAGAGTAGGGAGGAGGAGCAGTACGGAGGAGGAGAATCAGGAGGACGAGGGGAGGAGGAGGAGGAAGATGAGGAGGAGGAGGAGGAGGAGGAGGAGGAGGAGGAGGAGGGGGAGGACAAGGAGGAGGAGGATAAGGAGGATGAGGAGGAGAAACAGGAGGAGGTGGAGGAGGAGGAGGAGGAGGAGGAGGAGGACGAGGAGGAGGATGAGGAGGAGAAACAGGAGGAGGAAGAGGAGGAGGAGGAGGAGGAGGAGGAGGAGGAGCATTAGGAGGATAGTTTTTTGTGCCGCAGAGCACTCCAGCCTGACGCCTTGGCTCTTGAGAAGGAGGAAGACGGTGACGAGTCGCTGCCGTCGTCGTCCTCATTAGCGGCCGCGGCATCGTCAGGCTCTGGAGTGCTCTACGACGACCGACGACCACCAACGGCCCCCTCCCCAACGCAGCGTGGTCGTCGCCGCCGTCGTCTACCACGCGGGTCGGATGGCCGACGACGACGACGACGACGACGACGACGACGACGACGACGGAGAGCCGCGCGGCCGCGCTGTTCCCCTTCGGCTCCGCAGCGGGCGGGGGGGCGGGCGCGCCAGATTGTCCCCCCCCCCCCGAACGGCGCGCCCCCTTCGCGCGCCGGAGCGCTGCGGGCGGGGAAGGGGGGGCCCCTCGGCGGCCCTCGCTGGCGGCCCCTCGGCGGCCCATCGGGTTGTGGGAGCGGGATGGATGCAGGAGGAGGAGGAGGAGCAGGAGGAGGAACCTGATGATGATGCTGCTGCTGATGATGATGATGATTCTGATGCTGCTGCTGATGCTGATGATGATGATGATGATGGTGATGATGATGCTGCTGATGATGATGATGTTGCTGCTGCTGATGATGATGCTGATGCTGCTGATGATGCTGCTGCTGATGATGATGATGATGCTGATGCTGATGATGATGCTGCTGATGATGATGATGCTGCTGCTGCTGAGGATGGGGATGAGGATGATGATGCTGATGATGCTGATGATGATGATGGTGATGATGATGCTGCTGATGATGATGCTGTTGCTACTGCTGATGATGATGCTGATGCTGCTGCTGATGATGATGATGGTGATGGTGATGATGATGATGATGATGATGATGATGATGATGATGCTGATGCTGATGATGATGATGATGATGATGATGATGATGATGATGATGATGATGATGATGATGATGATGATGATGATGATGATGATGATGATGATGATGTACGCGGTGCGGAGACGAGAGCCACATTTTTATGTTGGCCTGCCCTTCACCCTTGAAGCTGCTGCAGACTTTCAGGACCACTGTGCGTGGCGCTAAGGCTAAAGCCATATATTGAAAACGGTCTTCCTTCCATCCATGCAGCTGTTGCAAATTCCCGAGCGTCAGG
>CAUYUJ010015051.1:44456-209456 GCA_963575745.1 Prorocentrum cordatum
GGAGGCCTCCTGCCTTCTGAGCGGTGTTCTGTGCCTTCGGGGAAGGCTTAGCAAAGTTCGCGGAAGGCCAGGGGACTTCCGAGCCCTCAGAAAAGGCCTTCTCCTTCTCACTTCACCCCCGGGGCTCGCCGCCGCGAGTACAGAGGGGGTCCATGCCAAGAAACACCCTGCTTGCCTCCAGGGTTCCCTGGGTTTCTCGGGTTTCGATGGTTTTGCCATGGAAAGCGCGACGTCCCCACACCATACATCAATGTACGTCCTGGGGGCTCAGGGTTGGGTTTTTTGTGGAATGTTTCCTGTGGACTGGCCTCCAGTGTAGAGGGGGATGCTTGGGATCCTTGCGCGTTGCTCTGCCTCTCGATCCTCCGCCTGCCCTTCGCACCCGACCATTAACACCGAGCGCGCCGCACGGCTCGCAAATGTCAGAAACTTATCCGTCTGCCCCGATGTGATATATCGTAGATCCCCCGCGGCGGATCGAGGCCGCTCGCGAGTAGTTATTCTGCGATTCGTGGAACGCGCTTGTCTACTTGGGCTCACATGTGCTCCCTGCCCTCCCTTCGCCCTCGCCCCTGCCCCCCAGGGGTCTAGCTACGGTAGAGGGAAACAATTACTGAACACTTCCCCTCCCCCCAACTCAACGTTGGCACGCGCGGGAAACACTGCGGTCGAAGTGCATCTCATCAGACCCAACGCCAACTTTGAATATTGGGGGGGGAGGCGTTGACAGATGAATTTGGCACGAGTGTTCGCTAATTTGTTCCGAGGCCTGTGGGTATGTTACCCGGCACGTGGCTACGCTCGAACTGATTGGGGTGCTGAAGTACAGGGGGCGGTACAGGGGAAATGTTCGAGGGGTGGACTGGGGAGGAATCGTTTCAATCACTGCGAAACTCACACCGTCAACCGTGGACTTACCCCAGTCTGAGTCAGACAGGGGCAATTCGAACTTGACACTTTGCTTTCCGACTTCTACGACGAACCAAGGCGGCGGCTGACTGACAACGACGACGTCCGGGCAACAAGCAAGAAACGGCCCAAGCGGCTGCATGTTGTCATTTCTAGCGCCTACTCAACGGCCCCGGCGCCCCCAGGAGGCGCTTCGCGCATCCCATCCTATTTTTCACGTATTGCTCGTATCACTCGTCCCAGCACTCCCTGTTTTTTACAGATTACTCGTATCACTCGTAAGAAAACCCAAGAATCTTATTTCCTTTCTACGAGTGATACGAGTAATATGTGAAAAAATAATGAGTGATGGGGCGAGTGATACGATTAATACATGACGAATGAGGCGCGGGACGACCCGGGCGCCAAAACACAAAAAAAGCGATATAAACATGCATGCGTGCACATACATAAACATATAAATTTATGTATATATATCATGATGGTTTCGCAGCATCTTTACCCGCAGAAACGCTCGGCCAGCTCGCAGTTGACGGGGTGAACTAAAACATGAGACGGTAGAGGGAAACAATTACTGAACCTTCCCCCTCCCCCCAACTCAACGTTGGCACGCGCGGGAAACACTGCGGTCGAAGTGCATCTCATCAGACCCACCGCCAACTTTGAATATTTGGGGGGGAGGCGTTGACAGATGAATTTGGCACGAGTGTTCGCTAATTTGTTCCGAGGCCTGTATGTTCGGCTCGGGGGGTCCCGGGGTCCAGGGGTCCTCCCGGGGTCCGATCCGATTCGCTTTCGATGCTCCGCCGAGCCGATGCCGATCGGGTGCGGACTGCTCCTGCCCTGGCCCTCGTCGGCTGGGGCTGGGACGAGGAGTTCACTCCGTGCCAGAGCGTTCCGCAACGAGGAGGAGGAGGAGGAGGAGGAGGAGGAGGAGGAGGAGGATGAGGAGGAGGAGGAGGAGGAGGAGCAGGAGGAGGAGGAGGAGGAGGAGGAGGATAAGGAGGAGGAGGCGGAGGAGGAGGAGGAGGAGGAGGAGGAGGAGGAGGTGGAGGGGAGGAGGAGGAGGAGGAGCGAGGAGGAGGAGGAGGAGGAGAGGAGGATGGAGGAGAGGAGGAGGAGGAGGAGGAGGAGGAGGAGAGGAGGAGGAGGAGGAGGAGGAGGAGGAGGAGGAGGAGGAGGCCCCCTCAGAGCGTTTCGGAATCCTCTGGGAAGGCCGCGGCGCTCGATGCATCTCGGGGGTTTCCAAAGATGCCCCTGGCCTAAGGTGTCCCCAGCTGTGGGCTCCATTTTTGGGCCCCTGGGGCCGTCAGGGTCTCGTGAGGGGTGCTGTGGAGGCCGTGGGGGCAGCTCTTGGAAGTCCTGGGGGCACCTTGGGCCAGGGGCACTTCTAGCAACATCCGAACACCCCTCTGAACCGCTGGACCTTGGAGACTCCCGACTTCTCGTTCGATGTTATCCTGGTCCTGGCTTTGTGTCTTACTTCGCCCTCACCCTCGGAAGTTGCCAGATGTGCCCCAAGATATCCCCAGAGTCCTGCGCCGTTCTGGAGCCCATGGGTCCCTCTTGGCCTCGCGAGGGGTGCTCTGGAGGCTGCTGGGGCCTCCCTGGTTCGGACGGGCCTGGAATCGAGATAAATCCGTTCCAGAATTTTCGGAACACTCAGAGCGTTCCGGAACGCTCTGAAACTGCCGCGGCGCTCGATACGTACTCCAAGCCAGCCAGCTCTCAAATATTCTCGATGTATATCCGTCCGATGTTGTCTCCATTCTGCCTTCGTCTTACTGGAAAGTCCTGGGAACACCGTGGGCCAGGGACACTTTGGCCAATCCCCCACCCCCAGCCTCAACCTCATGCTTCCCGTCGCCCCCGTCCTTTCGTCCGTGCGTCGTGGTCGTCGTGGTCGTCGTGGTCGTCGTCGTCGTCGTCGTCGTCGTCGTCGCCGTCGTCGTCGTCGTCGTCGTCATCATTTGTTCACGCGCAGCCAGTTGCCAGTTGCACAGCACGCATCACCCGCCAGGGATGTACTTTCGTTTCTGCTTGGCGCCTCGATGTTGGCGCAGCTGGCAGAGGGTTGCAGCCGATCGCTCTTGCACCACTCTGCCAGTGCACACGTTGGCACGTAACCCCGTTCCTGCGAACGCGCCGTCAAGGCGCTTGGCTTCTCTGCCTCTCTCCCTCGCCCTCGCTCCTCGCCCTCCCTCGCTCCACGGCTGCGCACGCCGCGCCTCCGCTCTCGGCCGCCACACTTGCCCTCGCGTCTTGCTCCCCCAGTCCCTCGGCTCGTCCCCGTTCCTCGCCCGCGCTCTTGCCCCGCGCCGTCGCCCTCGCCATGTGCTAACTCGTGCCCTCTGTCCCTGCCCTGACCCGCGCCAGGTGCGCCACGTGCGCCAAGTGCGCCAGGTGCGCCAGGTGCGCCAGGTGCACGCTGATTTGGAGGAAGGTCCGGAAGTGGTGCAGGAGAAGGAGGAGGAGGAGCAGGAGGAGGAGGAGCAGAAGGAGGAAGGAAAAGGGGGGGGGAAGGAGGAGGGCGAGAGGAGGAGGAGGATGGAGGAGGAGGAGCATCGGAGGAGGTGGGCAGGGATTGGCAGCGTCATCATGCTGTTGCTGATGCTGATTATGATGCTCATACTGCTGATAATGTTGATGTTGCTGATGATGATGATGCTGACGATGATGATGATGATGATGATGATGATGATGATGATGATGATGATGATGATGATGATGATGATGATGATGATGATGGTCATGGTGATGGTGATGGTGATGGTGATGGTGATGGGGGTGGTGATGATGATGATGATGATGCTGATGGTACTGGTGATGACTATGATGATGGTGGTGATGCTGAGGGTGACGACTATGACGATGACGATGGTGATTGTGGTGATGCTGATGATGTTGATGCTGATGCTGCTGGTAATGATGGTAATAATCATTCATGATGATTATGACGATGCTGATGTTCATGATGATGTTGACGATGATGCTGAAGATGCTGATGATGGTGATGCTGATGATGATCATGATGGTGATGCTGCTGCTGCTGCTGCTGATGATGATGCTTCTGCTGCTGATTATGATGATGCTATTGGTGAGGATGGTTGTGGTGAACAGTAATGGGGATGAGGATGATAATAGTTATGATAATGGGGGCGACGATGGTGTTAATGATGATGATCGGCGGTAACGGCGGCTATCATGGTTTTGATGACGATAATGATGATGATGCCTTCCTGTTTCGTCTTTTTTATCTCTTTCGTGGTTTCTTTCTCTTTTTCGTGTTTTCTTCCTTGTTTTTTTTTGCTTTTCGTGGTTTTTATTTTTTATTAGATTTGACTTTCAAAAGAACCCACTTTCGTTTTTTGTTGGGTTTAGCTTATCTTCTTTTTTGCGTTTTTTTTTCTTTTGTCTTTTGCGTGTTTTTCTTTTTCTATCTGCTTTTTTTTTTTGGTTTCGTGATCGATGTGAGGTGGGGGTCACGATGATGACTTTTTTTTTTGGTTGTGATCTTTCTTTTTTTTGACTTCTTTTTTCTGCTTTGTTTGTTGTCGTTTTTATTTTTTTTTGATTTAGATTATTATGCTGTTGGATGTGCGAGATGGTTGTGGTGATCATGGTGACGGTGCTGATGCTGATGGTGGTGATGATGAGACGGATGATGAAGAGGAGGGGGATGCTACATTGTAATGCTGTTCCCGATGCCGATAATGCTGAGGAGTATGCTGATCATGATGAGGAGGGATGGTGACGAAGATGGTGAACATGAATGTGAAGATGACGATGAAGATGCAGATGATATTGGTGAGGATGATGAGGATGATGATAATCCGGATGAGGATGATGATGGGGATGATGATTAGGATGAGGATGAGGATGAGGATGAGGATTCTGATGCTGATGATGGTGGTAATGCTGGTACTGACAATGAGAATGTTGACGATGCGAATGATGCTGATGCTGCTGCTGATGCTGATAATGGTGATTATGATGCTGCTGCTGATGATGATGATGCTGATGCTGCTGCTGCTGCTGATGCTGATGCTGATGCTGCTGATGCTGCTGCTGATGATGATGATAATGATAATCAGGGTGAGGATGGGGATGATGATCAGAATGAGGATGAGGATGAGGATGATAATGCGGATGTTGATGGCGATGACAGTGGTGGTGATGATGATGATGACGTTGATGCTGATGCTGCTTTTGATGATGCTGATGCTAAGTGTGATGTTGATGCTGATGATGATGATGCTGATGATGCTGATGCTGATGATGCTCATTATGATGGTGGTAATGATGATGATGATGATGATGATGATGCTGCTGCTGCTGCTGATGCTGATGCTGATGCTGATGGTGATGATGATGATGGTGGTGGTGGTGGTGGTGTTTTTTTCTGCTGCTGCTGAGGAGGAGGAGGAATTCCAATCAGAAGAACTATCATACGCAGACGAATTATATCCATATTAATCGTAATGAGAAGAAGAAGACTTATATCAGGAACAACAAGGCTAATACACTTCTACGCATGCTATGAGTAGAGGACGAATAGGATGCGAATCTTAATACAAAGAAGAGGACTGCGAATACGTTCACACGAAGAATCATAAGACACTAATACTAAGACCACTACGAATAACACGAACACGATTCCGAATAATGATAAGACGACTTATACGGATAGTTATACTAATGATACGTTGAACACTAAGACGACTAAGGACATTAATACTACAATGTACAAACACCATTTCATACTACGACTACTACATAATAACAATCATACGAACTGTAATAGTCATGACAAGCATACACTTGATACTAGTAGTAAGAGGATGGTGGTGATGAGGATGATGATGATGATGATGATGATGATGGTGGTGGTGGTGCTGATGATGATGATGATGATGCTGCTGCTGATGATGATGATGATAATGATGCTGCTGCTGATGGTGGTGATGATGATGATGATGATGATGATGATGATGCTGATGATGATGATGATGATGCTGATGATGATGATGATGATGAGGATGATGATGGAGAGGAGGAGGAGGAGGAGGAGGAGGAGGAGGAGGAGGGGCAGAGCGAGGAGGGGGAAGTGTGAGACCCCTCCTGCCTGGGAGGTGGTGAGTACTGTTTTGGCTGCCCACACCTCCGAGTCCAGCTGCCCATCCCGCCCGAATCCAAATGGATTCAAGTGGCTACACGCGACGAGGGAGCCCTCACAGTTTATACGACTGTTCATCCCCAGAGGTCTTAAGAGGTCCCCAGAGCGCTCCGAAGGCCCTCGGAGATTCCCAGAGGCCTCGGCAGGATTCCAGGGGCCTGAAGTCGCAGGAGCGTTCGAGGATCTAGATCTTCGATTCCTTCCTCCCTCCACGCTCCAGCGACTGCCTGAGCGAAGCTGGCCTTGAGTTCTGCCGCGGGGGTCAACAGAAACCCGGGAACCACACCCGCGGGACACCCCGCTGCTCAGAGAGCCTTCTCCTGCGCGACCAGAAGCCACGACCAGTTGCGAGCCCTACCCTTGCGGGTCCAATCGAGGCTGGGGCATCGGACGCCCCGCTGGGGTTCATTTGGCTGCAGACAGTTTCTTACTTCTGAACTCCAGCCCGCGTTTCAGAAATCTAACCTTCCAGAGTAGGTTTCTCTTGTGGTTGCCCACAGGAGCCGCCTGCTCATCGCCACCCTCTGCCTTTCAGGGCGCGCCGCGCTGGAGCCTGGCCGCGGCACGGCCATCGACCCCGTAGATTTGCAAACTACGCTCTGCGACTGTGGCCAGCAACGGACGTCGATGGCCTGTGGGAGTGCTGACTCCCCGAGGGATGCCGCACTGCTCCGAGCCATGGCTCTAGGAGGTCGTCTTTCATCCGCTAACAGGCGTGACCATGCGGGGAGGCAGGGAGGGAGAGGGCCGGTCACGTCACGAATCGTGCCGGCGCCGTTTTTGGGAATGCGTGAGAATTCGCAGTTTCCTAGACGGCGCTGGCGCGAATGGTGACGTGAGCAGGTTGGGTGGAGGGGGGGGGCGGGGGCGGTCACGGGCGTTCTCGCGCATGGTGACAAAGTGGCTTGTAGGATGACGTTCGCATGCTGATCTGATGCACCTTTGGTGAGCAAATGCCCATGCACCGGCAGGACTGTCCCCAGGGAGATCTTTGCCGCACTGAGACATGTGGAAGCGCAGCTGCTATGCATCGTCCCTCAATGGGGATGGGCACTTGCATCGACATCTGCTGGGCATCGATCCAGTCAGGGCCTCTTGAGGTCTTTTGGGGGCCTCCTGGAGGCATCTTGTGGCCTCTTGGAGGCATCTTGTGGGTCTCGTGGGGGCCTCCTGGAGGCATCTTGTGGCCTCTTGGGGGCGCCTCTGGCGACTCCGGGGGGATCTTAGGGCAATCTTGGGGTCAAGGGCTCCAACTGTCAGTTCGTGCCTCCCCTCTTGGGCCTCTTGGGCGCGTCGTGGAGTCCTACGGGGCCGTCTTGGGGCCCTCTTCTAGAAGCGTGGGGGCCAACATGGACGGAGCCCTCCATTGGTACCTAGAGGTCTGGAGGTCTCAGGAGGGCCTCTGGACCTTTCTCGAGGCCCGAGAAGAGCCCAAAGCTTGCAACACTGCAGAATGCAGCCCTCAATCCTCGATGAGGAGCAGCATGAGGGACAGGAAGAGGACGACGATGAGGATGACGTGGAGGAGGTGGATGAGGATCGAGGGGGAGGATCGTCGTCGTCGTCGACGGCGACGGCGACGGCGAAGACGAGGCCTCAACGGAAGGAGACGACGACGAGGACCGACGACTGCGACGAACACGGTGATCCAGAAGGCGCCCAAGACGGCGACAACGAGGACCGACGACAAGGACCGACGACCCTGACGACGGTGACCGAGCAGACTGGCCAGCGGGAGGCATGGCCGTGGCGGGAGACTGGGCGACCGCCGCCTTCGCGGCGACGCCGCCCGTGCCGCTGTTGTCGGCGCCGCGCCGCGTCCACCCTTGATGTGCTCGCGTCCCGTCACATCCCAGGAGGGTCTGCGCGCTGGGTGGCCGCGTAAGCCACCGCGTAAGGCCACTATGTCATCTCGCGTGAGACCCCTTTTTGATCGTCGCTCAGCCAACGATACACCCACGAGATTGCGAAAGCCTTCCGGTCGGTGCCGCCGACCCTGAGGGGTAACGACGACGACGACGACGACGACGACGACGACGGCGACGACGACGACGACGATGACGACGACGACGACGACCACGACCACGATCACGACCACGACCATGACCACGACCACGACCACGACCACGCTGGCGCCGACGTCGACGCCGACGCCAACGCTGACGCTGACGCCGACGCTGACGCCGACGCCGACGCTGACGCCGACGACGACGGCGACCACCACCGCGAGATTTATTCGCCCCCTCCAGCAGGAGCGCCTCGCGAGGTTCTGGCCAGCGCCATCGCCCCCCCCCACTTCAGGGGCAACGTTAGGGGGGCATTAGGTTCAGAGGGGGGACGCATTCCCCAATCGCCCATCGATCGCTGACAGCAGACTCATATCCCCCACCCCGCAGGCACCGTACTCACTCCTGCTGGGTGCTGCGTGCTTTCCCGCATCTTCGGAGCCGTCGGATCCGCTCCGAGGAGCCTCCAAGTGACCACGGAGCTTCCCAAGAAGTCCCCCTGGAGCCCGCCCAACAGAGCCCGACAGGCTCCCAGGCGAATCCCAGGGATGAGGACGAGGCGGAGGGAGGAGGGACGAGGATGACAAAGAGGAGGAGGAGGAGGATGAGGAGGAGGAGGAGGAGGAGGAGGATTCTGCTAGGATTCTGCTATCTAGAGCGCCCTCCCAAGGAAAGTTGCGAGGGTGCCTGCTCGCTCAGTGCAGCGCCTTCTGCGCGACATGTGAACGCATTGTGCTCTTATGTGCGGGGACCGTCAACTGACCATTCGGCGTTTGCTAAAGCCAATCGAAACCAAGAAACACAACTGATGAGAGCGCGCAGCAAAGCAATGAATGACCACAAACGTTGCGTATACACTCTACAAGAGCTCTGATCCTTGAGGACACCACCACACATGCAATATCAAACTGGCAGCGTTGACGTATGCAGCGTAAAATACCAGCCCCATTTGAAGCTGAGAACATGAACGTGCAAGCAAACTGAACCCAGCATATGAGACAGCAACGTCGCAAATGGATTGATAAAACATCCCACCAACATTGCCGACACAAAAAAACCGTAGTGGAGCTCGTAGACCAGCTGCCCCGCGTCTGCCTTGCTTGCCCCGTAGGGCCTGGGCCAGGTTCAGCCATGACAGCCGCAGCACTCCTTCACGGCGGACACGATGTCCCTCTTCCGCGATACCTTGTAGGTGGCGGCGCGCTCTCCTGGCATGGCAGGTCGGGCCCGAGCCTGCTGCCATGTGGGCCGCTAGCCTCGCCGAAGGGCCACAGCAAGCGAGTCCGTCATCAGCCGCCTAGCCCTGCTCCTGCGCGCAGTGCGCCCGGCCGAGCTGCTTGCTTGCACCCAGAAGTGGACGAGGAGGGGCAAGCGGAAGAGGAGGAAGAGAAACGGGGCCTGGTGCATCACACTCGCCGTGCTGCAAGTATCCTGCGCGCCTTCCCCTCTGCCGGGCACACCGTCGGCCGGCCTAGACCGCAGCAGAGGAGGTGCATGGAGCCCCAGGTGCCAGTGCCATTCCCAAGTTTGGCATCCTGACTCGGAAGGGCCGTGCGCGCGGGCCGCTTACGAGAGGAATGGCTGGGGAGGAGGAGGAGGAGCAGGAGGAGGGAGGAGGATTAGGAAGAGGAGGAGGAGGAGGAGGAGGAGGAGGAGGAGGAGGAGGAGGAGGGAGGAGGAGGGAGGAGGGAAGGAGGAGCGAGAATAGGAGGAGGAGGAGCAGGAGGAGGAGGAGGAGGAGAGGAGGAGGAGGAGGAGGATGGGAAGGAGAGGAGGGAGGAGGAGGAGGAGGAGGAGGAGGAGGAGGAGGAGGAGGAAGGGAGGAGGAGGAGGGAGGAGGGGACGGTAGTCGGGGGGATGGCAAAGAAAGGATGATGGGGTAGTAGGAGGAGGAGGAGGAGGAGGAGGAGGAGGAGGAGGAGGAGGAGGAGAAGGAGGAGGGGAGGAGGAGGAGGAGAGGAGGAGGAGGAGGAGGAGGAGGAGGAGGAGGGGGGGAGGGGGAGGGGAGGAGGAGGAGGAGGAGAAGGAGAAGCAGGAGAAGGAGGAGGAGGAGAGGAGCAGGAGGAGGAGGAGGAGGAGGGAGAGGGAGGAGGATGGGGGAGGAGGAGGAGGAGAGGAGGAGGAGGAGGAGGAGAGGGGAGGAGGAGGAGGAGGAGGAGAAGGGACGAGGAGGAGGCGGAGGGAGGAGGAGGAGGGAGGAGGAGGAGGAGGAGGAGGGAGGGAGGAGGCGGAGAGGAGGAGGAGGCGAGAGGAGCATGAGGAGGAGGAGGAGGAGGAGGGGAGGAGGAGGGGGAGGAGGAGGAGGAGGAGAAGGAGGAGGAGAGGAGGAGGAGAGGAGGAGGGAGGAGGATTAGGAGAGGGAGAGGAAGGAGGAGGAGGAGGAGGAGCGCGGAGGGAGGAGGGAGGGAGGAGGAGGGGAGGATTAGGAGGAGGAGGGGAGGGGGAGGATGGTAGAGGAGAGGGGAGGAGGAGGAGGAGGAGGAGGAGGAGGAGGAGGAGGAGGGTCGCGGGGTCAGAGCCGGGGGCGGCCCTCGGGCGGGCCTCGGCGCTCCCCGCGAGGAACCCCCTCGGGCGGATGCGCCCCCATCGCGAGCCAAGGGGGGAACACGCCGTCAGGGCGGAGGGCGAGAGGGAGGAGAGGGAGGAGGAGGGGAAGGGAGGAGGAGGAGAAGGAGGAGGAGGAGGAGGAGGAAGAACTTCGGGCACCTCGGGGGGCGGCCAGGAGGGGGGCGTCCAGGAGGGGGGGCGAGCGAGGGGGGGGGACGTGGGAAGGAGAGGGCACGTGCGCGGCCCAGGGGGGGGGGCGTGTTGAGATGAGAAGGGGCGCCCACGAAGCCTGGGGAGATCTCGTGGCCCCCGCCAGGATGTCCCCTGGCGAGGGCCCCCGGGGGCCGAAGACGGACAAACACCGCGTGCTCCAATTTTTCTTGTTCGAAGCGTCGGCTCTCCAAGTATAGACGAGCGCGTTCCGCTACCCGCACAGTAGTTACTCGCAATTGGCCTGGATCCGCCGCGGGAAATCTACGATACATTGCAGCGAAGCGCACATTGCGCTTCTGGGACGCGAGTAGGCACTCTGCGAGTAGTGGAACGCGCACGGTGAAGGTCGCATCCTGCTTGCCGGCAAGGGTCTCGTCCGACCCCCCCGCCGCCAGCGACCAGCACGAGGTAGAACGCGCCCACGCCCTCCGCCAACGCGCGGCAAGCCGCGGCAGGGGCCTCCGGCCAAACCGCCGTCGCCGTCGCCGTCGTCACTCTCGTCGTTCCCGTTGTCGCCGCCGCCGACGCCGTCGTCGCCGTCGTCGTCGTCGCCGACGCCGACGCCGACTCCGACGCCGGCGCGTCGTCGTCGTCGCCGTCGCCGTCGCCGTCGGTCGCCGCCGCCGTCCTTGTCGCCGTCGTCGTCGTCGTCGTCGTCGTCGTCGTCGTCTTCGACGTCGTCGACGTCGTCTTCGTCGCTCGCGTCGTTCCAGCCACCGTCGTCGTCGTCGTCGTGGAGAAGCGAACTCAATAACAGTTTCTCTACATGCTGTATCTCCAGGTCGCTTTTGGTCGCCATGGCTGGGCCGCCCTTCTGATCCTGGCTGCAGAACAACCTGGAAGAGGCCCAGTTTCGGCCTTCGGGAGGAGGAAGACACACATCCAAACCTTCTGCACATTGATGTTTCGATGCTGGTGTTTTATTCAGTTTCGGTGTGCGGATGCCGTTTCCGGGCCCTTGGACTACCAGCATAGACGATCAGGGATCAGAAAACTGTCCTCAGGAAACGAGCATCGAGAACTCTGGGGGTGATGGAATGAGAAAAACCATCCGCCGGATGTCTGTGGAGAGGCCCCATCCGCCTTGTGCCCTCCCTTGAGGGATAGGGCACGGGACCTTGACATCCAGAATCGCGAACATAAAATACGACTGGCGTGTTTCGCCATTCCGGCAACCAGAGCCCAGAGGCTGGCGAGAGACTAAGGCTTAGCAGGTGGCCTTTTGGACCACGGGAGCCAAGAGCCTCTTGTTGACTACCTACCAAACCACGCCAACCCAACCCGAAGACTCGAATTCCAACCGAATTTCGGGTTGGGGGTATCGGTTCCATGTTTTTTTTTTTCAAATGTTCCCCGCCCCCCCCCCACTGGAAATGGAGGGCAAATTGAGGCCTTCGGGCTGGGTTGGGGTGGTTTCGTGGGTGGCGACTTCTGGACCTTTGAAGGCTTTGCCGCAGCACTCCAGCAGGCGACGCAGGGCGCAGCGCAGTAGGCCCCACCCATCGCGCGGGGCCTGCCTGGCCCGGCCCGCGGGAAAAGACATCCGCTGACCACGCAGACTGCTGCTGCCTGGGTGAGGACGACAAGCCCTGGCACTGGCACCCCCTAAGCGCTGCCGCTAAGGACCATTCGAGAGGCACTGATACGTCCCAGGGCTCAACGGTTTGGGGATCCTAGCTCTGGCCGTCTTGGCCAGTTTGATCAGCAGGCCTTTTCCAACATCTTACATATCCTCCTCCACTCCTCCACTACCTCTCCACTCCTCCCCCCACCCCACATTTTGCTGATCCTCCTCCTACTAGCGCCTTCGTCCTGCCTCGTCCGCCCCTCCCTCGTCCCTCCCCCTCTTACCTCCTCGCCCTCAGCCGCCTCCAGGTTCCTTCACCCGCCATCCCCCCTCCTCCTCATCCCCTGCCCTCCTCCTCCTCCACCTCCTCCTCCTACCTCGTTCTTCTCCATCCGTTCTGACCTCCTACATCCTTCCTCCTCGTCCCTACTTAGCCTTCTTATTATGCAGAATGTTTTAATTCTTATTCTGAATATTATCAACCGAGTGCGGGCGATAATAAAATCAACCCCTCCCCCCCTTAAGGCCATATATTTTTAGTAGCCCCGTTCAACAGGATTTAATCGTGGAGAAGGGCGCGGAGGCCGAACTTTCTAATCCACGGGGGAAGTGGCGAATCGAAGTTGCTATCATCTCATGTTGACTAGCAACAGCATCAAACACGCTGAGCATGGACATGGCGGTCTCACCATATCAGCTTCCGCAATCACGAGCGTGTGGCAGGGCTGTGGGATTCTCACCAGATGAAAGAAGTCCAGCGCAAGAGAGGCTTCTTGGCCAGAACGGCCAAGGACCTCTCTTGCGCCTGCAAGTCTCGAGACAGTCTTGTGCCGAGCGCGCAAGATCACCACCATCATGATCATCGTCATCATCATCATCAGCACAACTGACCTTCCCCGGGAAAATCCATCAGTATCCCCGCCAGACCCCCGAACTTCATTATCCCCCGGTGATTATTATCGCCCGCGGTCTGTCAGTCTTCTGCTTCTTCTTCGCACAGACACGGAGATGAGCGTATGAGGTTCCCACGCATGTATACACCAGCGGTAAAAAAAGGCGGCCAGGCAAGATGCGGGGCCAAGAGAAGCAACACTGGCGTACATCAGCTCCAGTGAGTCAAGTCGGGGGGAAGGCGCTGCCCCCGTGCCGCGAGAGGCTGGGGATCGGGGCTTAACTGGGCGCTTCCCCCCAATCCAGCCTCCCTGCTCGCTCATCGCCATTCGGCCCTCCTGCATGCCTCCTCCTCCTCCTCCTCCTCCTCCTCCTCCGCCTCCTCCCCCTCCCCATACCTCCCACCTCCTTCCCCGTCCTGTCCCGACACCCCCCCTCCCCCTCGCCCCTCACTCCTCCCTCCCTCCTCCTGCCTGATCGCTCCTCGCTCCCTCCTCCTCCTCCTCCTCCTCCTCCTCCTCCTCCTCCTCCTCCTCCTCCTCCTCCTCCTCCTACTACCCCATCCATCCTTTGCCATCCCCCCGACTACCGTCCCAGCTTCTCCCCCTGTCGTCCTCCGAGTCCTGCTCTTC
Organism: Prorocentrum cordatum; assembly: GCA_963575745.1. NCBI lineage: Eukaryota > Dinophyceae > Prorocentrales > Prorocentraceae > Prorocentrum > Prorocentrum cordatum. The sequence goes on from CAUYUJ010015051.1 coordinate 58,398, forward strand.
TCTTCCTGGTCCTCCAGCTTGCGCTCCCGCCCTGTTCCCACACCCCTCCACGCATTCCTCCTCATCCTCCCACGGTGAAGAACATCTGCACAGATTGCCGCCCTGCTTCTCGGGACGGGAGGCTGGGGAAAAAACTCGGGTCGTTGATGCTTGGGGTCTGGAGAGTGCTTAGCTCGCAGCGCCGAGGCGTTGTGGGACAGAATAGGCGGCGCGACATGCTACGGTCGGGAACTGTTGCTTAGCGTGTAGCGGCGGCGGTCCTGGCGAGACGTTGTGCCTGGCAAGCGGATAGCGTGTCGCTCCGCTCCGCGGGAGGCTCGGGAAAGCTCGGGGTGTTGACGCTTTGGGTCTGGGAAGTGGACAGCGTGTCGCGCCGAAGCGTGGCGGTCAAGAACCGGCGGAGCGACACGCTATCCAAAAGTTCCCGAGCCGCTCTTCCCCGTCCTCCCCCCTCCTCAACTTCCCCCTCTCTCAGCATCACCCCTCCTGGCTTCTACCTCCATCCTCCTCCCTTTTGCTCCTCCTCCTCCTCCTCCTCCTCCTCCTCTCTTCCTCCTCGTTCCTCTCTTCCATCCTCAGTTCTCCAGGTGCGCCCTCGAGACTCCCATCCCACAACTTCGCCATCCCATTGCCCCTTTCCACGCCTCGCATCCCATTGCCCCCTTCTGCAGTTTGCATTCATCGTTCCATGCACTTGTCCGTCGTCCCTCCTGTCTCCTCCCTCCACCACCCTAAATCAACTCCTACTCCCACCTGTGCGTGCGAGGAATCAATCGTCCGATCGAACGGCGAATGGGACCCCCAACAAGAGAACATGGAGTACATGGGTTTTCGATGGTGTTTCGATGGTGTTTCGATGGTTGGGTTGCTCCGGCGACCTACCTCTACCTCACCAGTGCTGCATGGCTATGTCTGCACGAGATCACACTTCTGACCTGCACCATGATATGCTAGGCCCCCATCCCGCGATCCTGCTCACCACTCTGGCACGCCTGGAAGACAACGGCCGCGATAACCGCCTCCCACTCTCATGAGCGCCGTCTTCGTGTGAGAGTTATTCTCTTGCACAGGGTGTCTAGAGCTCCGACCACTTTATTTCGGCACCCCCCCCCCCCTCCCATCATAATCACCATCATCATCATCATCATCATCATCATCATCATCATCATCATCCACATCATCATCATCATCATGCGCCCCCTCCGTCTCAGCGCCCTTTATTTCGGCACCGCACCCCCCACTCCCATCATAATCACCATCATCATCATCATCATCATCATCATCATCATCATCATCATCATCATCATCATCATCATCCACATCATCATCATCATCATCATCATGCGCCCCCTCCGTCTCAGCGCCCTCCCGCGGCTCCAGCGCCCGCCCAGTGCCCCCTCCGCCCCGACCACTTTATTTCGGCACCGCACCCCCCCCGCTCCGCCCCCTCCCCCGCGCCGTCTCAGCGCCCCCGCGGCTCCAGCGCCCGCCCAGCGCTCCCTCCGCCCCGACCATTTTATTTCGGCACCGCACCCCCCCCCCGCTCCGCCCCCTCCCCCGCGCCGTCTCAGCGCCCCCCCGCGGCTCCAGCGCCCGCCCAGCGCCCCCTCCGCCCCGACCACTTTATGTTCGGCACCGCCCCCCCCCCCGCTCCGCCCCCTCCCCCGCGCCGCCTCAGCGCCCCCCCGCGCTCTAGCGCCCGCCCAATGCCCCCTCCGCCCCGACCACTTTATTCGCCGCCCCTCTCCACTCCGCCCACCGTCTCCTCGCGCCGTCTCACGCCCCCCCCGCGCTCCAGCGCCCGCCCCAGTGCCCCCTCCGCCCCCGACCAACTTTATTCGGCACCGCACCCTCCCTCCCCGCTCCGCCCCCTCCCCAGCGCCGTCTCAGCGCCGCCCCGCGGCTCCAGCGCCCGCCCAGTGCCCCCTCCGCCCCGACCGCTTTATTTCGGCACCGCACCCCCCCCCCCCGCTCCGCCCCCTCCCCCGCGCCGTCTCATCGCCCCCCCGCGGCTCCAGCGCCCGCCCAGCGCCCCCTCCGCCCCGACCACTTTATTTCGGCACCGCACCCCCTCCCCCGCTCCGCCCCCTCCCCCGCGCCGTCTCAGCGCCCCCCCCGCGGCTCCGGCGCCCGCCCAGTGCCCCCTCCGCCCCGACCATTTTATTTCGGCACCGCACCCCCCCCCTCCCCGCTCCGCCTCCTCCCCCGCGCCGTCTCAGCGCCCCCCCGCGGTTCCAGCGCCCGCCCAGTGCCCCCTCCGCCCCGACCATTTTATTCTCTTGCACGCACCCCCCCCCCCCGCTCCGCCGCCTCCCCCGCACCGTCGAGCGCTCCCCCGCGGCTCGAGCGCCCGCCCAGTGCCCCCTCCGCCCCGACAACCCCCCCATCCTCCGCCCCCTCCCCCACACGTCTCAGCGCTGCCCACGGCTCCAGCGCTCGCCCAGCGCCCCCTCCGCCCCGCCCACTTTATTTCGGCACCGCAGCCCCTCCCTGCTCCGCCCCTTCCCGGACACCGTCTCAGCGCCCCCACGGTTCCAGCGCCCGTCCAGTGCCCCGCGGCCCCAGTGCCCGGCCAATGTCTTTCCTGCCCCGGTGCGCCCCTTTCGCCCCTTCCCCCCAGTGTTCCCCGCGGCCTCAGCGGGGCCTTCTCCGTATGGTTTCCTTCCGCCCCGCCCATCTTCTTTCCGCCCTCGCGAAGTAACACACGAGCGCCACAAAACGCTTAGGACATCGGGGATCCGGGTCATTACGAAATTGCAATTCTGGTTGCAGCAGCAACAAGAAACTGGGGATCCGGGATTCGCCCTCTGGAGCCCCTCTTGCGGCCTTGTTTTGTTCACTCCTTCTGCGATGTCTGGCATCCTCTCCCCCCCCTCCTCCTCCACATCCTCCTCCTCCCCCTTCCTTTTTGTGCAAGAGCCATGGCACACGTGCCACTTGTTTCCTGTGCCATGTCCTGAACCCCTGGCCTCTGATTGCCGTAGTCTCGTTTTGCCAGGCTCATTTCGAAGGGCAGGGAACGGACGAGCGGACAAGCGGGCTGCAGTGCGCGCCAGGTCGCCAAGGAACGACGCGCAAGGAAACTCAGCAGCGCGATGGAACAGAGCTGCAGAGGCGAGGAGTAGCTCTGTTCTTACCCCTGAAAGGCAGACCCCAACTTGTCCTAAACCATGGGTCCGTAGAAGCCACTCCGCTGGGCATGTGGGGCTACGACGCTGGGCCTCGGATGGGGAGGAGTAGGACACTCCGGAGCCAATGCCCACTGACAGGGGAACGAAACATGCCATACACATACAAACTCTGAGATCCGCGCGGATTTCTTGGATCCGCGCTGGACCCCCCTCCCTGGAGCGCGGATCGCGCCAGGGGCGGCGCCGGAGGCGCTGCCAGGGGGCCCCAGCGCCGATCCGAGAAATCCGCGCGGACCGAGGGGTATAAACTGTCCAGCCGCCCAGGGGCAGGCGTCCCCGACGGCGGAAAAGTTTATGTTACACCGTGCTTCGCCCGCTGACCGATGCGCGGCACGGGACACGTGGCGTATTGATACGGAGCTCCACACGTAGACCGCACGCGCAGGTCTGACGCGATGCGTCCGCCAAAACGCGGGCCAATACCAGAAGAAGAAAACACACCATAAACAGAAGCTTTTGGCGCTCCGCGCGGATTTCCTGGATCTGCGCTGGACCCCCCTCCCTGGCGCGCGGAGGCGCCGCCGGGGGGGGCCCAGCGCGGATCCGAGAAGTCCGCGCGGGGCGCCAAAGGCTTTCTGTTCATGGCGTGTTTTTGTGCTTCTTGGACAGACGCCGAGCCAGCACGCAGCGTCCTGCCGCGGGCGCTTCCAGCACGGCACGCGCTGCGCTTCCCAAGCGGGCGCAGCGAGGCCGCGGCGGGGTCGGCCACGACGAGCACCCGCCCCGCTTGCACCCGACTAGATGGGCCGAGGCCCTCGCCGCACCGCGCCCCGCGAGGCGCGCGCGCGGCCCTCTGCCCTCGCGCCCTCGCGCCCCCGGAGAAGCGAGATCAGGAAGCAGCAACGCCCTCAAGAGAAACTCCTGTAGACAAGCGCGTTCGACTACTCGCAAACGTAACTACTCGCAAATGGCCTGGATCCGCCGCGGGGGAAGTACGACAGATTACGTCGGAGCAAGCAACTGTTTTTTTCCTCGGACGTTTGCGGGCAGGAATTTTTGCGAGTAGTGGAGCGCGCTCAATGATTTCGGCGCTCCGCGCGAGTTTCTTGGATCTGCGCTGCACCCCCCTTCCCTGGCGCGCGGAGCTGGCCAGCGCGGATCCAGGAGGTCCGCGCCGGGCGCCAAAGGCTTGTGTTTGTGGCGTCCTTGCTTTCTTCTTCTCTCGGCGGTGGACAAACCTCCCTTTAGTAGACCTCCCCTTAGTGACAACGGCCTGGGACCGAAACCGACGGACCTGGACCCGCAAAAATGACGGCCGCGACGCCCTCTCGCGAACCGAAAACGGCCGATTCCTCAATCGACGTGTCAGGGTAGGAGGTCTGTCCACCCCCGACTCTCCTCCTTCGAAGGAGGCCGCTCCGGCCAAGGCCGCGGCGCGCGAAGCGCAGGCGAAGCCCGAATCGAGTCGACAAGCCGGAGGGGCGATCGCCTCGGATCCCGATCCGCGGGGATCGGCAGCCGAATGGGAAGCAGTCGGATCGGCGGAGATCTGCATGCCTCCATATCGAGAACACTCGGAACCCACATCGGAATCCGACGTCGACGAGTCGGCAAAGTCGGAGGGGCGATCGCCACGGATCCCGATCCGCGGGGATCGGCAGCCGAGAGGGAAGCCGTCGGATCGGCGGAGACCGGCAGGGCGGTGGGCCTCCACGTCGAGAACGCTCGGAGCCCACATCGGAATCCGACGTCGACTCGAGTTTTGGGATCGGGGCCCGTCGGAAGCGAACCGCATCGCATCGGAGGACTCGGCATGAGCCTTGCGTTGCTCCCCTCGTACGTAGGACCACATCCCAGAAATGACTTCGAGCACCCCCGAGAAGTGTCGACACGGTGTCGAAACAGTGCGGGACGAGTGTCTGCCAGGGCCCGACACGTGGAAACCTTCGAGTTTCGGTCATTTTTTCTGGTGCTCGCAATTCTTTCTGGCGATCCAGGCTAAAGTAGGTTGGAACATCATGACACGAGCCCCGGCGCAGCGCGAGGATCCTCGCGCCCCTTTGGCGGCGCCGCTGGCACGCGGAGGCGCCCGCGACCCAGCAGGAATCCGAAGTCGACTCGAATTTGTCGGATCGGGATCCGTCGAGAGCGAACCGCATCGAATCGAAGGAATCTTAACGGGCGAAGAACGGTATAAAGGACACGTTTTCGCTGTCGGGGGCGCCTGTCCCAGGGCGGCTGGAAAGTTTATACCCTTACGGTGGCACCGTTAGGGATATATAAACTTCCCAGCCGCCCTGGGACAGGCGCCCCCGACAGCGAAAAAGTTTATTTTATACCGTTCTTCGCCCGTTAAGAATCGACGCGAGCCCTGGCGGAGCGCGGTGACCCGCAGGCGGAGCTCGGCGCCCGCAGAGGCCGGAGGCAGCCCCCGCGGCCCCCGCCCCCGAGAGAGCAAGGCCCCTTTCTGGGCGGCGCCGCACGGGCGGCACGCCGCCTCTTCCCGCGCTCTTGACGCACTGGCAGGCGGTGCTCCTCCTCCCCCCTCCCCTCCTCCTTCCTCCTCCTCCCTCCTCCTCCTCCTCCTCCCTCCTCCTCCCCTCCCCTCCTCCCCCTCCCCCCCTCCTCCTCCTCCTCCTCCTCCCCCTCCTGCTCCTCCTCCTCCTCCTCTCCTCCTCCTCCTCCTCTTCCCTCCTCCCCCTCCATTTCCTCCTCCTCCTCCTCCATCTTCTTTTTCTTCTTGTTATTATTATTATTAGTATTATTGTTATTATTATTAATATTACTGTTATTAGAATTATTTTTATTACTATTATTACTACTATTATCATTATTATTACTATTATTTTTATTACTATTATGATTATTATTAGTATTATTATTATTACTACTAGTATTATTATTATACTTATTATTATTATTATTAGTACTACTATTATTATTATTATTATTATTATCATTATTATTATTATGCTTCCCATTCTCCTCCTCCTCCTCCTTCCCCTCCTCCTGCGGCTCCTTGCCGGAGGGGCGCGAGAAGGGCCGGCGAGCCAGGCACGGTCGCGCGCCGACCGGAGCGCAAGCCAGGGGGGCGCAGCTCCGATGAGGCGCCCGCCAAAGGGCGGGGGCGCGCAAGCATGGACTAGCGATCCATGGATTTGGCGCGCGGTCGCCAACTCCAGGGATCGGGGGAGGTACCCTCCCCAAAACAAATGCGGCCGGGGCCGCCTCGCTCGGCGGCGGGCATCCGCGAGGATCGTCGCACCCCTTGGGGTGCCGCCTGCACGCGGAGGCGCCCGCGACCCACACATCGGAATCCGACGTCGACTCGAGCTGGGATCGGGGTCCCTCGAGAGCACGCCGAATCGCCTCGGAGGAATCGACACGAGCCCCCGGCGCAGCGCGAGGATCCTCGCGCCCCTTCGGCGGCGCCGCTGGCACACGAGCCCGGCGCCCGCGCGAGCCCCGCAGGAGGAGCTCGGCGCCCGCAGAGGCCGGAGCCCCCGGGGCAGTGCTGCACGGGCGGCGCGCCGCCCTCCCTTAACGGGCGAAGAACGATATAAAATAAACTTTTTCGCTGTCGGGGGCGCCGTAGGGGTATAAACTTACGGTGGCACCGTAGGGGTATAAACTTTGAAGCCGCCCAGGGACAGGCGCCCCCGACAGCGAAGAAGTTTATTTTATACCGTTCTTCGCTCGCTGACTCCCCGCGCTCTCGGCGCCCTGGCTCGTCGGCCTGCCGGGCAGACGGTGCTCTGGGCGGGAGGGAAAGTCGGCGGCGGGGGGGGGGGGGGAGACTCTCTCGCTCTCGGAGGCTGGGAGCGGGAGGCATGTGCTTCCACAGCTGGCGCCCACACGCTGATGCCACCGTGCGCCGAAGCCAAACTCGAAGGGCCTCGGGATGAGGCCTGCGAGGCACGGCACGAGCGGGAAAACGGCTGCATGTGTCGGGGGCGCGCAAACATGGATCAGCGATCCGTGGCTTTGGTGCGCGGTCGCCAAACCCAAGGATCGGGGGAGGTGCCCTCCCCCAAAATAAATGCGTCCGGTGCCGCCTCGCTCGGCGGCGGGAAGCCGCGACCTTCCACAGAAACGGGGCCCGTCGCTAATCCATGCCCCTGTGATCCATGTTTGCGATCGCCTGATCTTAGCTGGAGTTATGATGCTCCAACTCACTTTAGCCTTGATCACAAGAACAATAATTCCGAGCGCCAAGAAAACACCCCAAAACTTGAGGGTTTTCACGTGTCGGGCCCTGGGAGACACTCTTTCGACACTCTTTCGACACTGTGTCGACACTCTTTTGACACTTTTCTGGGTGCTCGAAATTATTTCTGGGATGTGGTCCTTACGTAGGATGGAAACGACATAAAGCTGGAGGGGAAGTCGGCGGCGAGCAAGGGGGGATGAGGCGAGACAGGAGAAGGCCTCCCCAGGAGAGGCGGCGGGGCTGCTCAGAAACGCCCCGGCCCCGCGAGAGGCTTTCTGTGCCTTCGGGGCCCAAACAAGCAAACATCGTCCAAGTTCCAAAGTAAAACGTACATTTCTGGAAGAGACGACGCGCGGAGGTTCACAGCGTCCAAGACTGCCCAGAAGGCTGGGGAACTTTGGAGCCCTCTGACAAGGCCCGCCCCGTCTCCCTTCCCCCCTGGGCTCGCCGCGGAGAAAGATCAGACACCGATGACCACGACCACGACTGAGCGCGGCAACGTCAGTGCCGATCTTGGCCATCGCCCATCTTGGTCGTGGTCGATTCGTAGATCATCCTCGCGACCCGGCGACGACCCGCATGGACCGAGCCCAAGATTTTGGCAGCGCGCGCAAGGGGTGAGGGGGAGGGGGGAAGACTGCTTTGAAATCGGCTGCTTCGTAGAAGGCGCGGGCCTTCTGTAGATGAGGCCAGCGCCTTCTAAGAAGCAGGGTGCTTCCAAGAAGCCTGTCCCCCTTCCCCTACCCTCCTCTGCGCATGGCCGACTTTTGCCGGCGGCTCGGCCGCGGGCAGGGCCAGAAGCTGCCGGAACTCCCACGTCTCCGGGCGCGCCAGAGTTCGCATGGCGTCCAGCTGCAGAAAGGCTTCTGCTGGCGTCCCCTGACAACCCGCCCCCATTCGAGGCCTAGAAATTGGCACCAACACCAACACAAGGCGTTGCCCCCACAGGGGGAAGATGATCCTAGATTTCGGTGCTGGTGGTAATATTTCGGCCACCTTGGCAGCCAGAATATTACCACCATCACCGAGATCGGGATCGTCTCCCCTCGGTGGAGGCACACCGCCGATCTTGGTGTTGGTGTCAACCTCTAGGCCTGCGACCCCACTCTCTTTCCCCTGGCCCTGGCAGGGGCAATCGCCAGGCTGCGGCGCTTCCGGAGGGGAAAGGGAGGAGGAGGGCGTTCTTCCTTCCGAGTGCATGGCGCCCACGACGCTGTCCCTGTCGAGCTGGCACACGGGATGGCTTTCTCCCAGCCAGTGCTGGAACCACAGAAGGCCGCCTGGCCCAGACACGGGCGTGCCTCACTCCTGGCGAGGGGGCAGTGCCGAATCCATCTCTCGACAGCACCTGCTCGCACTACTGCTGCCAACTTGACCCGTTGTCTTCCCGACCTCTCCTCTTCGGCATGCTCTCGGACGGCCCCGCGGGGTCAGCAGCTGCGAGTGGCACGGCGAGCGGCAAGGCTCTGCATCTTCCCACATCCCCCGGGGCCCCGATCAAGTCAAGCAGGACGAAGACAACGCCAGCGGAGCTTCCGCTGCGCCAGTACATTCCAGCGGTCGCCCAGCCTGCCCCAGCACTTCTCCTACCTCGTCCCTTTCTGCCTGGATCGCTGTCTCTCTCTCTCTCTCACTCCCTCTCTCTCGCATCACCGTCTGTCTGTTTGGTTGCGGCTCTCATGCAGTCGTAGGTATATGTATAGCTGTAGACGTGCGTACACACATATTTTTATATATATATATAATGTGTGTAGATGTGTGTGGCCCTATCTCCCTCTCCCCCTGTGTGGATTCCCCGGTTTTGACGGGCTTCTTCAACAAAGCCATGCGCATTCTCTGGAGGATCACTCGATCAAACTGGAAGCTACGAGAGCTCATGACACCAAACAACATGCAGGCAAATATGAATATTCCGCTGGCAGTGGCTCGCAACACAGAACACACGCGCTATATACGCAATTGATTAGGCAACTGACGTCCTCTGGTTCAACGGTCGTAATCATGTTCTGCGCTGGGTTGTAAACCTGCAGCCTGCACAATCGCCATCGGCGTCTCCATCATCTTTGTTCGGGCCTCTGTCATTTTGCTGAGGACGGCATGCTGCATGCCAACCGCCTCACGCCCTGCCTAAATGTACGGCAGGGTTGAGCACACTGTCGTTGATGTGACCACCTCGGGCCAACTACGCAAATACAGCGAAGAAATCAACACCCGCAAACAAACATCAGCAACCGCATGCAAATGAATGCGCGGCGGCCATGGCAAACATGCGTGAATACATACCAGCATTCCGGCGTCTTCGGCGGTCGGAGAGAAAGGCGAACGCGGGGAACGCGAAGGTCTCCAGCCCATCGGGAGCCCAGACCGGGCCGAAATCTGGCGCGTTACCCCCCCTCCGAAACGCCGGTCCCAACACCTTGCAGACGGCGAAGATCGACCATCGGGTGGTCGCAAGGCGGGTGGGTCAATATAAACGTTGGGGGGAAGATGGACGTGCACCTTTCGTGCACCTTTTGAGCCCGCGGTGACCCCTGAGATCCGACGTCGCGAACCAAAATGCAACATCGCGAGAAATCGCGACCGAAGTCCTAGACACCATCGTCCTGCCTCATTTTCGAGCTGGAGTAGATGGGATCAGAGGATCGCGCCGCATCGCCGATACATCGGCGATGCATCGGCGATGCATCGCCGATGCACAGGCGATACATCGTCGACGTGGCGATGCATTGGCGACGTCGACGTGAAGCAAAACGGGCTGCACACCAAGCCGCATCGCTCAGACGTCCTCCGGCCCTCTGAGAAGTGTCCTAAGCCTTCCCCGAAAACAAGAAATAACTTCTCAGAAGAAGCGAGGGCTTCTGAGACGCCCCGACGCCTTCCCAAAAGGCCTTCTCCTTCTTTGCCTGACCCCCTTCGCTCGCCGCCGATCCTCATCCTCCTCCTCCTCCCTTTTCCTCCTCCTCCTCCTCCTCCTCCTCCTCCTCCTCCTCCTCCTCCCTCTCCTCCTCCTCCTCCTCCTCCTCCTCCTCCTCCTCCTCCTCCTCCTCTCCTCCTCCTGTAGCGTGGCCAATCCTCCTCCTCCTCCTCCTCCTCCTCCTCCTCCTCCTCCTCCTCCTCCTCCTCCGATCCCCCCGCGCTTGTTGTGCCCCCGGCTGTCGTCCGCCCCAGGCCACCCATCATGTCCGCCGCGGATCCCTGCCGCCTAGGCCCGCGGGTCACATGCGGGCGCCGTCTGGCTGAGGTCTGCGGCGCTCCAACGGCCTCGGGGCAGGAGAGCCCGGAATCGAATCGATAAGTCGGATCGGCGATCGAAATGACTCGGATCGGCAGAAATCGGCAGCCAAGTCGGGCGGAGTGTAATCGGCAGGAATCGGCAGGCCAGTAGGCCTCCATGGAAGAATCGGCATCCGAATCGGAATCCTAAGGCGAATCGAATCGGACTCGGAAGCCATCAAACTCGAATCGAATCGGATCGGAGGATTCGAGATGAGCACTGCCAGGCCCCCCAGTAGGCCACGACACTGCTGACCATAACTTGAATAAACATCCCGCCTGAAGAGAACGAAGTGAACGTTTTTTTGTTAGCGTTTCGACCTTGGGCGAAAGGGCGGGGGGTCTAGCTCTGGACCTCTGCTGAATGCGACTGTTTGCAGCAGCACGTCCTACGGGGGAAGGGTTCCACCTGCATGAAACAGGCGCCACAAACAGCCCAGATCCACTCCATGGGGGGGGAGGGGGGGTGCGAGGGCCCGCGCCGATCGGCAAAACAATGAATAAGAAATTGATCACCTGCGTGAAGCAGGCGCCACAAACAGCCAAGATCCACTACATGGGGGGGGGCAGGGGAGGGCGAGGACCCGCGCCGATCGTCAAGACAACTCGTAAGAGAACGATCTCCTGTAGAGATCGGCAAGGTCCAGCCCCCGTCTGCACGTTTCACTGTAGCTTCCCAGACGGCCCAGCAGAAAGGCCACCAAAAATGGCCCATCACTGCCTTAAGAGCGACCAGTGCCCAAGTAGGCCCGACGGGGCGCCCGAGAGGCCTTCCAGAGGCGCCCGAGCAAACCCGCAGAGGCCTCCAAGGGGCGTTCAAGAGGCCGTCCACGAGGCGAATGAGAGGTCCACGAGCACGAAACACATCATCATGCCGTTGCCCCTGTTACGTCCCAGGTAGGCCGCACGAGGTCCGCCCCGAGCGCCCCCCCCCCCGCAGCCCCGAGACGAGCTGGCCCCGGCAGGGCGCAGGCAGGGGCCAAGGCAGGGACGGTGGCCCGCCGCCGAGGAGGCAGGGTCCGAGAGCAGCACGAGGAGGCGAGGAGCAGCAGCAAACGAGATGGGTGGGCCGGGCTATACTGAAATCGGGCGTGTCCCCCTACAAGGGGATTTTCGACGAAATATGACAAATACCCAAAGAATACTCCGGTCGAAAAATGCTCCAACAATAGTCCCCAGTCTATTTTTTCGCTAGTTTCTAATATCCCCCCTGTAGAGGGACAGGCCCGACTTAAGGCTGCACCCGAGCCGCCACACCGGAGGAGCGGCGAGGCAGCATGGGGGGGGGGAGGCTGGGCAGTGGCGGGTTACGAGGCGACTCCCCTGGGAAATATCTTCGCTAGAACGATTCACTATAGGGGCTACCCAGCCCGATTAACTGGGCGAGGAAGCCAGATCAGCCCAGACTGAGCCCACGATTGAGCCCGATTGGACGGGTTATGAGGCAACTCCCTGGGAAACCTTCGCTAGAACGATTCACTGGAGGCTACTCGGCCCATGAAGGGGCGACGAAGCCAGATCGGCTCAGACTGAGCCCATGATTGAGCCCGGTTGGACGGGACCGGGATTTACCTGCGCCCGAGCGATCGACATCTGTCCCTGCCCACTGCCCGCGCCCCAAGCCCACAAGGAGCCAGAGCGGGTGCATGGGAAATTCCTGACCTCAGAGGCCACGTCTCTTTCTCCATGCCCTGTTTCTCGAGTAGGACATCGACTACAGAAGTGAGGAAGCCGAAACTTACTTGTCCCGTCGAATCTGCAAGCGATCACGTTTTGGTTCGTGCATTCGGCGAGCAAATCATGTCTGGGGTGAAGCAATTCTGTACTCCAGATTTCGTAATAAAGGGAGGAGGGTCTCATGTCGGAGGGGGTCTCTTCCAGGCTATCTTGGAGGGCCTGGGGGGGTCTGGGGACGGTGTTTTGGAGGGTTCTCTCACGGGGGAGGACTGAAATGGCTAGTCTTGGAGGGTCCAGACCCCCTCCCTTTTATTACGAAATCTAGAGTAGTCGATCCCCCACTCGAGCTGGCGCCCTGGAGCGGGAGGCAGCAGCAGGGGCATGGAGCGAGCGTCGAATCCCCCGAGGTCCGACGCTGCGAACAGCACAACTGCAGCATCGTCAAGGATCACTGAAGGGGCCATGGGACACACAAATAAATACACACAAATAAAAAGATTCCCCATATTTTCCCATATTTTCTAGGTTTTTGTCTTCCCCCCAACCCCCACATTTTCCCATATTTTCTGGGAAAATCGACGATTAATTGTGTCTGTGTGTTTTTTGTCCCTCCTTATCACGACCGGAGCCCGGGACCCACTGGACCCCAGATTCCTGCGTCGTGCTGCGGAGCCAGATCGAGTTGTGAGGGTCCCAGGGCCCGCAGGCCGCGCGACCACGCCTCGTGTGGACCGCAAAGGCTGCCGCGCCAGGAGGTCTCTCAGGGATCGTCGAAAGCAGGCAGGCGAAGCTGGCTGCGTGATTTTAACGACCCCTACGGCAAGTTCGCGCCGCGTCGACCCTGGCGCTGGTTCCTGACAACGCAGGGATCGTTCAAACCTGAACGATCGGCCGCTCCGTGAACGTCGGATCGTTCAACGACGGGCCGAGCCTGGGCCACGGGCGGCGTCCAACCTCAAACGCACGCGATGGGGTCGCTGGCGGTCGGCACGACGCGAACCTCCACGGTGGCCATGCACTGACAACTCTCTGTCGCTGAGTGGTTCATGATCGGCCACGTCTACATCGCAGAGTAGGGTGGGGCTGGGACAGGGCATGCCACTCCTTGACGAAAACCTTGCCCCGACTCGTGGCCGCCGCGGTCGAAACTCTCTGTAGCTGAGTGGTTCATGATCGGCCACGTCTACATCGCAGAGTAGGGTGGGGCTGGGACAGGGCATGCCACTCCGTGACGAAAACCTTGCCCCGACTCGTGGCCGCCGCGATCGCCGCAACGACTCCTCCTCCTCCTCCTCCTCCTCCTCCTCCTCCTCCTCCTCCTCCTCCTCCTCCTGTAACCGACCTGGAGGGTCGGTTCGGGGACGGATCACCGAGAAGGGTCTACGATAAAGGCCTTTTTGTTTACATGGGAGCTCACTCCAGTTTTGCGCGGAAGGGGAGGGCGAGGGGAGGGGAGGCAGGGCGAGGAGGGGAGGGCGAGGAGGGGGATGACTATTGACTATTCCCAGCCGAGGGCTTCCTGAAGGGGGCCCCCCACTGTTACAGACCCTCTGCGGCCACTCTTCCAGCATCACGCGCAACGAGCAGCCGGCATCGACTCCCGAAGCCGGATCGGCTCGGATGAAGCCCCGCACCGGGCCGTGCTGGGGGGCCCGCCCGCGCACGTGGCCGCCAGGAGGGCGAGGCCGATCGCGAGGCCGTAGTGCTGGCTGTCCTTCGCCCCGCCCTCCCCCCGACGAGGAGGAGGAGGAGGAGGAGGAGGAGGAGGAGGAGAAGGAGGAGGAGGAGAAAGGGAGCCCCCCTCCCCAGGCACCCGCGCGCCTCGAAGGATTATCGGGTCGGCGAGCCCACGGTGGGGAAATCTCAGGGGGGCGGGCCCTCTGAGAAGGCTCGGAGGGCCTCTGCCCCTCTGTACGAAGTCTGCTGGGCCCTCCTCCTCCTCCTCCGAAGTCGCAGGCGGCGGCCTGGGGGCTTCTGAGAAGCCCCGCCGCCTTCTGAGAAGGCCTGCCCCTTCTCACTTCCCCCCCCCTCCGGGCGCGCCTCTGAGAAGAAGACGAAGACGGGATCGGGGCAACATCAGATCGGGATCCATCCGTGAGGTCCAGGGGCTCTGAGGTACTTGTCGGGCGCCGAGGCCTTCGCAGAGCGTTCCGGGACGCTCTGGAGCGCCTTTATCCTGGCTCTGGCCCCGCTCGACCTCCCCTGCCCAGAAATGCGACGTCCTGATTGTTTCAATACGTGGCCCCTGGACGTCCCGACCCCTTCCCCGGGACCGGTTCTTCATCCTGAGTTGTTTTGCTGACGGCCCCGAGGCCCAGCGAGGGCTCCCAGTGGCCGAAGGCGGCCAAACACCTCCCGTCTTGGACTTCTTTTTAACGACGCGATCATGCCTGGGTGGCATCCCCGCATCTTGAAGAACACCGTCTTGGCGCCCGTTTCGGGGCCTCTGCAAGGGGGCCGCGCTGTGTAAAAGATACGCCCCCTCCGCCCTCCTGTCGGGGAGACGGACTCGGGTTCGAGGGACTCGGATTGGCCTGACGGGACCAATCTGAAACTCGCCGCGAGCGCCCGCTGCAGAGATCCCCACGACCACTGCATCGCCACAATTCGGCACGCTCTCGTCAGAAAGCGCCCGCAAACCCGAGCTCCAGCGCACTCGAGCCTCACGCCTCCCCGATCCTGGCGGTCCTCGTGCTCCCAGGAGGAGAGCCGGCTGCGGTCGGGCCCTGGCGCCCTGGCTCCTCCTCCTCCTGGCGCCGGCTCCTCCTCCTCCTCCTCCTCCTCCTCCTCCTCCTCCTCGTTCCTCCTCGTTCCTCCTCGTCCTCCTCCTCGTCCCTTCTCCTCCTCCTCCTCCTCCTCCTCCTCCTCCTCCTCCTCCTCCTCCTCCTCCTGCGCCGCGCGTCGCCCCGGCGGCCCCGGCGACACGCCAGCTGCCAGGCGAGATGGGCAGCGTGCCGCCGGCTCTCCGCCGGCGGGGCGGGAGGCCGATGAAGAAGCTCGGGAGGTGGACGCCGGGGGGCCGAGGAGTGGACAGCGTGTCGCGCCGCAGCAGGAGGAGGAGGAGGAGGAGGAGGAGGAGGAGGAACGAGGAACGAGGAACGAGGAGGAGGAGGAGGAGGAGGAGGAGGAGGAGGAAGGGAGGAGGAGGAGGAAGGGTGGAAGGGGAGGAGTAAGGGGGTGGGAGGAGGGGAGGTGGACGAGGAAGAAGAGAAGGAGGACCAGTCGGATCTACCCAGGCCTCCTCGAGCTCTTCCCCGGAAGGGGCACATGTCCACTTGAGGTCGAGGCTGGGCGGTCCCAGCGCCCGAAATCTGACGCCCTGGAGCCAGAGGTTCTCCCCCGGCCCTCGTCGCATCGGATGCAGCCGTGCCGCTTCCCTCGTATCCTCGCTCACTCCCTCGTCGTTTCGCCCCCCCCTTCTTGCATCATCTGTGGCAAGTGCCTCCCGTGGCGTCTCCCGACCTCCCTGCCTCGCAACTTCCCGTGCCGCTGGCTGGCCGGCAATAGACTCTGCGCGGCCCACGGTCCGCCCGATCCGTCTGTTCATCCGCCGTTTCCTCGTGTTCCTCCTTCTTCTTATCTTCCGCTCGGGAAGCTCGGGAGGTTGACGCTGGGGGGCCGAGGAGAGGACAGCGTGTCACGCCGCAGCAGGATGAGGAGGAGGAGGAGGAGGAGGAGGAGGAGGAGGAACGAGGACGAGGCCAAGGAGGAGGAGGAGAGGAGGAGGGAGGAGGAGGGAGGAGGAAGGAGGAGGAGGAGGAGGAGGAGGAACGAGGACGAGGCTAAGGGAGGAGGAGGAGAAGGAAGAGGACGAAGGAGGAGGAGGGGGAGGTGGAGGAGGAGGAGGAGGAGGAGGAGGAGGAGGAGGAGGGGACAGGGCTTCTCTGGCCACGCGGGCCTCGGCCGCAAACAGGTTCCCTGACACCCGGACCCGAGGAGCGCCCATCAGAGGCCAGGGCGCCCCAGCAGGCACCGAAGGCGGCCCTTCGGGTGAGCGCCTTGGCTACGCGCGCGCCTACTTATATCGTGGCGCTCCTCTTCGGGTCCGACAGGCCCTCGCTGTGATCCGCCGCTTCCCCATCTTCCGCCCGCTCCTCGCGCTCCTCCTCTTCTTTGGCCTCTTGCTCCTCCTCCTCCTCCGCTTCCTCCTCCTCCTCCTCACCCTCCCCATTTTCCCTCAAGAGGGGTGGCGAGAAGGACGCAACTCCGCTGGGCCTCCCAGATCGTCCGAAACTGCAGGTAATTGTGCCTTTGGCACCTCCAAGAAAGAAGGGTCATCTTTTAAGCCGCCGCAGGACCGCACTCCACTGAATCTCCGAGGAGCTCAAGGGGCGACACTTGCTCAGCTGGCAGCTGCCAGGGAAGGGGTTTTACCATTTGGGTCCACGTCCTCTGGACCCCGAGCTCACGAGAGTGGCAACAATTGCGCGTGGGATCGCGCCCGGCGTAAGACCTCAACCCGCTGGACCTCCCAAGAACTCATGATAAAGACGACAGTTGCGGACTCGACAACACCCAGGTTGGCGAGGCTTCCTCCTGCTCAGGACAACGCCGCTGTTCGCTGGACGTCAAGAGTCAACATGTACGGACGAAATGGAAGTAACCGCAATAGGTCTTCAATAACTCACTCAATAATGTATTTGTCTTGAGACAGTTGCCGATGGCTAATTGGGGGATTTTCCAACCATCGGAAAATTTTCCGATGGCTAAGTGAAGGTTGCCCACACCCAACCAGATTCGACAAATGATAATTTCGCTGCCGCCGTCGCCGCCGTTGCGGAGGAAGAGGAGAAGCGGAAGATAAGAAGAAGGAGGAACACGAGGAAACGGCGGATGAACAGACGGATCGGGCGGACCGTGGGCCGCGCAGAGTCTATTGCCGGCCAGCACGCGACACGGGAAGTTGCGAGGCAGGGAGGTCGGGAGACGCCACGGGAGGCACGTGCCACAGATGATGCAAGAAGTGGGGGGGCGAAACGACGAGGGAGCGAGCGAGGATACGAGGGAAGCGGCACGGCTGCATCCGATGCGACGAGGGCCGGGGGAGAACCTCTGGCTCCAGGGCGTCAGATTTCGGGCGCTGGGACCGCCCAGCCTCGACCTGGAGTGGACATGTGCCCCTTTCCGGGGAAGAGCTCGAGGAGGCCTGGGTCGATCCGACTGGTCCTCCTTCTCTTCTTCCTCGTCCACCTCCCCTCCTCCCACCCCCTTACTCGTCCCCTTCCACCCTTCCTCCTCCTCCTCCTCCTCCTCCCTTCCTTCTCTTCCTCCTCCTCCTCGTCGTCCTCCTCGTCCTCCTCCTCGTCGTCCTCGTCCTCCTCCCCCTTGTCGTCCTCGCGTGGCGCAAAAGTCTCTCCCCGCGCACTGTCGCCGCCGGCTGAACTGCGCAGACCCCGGAACGGAAAATTCAGAGCGCCATGGCGACCAGGCGGAACAATTTCAGCCCTATCCGGCGGCGGCCGCGCAACAGCGCAGGCACCGCCCGCCGCCGCCGCTCGCACTTTGGCGGCCCGGGCGGCTCGGTCCGCCCCGAGGGCGGTCCTCAGCTGCCGCAGCGTCGCGCGGTGCAGTGCGACGCCCCGTTCGGCGCCCCAGCGTTGCGCCAGCGCGCTTGCCGCAGTCCGCTCCGCGCCCACTAGCTCCGTGTGGTCGCGGGCGAGCTGGCGGAGGTGGCGCAGCACCGCCCTGTCGCGCGGGCCGCCCGCCAGCGGCAGCAGCTGCCGCGTCCATGGGGAGCTGTGGGCAGCCAGCCCGCTGCGCCTCGCGGTCGACGATCGCTTCCTCGTGCCGGGCCTTTTAGCGGGTGTCCGCAAGCGGCGCGCGGCCCCAGCTGCGCGGAGGCTGCGCCGCGCGTCTCGCAGCGGACGCAGCGCCAGGGCCAGCGGCCCCACGCGCACGGGCGGGGCGGAAACCACACTATGCGCGAAAGAACCCCCACGCGTCCTCGACGTCCGTGCTGCGGGCTGCGACGCCCCCGCGGCAAGAACATCGCAAGGCGTGGTGCTCCAGGATGCAGCGCGGCTCGCCGCAAAGCCGACCAGCGCGCGGGCCGATGCGCGTGTGGTTCTGAGTATCGGTTAACCGATCCCCATCCCCAGCGGCGTGGCCTGGGCCCAACTGGCCGATTTACCCCTCTAGATGGGTATATAGGCCGTCCCCTTCGGGTGTCGAGGGGTGTATCCCCAACTGGGGGGGGTAATTAGGTGGGGGTCTCGAAGGGGATGGGGATGAGGATGGGGATCGGTTAAACCATACCGAGGTTCGCCCACCGTTGGCGCGATGTCCTGGCCGAGCAGTTCGCATGCTGTGCTGCAGCAGTTGGCCCCGCTGAAGCGCTGCCCGTGACCAGCCGCCAGCCTACAGAGGGGGGGGGCCCAGAAGAGGCAAGCCTCGCCCAGTCCTCGCTGGCGCAAGTGACCCGCGGGACCGCAAGGTTTTTGTTGGTCCAGCCGCCGCGTCAATTCCTTCTGCACTTTTGCGCTTAGATTGATGGGCAAGGTCCGCCCAATTTGGAAGAGCGCCCGCCCCTTCCCACGGGCCGGCCCCAGGCCGCGGCAGCGGCAAGCCTGACAAAGGAAAAAACCACCGCGCACAATCCACGAGAGCTTCCCCCTGCCCGCCGCGCCCGCGGCCGCGACCGCAGCCGCAGCCGAAGAAAAACCACCACGAAAGGATCGCGATCGCTGCCCCCCTCCCAGCCGCGGCCGCGGCCACAGCCGCGGCCGCGGGCGCCGGACGGTGCCCGGCCTGCCTCCCAGTCGCCGAGCGCCGCCGAGCCTGTGCGGGCGCGCCCCTCTGCGGTGCTCCGGGCCGCGGGGCCCCCCAACGCCGCGGCGGGCAGCTGCGCCTGGCCGTGGAGGCCCCGGGGGCCCCCATGGCGCAGCGGCAGTCGGCACGGGGCGCGCTGGGGCTCCGCCTAGATCCACTCGTCCTGTCCCTCTCTCTCTCTATCTCTTCTTCTTCTTATTATTATTATTATTATTTTTCTTCTTCTTCTTCTTCTTCTCCGCTGCCGGCCTCGCGCCTCGCTCCTCCTCCGTGCGCTGCTGCTCCTCCTCATGCTATCCCCCCTCCCTTCCTGCTCGTCGTCCACCTCCACCACATCCACAGACATCCTACTCCCCGATGTTATCAGATTCGTGGTCCTTCTCCTCGTACCCTCTCCAAACAAACCATCTCCTCCTCTTCCTCATGTGATCAGTATCGTCTTTCTTCGGATCGTCGTTGTCCTCCTCCTCCTCCACCTCATCATCCTCATTCCCATCCACATCCTCATTCCTTCAGCGCCACCCTCTCCGTCTTCCATCTCGCTATTCGCCTCCATGCTGTGCAATGAAGTATTATGTCCCAAAGCAGTGTCCGTCCTTGTTCTTTTTTGCCCTGACAACATTCAGGAATACGAAACAGAACATCGTGCTGAATAACACCTCCGCGCGATGGCAGGTAAGAAGCTTAAGCACAATGCGCCGAACTGTTGGCATGCTCGCAACGGAAGTGCATGGCAGCTGCAATGTACGCGCGCACTGAAACTGGACATGCCACTTGATGTAAGCCTGCCTCATATGCATTCGGATGTTGCAGCACTGTATGAACGACACGCACCATGCGTTTAATATGCAGGCCCCGTTCAGGAACAACGCGCTTGCCAAGCGCAACTCTTGACCCAACTGGAACATCTCACTCACAGAAAAAATCGGAAACACGGCCGGACATGTCCAATGTGGCATCACAATGATCATGATCTCTGCGCTACCAGTAATGAAAACGATGGCACAACTAAAGCAACGATGATGGCACGGCCACGCTGCACTAGAAGTGGCGACGTGACAAACGCTCGTGCGCCCCGTGGGCGACAGTCTTCGAACCCGACTCCTACAAGTATGTGCTTTGACGAACTACAAAGGGCTCTGAGTGTCAGGGCCGTTGGCTACAACTTTGCACCCTGGGGAAAGGCCATCGCCCCAATGTCGCACGGACCTGTGAGACCAGCTTCTTCCTCCTCCGCGATGCTGCGAATCGGTCTCGCGCGAACAGACCGCGCTGGCATACATTGCAATCGCACGTGTGGCGGCCGCGCGCACACAGAAGCCGTGGAACCTGTGGTCAAGCGATGCCCGCGAGAGCACGCTCAAGTTACCACATGATGATATGAAAAGAGTGTGCAAGTCCTCGGACACACAGGCAACAACCTCGGCACGAAACGCTGCCTGAGGATGCAACGCTACCCCTGCAGCCGCACTGCATCCCCAGCGCTAGCAGCGCACGCTGGACTCGCGCGTGGGGCATGCAGAAGCCACGCGCTGGGCGCGTACGCGAAAGGCCGTCGTATCTGGTCACACGGGGGACGAACCCCGTATTTCCTCTCCTGTTCTGTAGCGCACCATTTGGGGAGGATGAGGAGGAAAGCTCAGGGGGCGAACGGCGAGTGATAAGCACGAAAGCCCTTCGTTGGCCCTGGATACGACAGTGGCAATGCAATGCGTGTGCTGTTTTATGCCTCCTTATTTCCATCGCTTCCAATGCATTTTTTGTGGACGTTTCTGGCACCGTTGTTTTACCGTCGTCGTTTCCCCTTTTCGGGGCCTGGTCCAAATCACATATTCCTGGATCTGATCCGTGTTCGACCCGGTTCTGAACGTCCTGCAAATCCCCAGACTGCCCAGGCCGTTTCGGTGAACAATTATTTGTTTGCTTGTTTGCATTTTCGTTTGATGTAAAGTTTATGTGAACTTTCCAGTTCTCACAAGTCGAAGCAATTCTCTGAACACGGTGAAACAAAAAAACGGCCATGCCGTGCCCAAGGCACGGCTAGAGCACGAGCCCATTCCGAAATCCCGCGGCCTCGCGCGGCAACGCCGGATTCGCGTCGGACTCACGCAGAACAAATCGATTCGGGTCACGTCGGATTTCCGTTGGCCTAACCTGAGAATTTTCTTAGGGTGGAGGGCTCAGGGTGAAATCCATGTGGGCTTTGCACCTCGAAGATCATTCCGTCTTGTGATTTCCCTTCTGCAGATTCAGGCCTCGGAAGTCCATCGCAACGGCATCTCAGATTTCTCCCTTCGCCCTCCGCCAAAAGAATCTGCTCGGCTGACGTCGGAACGTCCCCGCACGACCGCTGTCCCAGCTCTTACGGGGCAGACTTGCGGACGAGGTCATATGGGAAGCGTTGAACTGCACGGGCTGCCCGCCCACCTCGGAATCGAGGAGGAGGAGGAGAACGAGGAGGAGGAGGAGCAGGAGGAAAACAGGGAGGAGGTGGAGGAGGAGGAGGAGGAGGAGGAGAACGAGGACGAGGACGAGGACGAGATCCTACAGCTGCTGCGCGCCGCGCGCGAGGTCTCTGCAGGCGGCATGCTGTCCCCCCCCCCCACGAGCGAACGGAATCAGCCCAGGGGGACGAGCGGCGCCCGAGAGAGAGACCTAACAAAAACGCCCCGCGGGCCCCGTGAGACGTCGGGAGCCCAGACCAGGTGACGCCTCTTTCGAGCAGGGACCGGCCGTCCCGGCATTCCTATAGGCCTACCACGAAGTGCTCTTAGGACCCAATGTGTTGGAACATGAACGCGATGTGTTCAAACAAGGCAGGCCCCGCCAGACATGTTCTAAGAGCATTTCGTGGAAGCCACAAGAGGTTCTTACAACACTGTTTGGTAGGCCTCTAGGCACGCCAAGACGCTTCGCCACTTACTTGACTCTTGGGAGGATGGTTTGCAGCCGGACCTGTGCCAACAAAGAACCATCCCTCAAGAACACGAGGCCCTCCGCATGCCAACATGCACAGCACATCCCAGGGCCCCCTCCCGTGCACGAGAGAACTTCCGACAAGCACGAAGAACACTGAGGCACCCTCCCCGAAGCGACCTCGACTGGGGACTCCAAAAGGTACCGATACTGCTACTCCCCGGACCTCTCCCGGGGTGCGTTCTGACCAGGACTTCAAGGCAAATCGAGCGGTGGCGACGAAGGCCTCCCAGGAGGCCGAAAAAGGGGAAACCGGGCGAGACGTAGCTGTATGGGTACCCTCTTTCCTCCTCGGATCGATCTTGTTCCTCGGTCCGACTGCACTCCCCCGGCTTCCGCCGAGCTTCCAACGGCGGTGCTCTCCTCGCTCTGCCTCTACCCTCGTCAAAGGCTGAACGACTTCAGCCGTCCTTCGACTCGCGCTCGAGCGGCCGCGAGTTGCTCCAACTTTCCCTGGAGATCTCTGGATTTACCTGGATTTACCTGGATTTGACCTCGATTCACCTGGATTTACCTAGATCTATCTGCCATTCACCTGGATGCAGCTGGCTCGATCCCCACAAGCCGATTGGCGAAAAGTCGAAAAGCCCCCAGCGATGCCCTTCCCCTGCGGCCCCGCCGGCAGCCGACATGGGCGGCGCGAACGAGGGGGTGGAGGGAGGGGGAGAGGCTTCTTAGAAGGAGGCTGCTTCTGAAAGGCGCCGGCCTTTTACATCTACAGATAAGGCCCGCGCCTTCCAAGAAGCAGGGGTGCTTCTAAGAAGCCCTCCCCCCTCCTCCCACCCCCCTCCGCGCGTGGCTGAACATGATTCCCACGTGGAACATCTGGGGGCCACGCGCTGGGTGTGCACCCTGGGAGCCCCCCCCCCGAGAACCTTGACCTCCCAGAGTGCTAGCAAAACTAGCCCTCAGACCTACAGAACCACCTGGCCTGCCCAAGACCCCGACAGGAATTCGGGCGTCGAGATCCTGATGCTAGTGTCTGGCCCCCTCCTGCGCGAACAGGAACGCGCCCCCCTCGATTCCCCCGCCCCACCGAGGGCGCGAGGAGGCCCCGCCTGCACGCGCCCTGCAAGCGCGCTGTCGTCGTCATTGTCATCGGTGTCGTC
Organism: Prorocentrum cordatum; assembly: GCA_963575745.1. NCBI lineage: Eukaryota > Dinophyceae > Prorocentrales > Prorocentraceae > Prorocentrum > Prorocentrum cordatum. The sequence continues at coordinate 81,542 of CAUYUJ010015051.1, forward strand.
GTCGTCGTCGTCGTCGTCGTCGTCGTCGTCGTCGTCGTCGTCGGTGTCGGTGTCGTCGTCGTCGTCGTCGTCGTCGTCGTCGTCGTCGGTGTCGTCGTCGTCGTCGTCGTCGTCGTCGTCGTCGTCGTCGTCGGCGTCGGCGTCGGCGTCGGCGTCGGCGTCGGCGTCGGCGTCGGCGTCGGCGTCGTCGGAGGTGTTGGCCCCGGGCCCAGCCCGCGCGCGGGCGAGGCCCGCGCGCGGCCCCGCGCTGGCGCTCGGCGCACGGCCCCCGCGGGGGGCGGGGGGCGGGGGGGCGGCCTCGGTGAGCCCCGCCCGCGCCCAGTCGTACTCGCCTCGGCGCCGCCGCGCGCTGCGTCCTCCGCGCTCCGCCCTCGGGCAGCCACCACTTGCCGTCCTCTGCGCCCTCTCTCGTCCTCCACTCCGTCGTCGTCCCGCTTCGCCGGCTTTCATTCCTCATACCTTTCTTCACCACGTCGTTGCTCCTCAGTCCTCCATGGTCCTCCACACTCGATCCTCTCTCTTCAGACCTTGGCCTCCTCCTCATCATCACATCCACCCTTCATCTGCAGTCCTCCATCCCCCCGCCCCACCCCGCGCGGTCCTGCTCGATCACTCCTCCTCCTCCCCCCTCCCTGCTTCCCCTCCGCCCTCCCCGCCCGCCCCCTGCCCCATCCCCAGCCGCCCTTCCCCTCTGCGCCGCGTCGCTCCCCCTTCTCAGAGTACTGGTTGGTTCCCCAACACGTGCTCCCTCTCTCTCTCTCTCTCTGTCATATATATATATATATAATATATATATATATATGTATCCCTCTCTATCTGGCTATCTTCGTCTGGCTGCCTCTCACCAATGCAGAACACCCTGGCCAAACAAGAACAATCAAAACAACGGCGCAAGTGAGAGGCGCAGCGGCGCTGCAGGCTGGCCATAAACACGGTGGACTGGACGCTCTATGGATCAAAAGAAGAGACGCGAGACCCGCGAAGACGACCCTGCAACAGAGCGAGCTCTCAGCAAGGACATCCGAGCCGAGACTGGGACGTTGGGGAGATACCAAACGCCGATCGGACATGGGCAACATGTCGTACAGTAGAGGTCCGTCCACAAGAAACCTTCCAGAAGAAACCCAACCCTGAGACTCCAGGACGTGCTTTGATTTCTGGTATGGGCGTGCACGCTTTCCATAGCAAAACCATCGAAACCCAAGAAACCCATGGCACCTTGGAGGCAAAAAGTGTGTTTCTTGGCATGGGCCTCCACTGTATGCGCTTCATGACTTGCCGAAGGTCCCCTGCATCGAGTCGTAGAAATCAAACGATGTTTCGTTCCAGGTGTGCGAGTGGGGAGGCGGCGCTGCGGGATAGACAAGAGATTGCCGACGATGCCGGGAGCAACAATCCTGAAGAAGGCAAGACTTCTACCGCGGCGTGACACAGTCCACCTTTCACTGTGCAAGAATTGCAGACGGCATTAAAGCAGTTGAAAGGCAAAACAACAGACAACAAAAGCACTGTGGCTGAGCGGTATCTTTTTGAGGTTTCGCTATCAGGGGTATTATTCTTCAAATTCACGACGATACCATTAACTTTCAAGCCCAAGCGCTGGAAGAGTGAATCGCATCGTGGTCAAAGTCATATCCCAAAATGGAACATGAAACTGCCGCAGAGTCATAGGCCCATCAACATTAGTCAGTTACTGTGCGTCTTGTTTTCCCAGTCGTGATATAAGAGGCTGGTGCAAGTTTTGGACAATAAGCGAAACCATGACCATGCACCATGCAACTTGTCGCCCGCTTCGATCCGCTAAGATCAGCCTGTACCATTTCGATGATTCCAGGAAACAGCGGCTGAAAACCAAGTGACTCTTCGGGGTGCCGCCGTAGATCCCTGGGCCTATGACAATGTTACATATAGAGGCTTGTGGGATGCTCTGGCTGACCAGGGTTTGACGAAAGATACGTCGAATTGCTTCGAGACTTTCACTGGGACCAGACAAACAAGGAATTCCAAATACAACGTACGACAAAGCAGGGCGATCCGCGCACTTCCCTCAACAGCTTGTCCGTATATGTCGCCGATGAGCTAAGACAGAGTGGATCAAACCAAACATTGATGTCATCGATCAGCTGGAGAACAAGTGGATCCAATCAAAAAATGGGGTGCAAATGATGTAGAAAAAATACATATTACGTCTTGCGACCTCTCTGCGACCCGTGAAGAGGATGATCGGCGACTTGCAGGATGCCGAGGAGGAGGAGGTTGGCTTGGAAGTACACCCCAAATGGCTTGTGGATTCCAAATTAGTCCACGGCAGCTCTGACAGTACACGCAAATGTGAGAAAGCAATAATCGTGGAGACCAACGGCATGGAGATCGAGATCTTGCTGGTTCCCGGGCATGCAGAATACCTTGGGCGAGAACTTAGTTTTCCGATTCGTAGAAAATTTAACTGTAGAACAGGATTACTGCGGTTTGGATCAACCTTTTCTTCATTGAGGCAGAAGCTTGTTGGGCGCAAATATTCTCAGAAAGACCGCTTGCTGGTTCCCGGGCATGCAGAATACCTTGGGCGAGAACTTAGTTTTCCGATTCGCAGAGAATGTAAGTGTAGAACAGGATTACTGCGGTTTGGATCAACCTTTCTTCATTGAGGCAGAAGCTTGTTGGGCACAAGTATTCTCAGCAAGACCGCATGCGTTTGTTTCATGGTGCTCTTAGCCGACATTAATGTACGGTTGCGAAGCGTGGGCTATGACAGCGGAGCTTGAAAACAGGGTTCGACGCACGCAAAGACACATACTTAGACTGATCATGCAGACGCCACGTCGCAAACACGTACACAGAACTGCTGGCTTGAAATATGTGAAAGAAGCAACAATCTTCGACCAACAACGACGACTATGTGGACAACGCTGGAGGAAAGCAGGAACAACTTACCGGAGCAGAGCAAATTCAGGAATATTAGGAACCTTTGAAATAATTACTAAATCACTGCTGAGTGATGACCGGATCAACCAACAACGTCAAGCAAATGGCATGGTCCGCAACAATTGTGTGCAAGGCGCCCGGGGAATCGATGCGACAAGCTGTATCTTGGGATCCGTGTCGACACATATCGCTACACGGGAAAAGACGCCCTCTCCGAACAAAGCGTCGCTGGATGGACGACATTTCCAAATTCATTTCAAGACACAGAGAAGCGTTGACTCCGGAAGAGCAGAAAGCTTTAGCTGACGGCTGTGGGGCGCGAGATGTTACTCACCTGCTACTCATTTGCGCCACACGAGATGCATTGAACGACGTATAGCAGGATTGTTGTCTGGCGCTTTCAGCAGCAGTGGGTGCTTCGGCCCCAACCCGCGGCACATACGCGGTGCGCGATGCGGGTCGCAGTCGCTAGTCGCATGCGGTCCGAGCGAGCGGGGCCAGAGGATCGCACCGCAGCGCCCATGGCGTCGCCGACGCATCGGCCACTGCGCACGCGACGCGGGCGGCGCGGCGCGATCCTCCGACCACATCTGAGCGTTCCGCTCGGGACGCCCCGAGGATTAGGTCGGGCACGTCCTCCTACAAGCGTACTTCGGAGGAAAAGAAACAATAGTCAAACCATGCTCAAACATAGCCAGAAATACTAAACAAATTGTCCCCTGAGTATTTTTCCACATCCTGAATGAGGTTCTTATTTTCCTGGACCACATTCTCCTTCTCCTTCTCCTCCTTCTCCCCTTCCTTCACCTATACCATGCCATATCTGCCATACCCTACCAATACCATACGTACTATACTATTACGTACTATACTATACCATACCATACCCTACCATACCATACAATACCATTCGTGCCCCTCCCACCCCTCCAGGGAGGCCCCGCCCGAGCGAGGAGGGTCTCCCCAAACCATACTCTTTACAAGGTTTCGTGCCCCTCCCACCCCTCCAGGGAGGCCTCGCCCGAGCGAGGGTATCCCCAAACCATACTCTTTACAAGGTTCCGTGCCCCTCTCACCCCTCCAGGGAGGCCCCGCCCGAGCGAGGAGGGTATCCCCCAAACCAAACAATGTATAAATGTTCGTGCCCCTCCCACCTCACCAGGGAGGCCCCGCCCGAGCGAGGAGGGTATCCCAAAACCATGCTATTTACATGGTTCCGTGCTCCTTCCACCCCTCCAGGGGGGCTCCGCCCGAGCGAGGAGGGTATCCCCAAACCATACTCTTTACACGTTTTCGCGCCCCTCCCACCCCTCCGGGGAGGCCCCGCCCGAGCGAGGAGAGTATCCCCAAGCCACACTCTTTACAAGGTTTCGTGCCCCTCCCACCCCTCCAGGGAGGCCCCGCCCAAGCGAGGAGTTAATCCCCAAACCATACGTGCTCCTCCCACCCCTCCAAGGAGGCCCAGCCTGAGCGAGGAGGGCATCCCAAAACCATAGTAGACATTAGGTGTGCGCCCCTTCCAGCACTCTAGCCAGGCCCCGCCTGAGCAAGGAGGGTATCCCAAAACCAGACTATTTACAAGGTTTCGTGCCCCTCCCACCCCTCCAGGTGCATGCTGCCAAGCGCGGCCTCCTTTGATTGCGTTCTACACATCCACCCTCCCCCCCTGCTGATTCCCCTCCTCGCCTCTGTCGGCCCTTCCATGACAATACATGGACATCATAGGCCTTCATCTTTTGGCACTGGTTTTTTATGCCCTCGTGATCCCGCCAACCCCGTGACATCCTTATGTGGGGGACTCCGTTCGCATACACTTGACTATGTCTGAATGTTCTTCATGTGGAGGGACAGGGCCGTTTTGACCCGACGGATGGACGGATGGAGGAGGAACGCGCGCGGGCCAGCACTGCGACTCCGCTGCTGCACTCACCCCTTTGCGGCTGCTCCCAACCCCAGCCACAGTCTTCCGTCCTTCTCCTCCTCCTCCTCCTTCTCCCCCTCCCCCTCCTCCTCCTCCTCCTCCTCCTCCTCCTCCTCCTCCTCCTTCTCCCCCTCCTCTCCTCCTCCTCCTCCTCCTCCCCCTCCCCCTCCTCCTCTTCCGCCTCACCTTCCTTCTCCCCCTCCCCCTCCTCCTCTTCCGCCTCCCCTTCCTTCTCCCCTCCTCCTCCTCCTCCCCTCCTCCTCCTCCTCCCCTCCTCCTCCTCCTCCTCCTCCTCCTCCTCTCCCTTCCTCCTCCTCATCCTCTCCCTCTCCTCCCTCCTCCTCCTCTCTCTCTCTCCTCCCCTCCCCTCCCCCTCCCCCTCCCCTGCTTCCCTCGCCGCGCAGCACGGGCCCCGGGGCCCGTGCCTCGAGAGCCCCCCTCTCGCTCCCGGGGTCCTGGGGGGTGACGGCCATCGACCCCCCCCCTCCGCCCCCCCTGCCCCCGTTCGTCCCTCGCGCTCCCGTGGGGAACGCCACCTGCTCCCCGAAGGTATCTGGCACAGAGGTCCACAAAAACCCACCCCAGCACTGAATAGAGGTCCAAAAACGAACACTGGCAGAGACATAAACACTCGGAGGTCCGCGGGGATTTCTCGGATCGGCGCTGGACCGCCTCCGCGCGCCAGGGAGGGGGGTCCAGCGCGGATCCAAGAAATCCGCGCGGGACTCCGAGTTCTTACGTTTATGTCCTTTCCCGTTCCCCTAATGTCGGTACCCCCCCGCCTCTTTCGCCCCTCGCGCTACCATGGGGAACGCCACCTGCTCCCCAAAAGCATCTGGAACACGGCCCGGGCACAATTGCTGGACGGGCCTAGGACCATCCGATTTCGCCCTCGCGTTGGTGCCGACACTGCACCATTGCCTTCGTCCCCCCCTCCTCACTTGAAAAACGTCCTCAGAAGCGTGGATCCGATTCCTCGATCGATCTGGTCCGACTTCGACACAACCCGAGACCACCACTTGTCATCCGACACAACGCGAAACTCCAACGCTGAATTGCGGACGTGAGTTCCCAATCTTCACCCGACCAGACCTCGCAATGGTGCGCCGCGATGCGCTGCCTCATCCGCGCAGAAAACTTCGACGCCACTTGCGCCCGATGTTGCGCCCGATGTTGCGCCCGATGTTGCTTCCGATGTTGCGTCCGATGTGGATCCGATTTGGGTCAGATTTTGAGCCCGATTGTTTGTCCGACTATAACTCCGATGTGCGTCTGATTTGTTTTGATACTGCATCGGGTCGAAACGAACAAATCGGACACGCAATCGGTCGCGAAATCGAACGCGAAATCTGTCGCTTCTGGGCGCGTTTCCAGGCGTTCTTTCGGGGGCTCTTCTGAGCTCGCGTCTTCGCGATACTCCGGGCAGTCTTAATGGCGCTCTCCTGGGCTCGCCTGGGCGTTCGTCCCAACGCGTCCCCGAGCGCTCCTGTTGGCGCTGTGCTGGTCGCCCCCAGCGCACCCTCTGGACGCCAGGCGCGCGCCAATTCTGCCGCGTGAAAGCCGGGACCCCCAAAAAATCAGAAGCGCATCTGCTCTGCCACCGCGGCGAGATGACCCCTCCGCCTCTTGTGCAAGAGCATGATACTCATAAACGGTAGAACATCTGAGCGGGTCTCTTGGCATGGCGCTGGACTCCTCCCCAGCGCGCGGAGCGCGCCGGGGGCGGCGCTGGGGGCGCCGCCAGCGGGGACACAGCGCAGATCTAGGAAGCCCGGGCGGACCTGTGACAATTTCTGCCATTTTGCAGGATCAGCCAACATTTAGGTCGGGCGTGTCCCCCTACAGGCTGATTTTGGAAGAAAAATTAGAAATAGTCTAAAACAAACAACAAAATGGTTTTAAATTGTAGAAAGCTCGTCCGTGGACTATTTTTCACATATTTTGGGATATTCCTCCAATAGAGGGACGGGCCCGACTTAAGCCAACATCAATTCGGAACATCGGATCGGGTCGGAACGTGCGCCGGATCGGGCCGCATCCGCACGGACTCGGAATCGAATCGCATCGGCCGCGCCGGCGCGCCATACGGGAATCGGGCCACATCGCATCGGCAGAACATCGAAATCGAATCGCGTCGGGCTGGCCAGAATCGATCTCCGATATTCTCGAATCGGGCCGATCGGATCGAAATGGACACCTTCGGTGGCAACTCATGGGAGCCTCCCGTACCATCTTGCCGGCTCTTGCGAATCGACGCTAGTCGACGCTAAATCGACGCGAACCGACGCTAAATCGACGCGAATCGACGCTGACCGACGCTGAATCGGCGCTATCTCATCGACCCCCAGACGCTAGCCGACGCGAATCGACGCTAAAGACAGAATTGCGAGGGTACACAAGGCTCCCACGACTTGCCGGCTAAGACACCTGCTTAGTCGTCTTCGACTGCTGGCGCTCCTGAGGTCCTTCCTCCAAGTGAACGTTTTCTTACTCGGCGTTTCGACATTGGGCGGAAGGGGGGGGGAGGGGGGGGTCTGGCTCCGGACCTCTGCTTGATGCGACTGTTTGGAACCGTGCGTTCGTTCTATGGGGGAGACTCCGGCTGCTTGAAACAGGCGCCAAAAACAGACAAGATGTGATCTTTGTTATATTCGTTGTTTTGCCGATCGGCGCGGGCCCGCGTACACCCCCCCCTCATGGAGTAGATCTTGGCAATGTTTGGCGCCTGTTTCGAGCGGGTGGAGTCCCTCCCCCAACGGACACGTTGTTGCAAACAGTCGCACTAATCAGAGGTCCGGAGCCAGACCCCCCCGCCTCCCCCCCCTTCCGCTCAATGTCGAAACGCCGAATCAGAAAACGCCCACACGATCCACTCCATGGGGGTGGGGGAGGGGGGGGGTGCGAGGGCCCGCGCCGATCGGCAAAACAATGAACAAGAAAACGAGGACCAACTTTGGAGGCCTGGAAATGGGCACCAACACCAAGACGGGGGGGTTGCCTCCACGGGGGGGGAGATGGTTCTAGATTTCGGGTTTGGTGGCAACAGTTCGGTCACCCTGAACACGAGAACATTGCCACCGTCACCGAGATCGGGATCTCCTTCCCTCGGTGGAGGAACACCGCCGATATTGGTGTTGGTGTCAACTTTGGACGCCCGAAATGGGTACGGCAAAAAGGGGTACAATGCCCAACAACAAATGCTGTCCCAAACCAACAGCGGCCGCTGTTGGGCAGGCGGCGTTCTGTCTCGAATGGACACAGGCCGCGGCGGCGCGGACCGCGAGTCCTGTTCAAAGCGGGCAGGGACTGCCGTTGGGCATTGGACCCACTCTTTCCGTGCCCGTCTCGGGCGTCCACATCAACTTTGGAGGCCTGGAAATGGGCACCAACACCAAGACGGGGGGCTGCCTCCACAGACGGGGAGATGTGGAGGCACTAGCTCGGCCACCCTGAACACGAGAACATTGCCACCATCACCGAGATCGGGATCTCCTTCCCTCGGTGGAGGAACACCGCCGATGTTGGCCTGCGATTGCAACCCCCGCCGCTGCCGCTGCCGCCTCGGGCGGGCGGCGCCCGTGCTCGGGGCCGCGCGCGCGCCACCCAGAGCTCGGGGCCGCGGGCGGGGCGCGGCCGCGCGTGCTGGTTTCCTTTTGTCTGTGTAGCGGGGCCGACTTACCATAGGCCCAGGGACACACACACACACACACACACACGCATAAATAGACACATAACCAAGGACTCCCCATACTGTCCCACGCGTTCTGGGGTTTCGTCTTCTCCCCCCACGTACCGTCTTTCCCCACATAACTATCTTCCTGGGGGTCGACGGGTTTGTAAGTTTCCCTCCGGATGGCTGCACATGTGAAGGGAGCTCAGAACAATAAGATCGACGACCCCAATCGACGCTACATTGACGCTGATCGCCGCTCGACGCGAATCGACGCTAAACTTATACTTTTCCGTCGACTACCAGACGCTAGCGCACGCCAGTGCACTCTGAAGAAGGCATCGCGAGGACATACGAGGCTCCGACGATTTCCTGCCGCAGAAGCCCTGCACCCCAACAAAAAAACCTGTCATCTCTTAGGAGGCTGATTCTTGCCTCCGCGACTCCCTTTGCCTCGGAAATTTTGCGGGGGCACCAACACTACCGTGAAAACGACACGGCGCGTTTCAAAATCGGAAACGAGGCCCAGGAACGGACAGCGGGCTCGGGACGACAGGCCCGACTGGCCTCAGCCCCGCGCCCGCGCACCCCCACCCCTGTGGGAGTGGCACATGCGGGGACGGCTCCCCCCCCCTCTGGTGAGGGGAAGGCGCAAAAAGGTCCTCCGCGTTCTTAGCGTGGCCCCCTACGGAAATATTTCTCGAGCTGTGTCTGTGACGTCGGCAGGGGGAGAGGGAGGTAAAAAGGAGAGGCAGAGGCGGTGGAAGAGGTACTGTTCTCGGCGGCACTGGCAAAGCCTCGCACCTCACGCGATGTAGATGGCGTCTGTGCTGGTATAGGCGCTGGCGACGCATCTGTAGTCAATGCAGGCATCGCACTAGCTCCTATTTCTTCCTGGGTTTCTTGCTCTTGCTCGCCTGCCCCCCCTTGCCGCCTTTGAACGCCAACGCCTCCACTTCCTTCGCCGCCTTCGACCTCGTCGCAATGTCGCACTGGAGGCACACTCCCACTGCGACCAGAGCACCATTGCGCCGGCGGAAGGCCAGCGGCTTCCGCTGGCCATCCGCCGGCGGAGGCGGCCTCGGTTTACGTTAGCCTGCTTGCGCCGAGGTTCCGCCGACCTCCTGACGATGGAGAGATATTAAAACTCCTTCGATCCTCGAGGGCGAGGACTTCCTGGAACCCGCCAAGTGGACGAGTAGATGGAGGAGGTGGAGGAGGAGGGGGAGGAGGAGAAGGAGAAGGAGGAGGAGGGGGAGGAAGGGCATGCATCGGCGATGCATCGGCGACGTGGGCAATGCATCGGCGACGGTGGCGCGGAGAATTGGGCTCCACATGGAGCCGCATCGCCGATGCATCGGCGATTCGAGGCGATCCTCCGACCCCATGTACTCTGGCTCCATTTGAAAGAGCTTGAGAGGAGCGGCGGTAATGATGCTGGGCAATTCTGAGTTGTCACAATGACAACGGTGAGGCATGGTCATGAATAAAGTCGACGGTCGAGTTTACGATGGTCATGACGACGAAAAGCCGAGACGGAACATGCTGAGGAATCTGATAACGAACCCCATTTTATGAAAGCCGCGTGGGGCAACACACGTAGACCATTCCACCCGCTGCTTCTGGAAAAGCTGCGGCGCACGATACGTCTTGGTTATCTTCTGACGGGGACAGAGCAGATTAAGGAACGGAGCTCGGAAAACCCGAGCGCGCCTCAGGCCTCTGCATTGTCATCAGCATCGATCTTGATGATCTCCATCTCAAAGACGAGCGCGGCACCCCCGGGAATCACGCCTCCAGCGCCACGTTCGCCGTACGCCAGCTCTGAGGGGATGTACATCTCCCACTTGTCGCCCTCGACCATCAACTGCATTGCCTCTGTCCAGCCCTTGATCACCTGCATGGGCGCGAAAGTGGTGGGCTTACCCCTGTCGTACGAGGAATCGAACTTCGTGCCGTCGATGAGGGTTCCCTTGTAGTGGCACGAGCACGGGGTATCGATGCCGGGGTGGCGCTTTCCATGGCCAGTCTTGAGTACCTTGTACATCAGGCCAGACTTGAGTGTGATGACGCCCTCATCCTTTGACTTCTCCTCCAGGAACTTCTTCCCGGCCGGGTTGGTCGCGAGTGCGTGTCCGCAGAGGAGGGCGAACAAAACAATAGCTTTGCTTCCGCCCATCGCGGAATAGGGGTATGTGAATACCTGTCGGGATAATCCGAGTTAGAGGTCAAGTGGCTGCAGGCTGGGGTGGTGATGCTGCTGTTGAGGATTGCGTCGACGTTGGTGAGACCAGCGATGGCGCTGTGATTCCCGCGGAACTGTCAGTGACTAATTTTCGGGCATCTGAACCCTGACACCCTCGCTTAGAGTCAACAGCATTTTAGGCAATGAAAATGGACTTGACTCGAAGCGTTTTCTTAGACAGTAGTCCAGGTCCAGATATACGAGGTTCCTACGAAGAAGAGAGGCTCCAAGAGAACGGCGAGGGTCCAGTAAAGACTCTTGACCTCCTCAAAGCGACATCTGGAGTCCCTGAGCAGTGGCTGCTTCTCCTAAAAGATTTCTGAGGCAGGCCCGGCGACGACGTCGTCGTCGTCGTCGTCGGGCCTGCCTCGGTGCAGCGCTTCCCGCCCAGGCCGTGGCCGCGCACAGCGCACCCCGCCGCCGCGCGCGCGGCGGGCCACGCCGCGCATCCCCGAGCCGCCCCCCCCCCCCCCGGCGGCCACGGCACCGGGTGGGGTGCCGGGCGGCGCCCCCCGGAGATCTGCTGTCAGGTCGGGCATCTGCTCCCGCAGGCGAGTTGTGGGCGAAAGAGGCAGTACATCAAAAAATAGTCAAGAAGAACCCCAACCAGTCGAAGCATCGTCCCCAGACAATTTTTTGGATTGGACGGCTTTGCTTGAACATTCCCCCTGTAGAGGGACATACCCGACTCAACTCGAGACCCGGGGCAGCCCGGCCTTGCAGGATTCTGCAAGAGCCTGCAGGACCCCTGCAGGATCCTGGGACCGAAAGCACGGGTCAGTGCACTCGGGGGCGGCAAAGAGGGCGGCGTCCAAGGGGGGGTGTGCACATCATGGCCAGCGGCATGCCTATGCGTGGCCCGGGGGGGGTGCGGGGACGCATTGAAACCAGAAGAAGAGGCGCCGTGAACTCTGTGGAAATATCATGGCCCCCGTCATGACATCCACTCCCCCCCTTTATAGTCATCACCCCCCTCTTTGCCGCCCCCGACGCGCCCCGATCAGCCCCGCAGGATCCCGCCAGCTTCCGGCGCTCTGACGGGCCCCCGGTTTGCACCGACCCCCGTCTCTGGAGCCCCGCGCCCCGGCGCGGTGGGCGCCCGCAGGCCTGGTGGGCGCTGCGCCGCGCCGGGCCGCCCCGCCGCGAAGAGCGCAGAGGACGTCGCGCCGCTCTCGGCGCCTGGGTTTCGAGGAGGGCTAGCACAATAGCACCAGGACCTCGACACCTGGATTTTCCTGCCCACGCTTTGGGCAGTCCAGATAGGTCTATAAGTCTGGAGGGCTATTGCTGAACACTCTGGAAGGTCAGGTCCTGGTAACCGCCACCTAGCAGACCATCCCCTTCCCGGGCGTCGCTGGCGCCGCCGCCAGACCAGGCGCATCCCCTGACCGTCCAGCGTGCTAAAAAATAGCCCTTGCCTGTACAACAAAACGACAGGAGTTTCGACGTCGAGATCCTGGTGCTATTTCTTAGCCCTGCTGGAAGGTCAGGGTCGGGGCGGCGCCGCTTCCTGCGGGCCACCGTCGGCGCCGCGGCCTGTGCGGGACCCTGAGATCCTGGCGCTGCGATCTGTTCACACCCGGCGTTCTCGCCCCACTGCGGGCCCCAGGACCCTCACAGGACCACCCTGCGGCTCGAGAAAGGATGCAGAAAGATGGGGTCCGGGGCTCCAGTCGTGATTTTTGTTGCGATGGTACATGTCTTGTTCGCAGCGTCGGGGCTCAGGATCCGTGACGTCATCCTTGCCTTTCAAGCTTCCCACCGGCCGCATGCATGCGTCTCGGGGCGAGGCGAGGGGGGCATCGCGGAAGGGGATTGCGGGGGGTCGGTTCGGCCGCCCCCGCCTCTCGTGCCCTTTGTGGGCCCCAGAGGGCCACCCTATTAGGGCCCCGAAGGTGCACCACAAGGAGCACCTTTCTTCACTCCCCCCGTTTGTCGCCCCCCCATTGCACAGCGCCCGAGAGGAACGAAGTCCACGAGATCCCTGCGTTGCATTTGTGTCACGACGCGCGATTACGCCCGGACTCGGGCCACTTTGACCCTCGCAGGTCGATGCGTTTCGAGGAGTGCCGCAAAAAAGATAGGGTCTATGGCCACGGCGATGTTTCGAGTTTTCGCGACATCGGAACTCATAATCATGTGTATGTAGCACCCCACAGTTGCGGATAAGGAGTGAGAAGGCGACGAGGACGTCGGCAGTCTGCTATGCTCTGAAGAAGCCAACCGCAGGCGCCTCATTCTTACAAATTATGCAGTGTTCCCGCCGCAGGCGCCAAATTCGTTGTAAAAGCAATGTGGGTGGGTCGCAGGGTTGGTCGCGGTTGGGTCGCGGGTGGGTCGCGGGTGAGTCGCGGGGTGGGTCGCGGGTGGGTAGCGGGTGGGTCGCGGGTGGGCGGCGGGCGGGTCGCGGTCACGGGTCGGTCGCGGAGTGGGTCGCGGGGTCAGTCGCGGGTGGATCGCGGGTGGGTCGCGGGCCGGGTCGCGGAGGTGACGGCGACAACAAACAACAACAACAACAACAACAACAACAACAACACCAACAACAACAACAACAACAACATCAACAACACCAACAACAACAACACCAACACCACCAACAACAACAACATCAACGACAACAACAACACCACAACAACATCAACAACACCACCAACAACAACAAACACAACAACGACACCAACAACAACAACACCAACGACAACAGCAACAACAACACCAACAGCAGCAGCAACAACAGCAGCAACAACAGCAACACACCCAACAACAACTGAAATACCAATAACGGCAACATCAACATCAGCAACACCTATAACGACATATACAACTACATCAACAACAACAACAACAACAATTACTAGCACGTGGGGACACTCCGTTCTCACCAGTGCCAGGGATTTCATAGGAGGCGGGCAATACCCCCACTTTGTGGGGGGGCCAGTTCAAGCTCTACCAAATTTCCAAACGACTCTTCGCCACCACCCACACCCAGCTTCCCGCCCTATGACGTTCGGACACTTCACTTCGTGGCATGCGGACGACCGTGGCTACTATTCAGGGCCCCGCGGCCGACGACGACGGCGTGCGCGCGCGAAGAAAAAACGAATGTGTCCCGCATGGTATTATTTGACAGGGATGATGGCCCTGGCAGGTGCGCAACCGTTGTCGCAGAAGTTCGAAAAAGTTGCTCGCAAAAGCCCGTTTGACAGAAATGTTTAAAAAGTGTTGGGTTTCCTACGAATCCGCAAGAGCGCGCGGGATGAGATTTTGACAATTTTTTGTTGAAAAACCATTGGTTTTTTGATGTTTTTATGTTAAAATCGCTGCGAACACTAAGGTTTTGGAAGGATTTCGTCTTGCGCGCGCGAATGTCCACTTTACCTTATTTTTTGCAAGGGATTCTTGAAATTTGATTATATTAGAACAAGAAATGTCATTTTCTATTGTTTTTTGCAAGGGAAAGCGGATTACAACAAAACAACCGGATCCTGTACACACCCTCTTTTCTGAGGCTTCCTCACGAAAATGATGAAAATGTAGCTGCGGCCTAGGCGGCGCAGGGGGGGCGCGCACCAGGGGGCCCAACAATAATTATTCTTTAGAATAAATAATGTTCAACAACAACAACAACAACAACTACAACTACCACTGCAATTACATACGCATGTGTATATATATATATATATATACAAACGTATAACATATACAGCTACAACTACAACTACAACTACACCTACACCTACAACTACAACTACAACTACACCACCACCAGCAAGACTCCGCACCGCGAAGAACCTCACTTCAGCCACGCGTCCAGGGACAGTGACTGACCGTTCGGCCCCTCACTCTGGCTGGTGCCTAGCAGTGTGCCGATCAGTGCCTGGGAGCACCTCCCTGCGCCTCTTAGCGGCCACTGATGAACAACAGCAGGCGCTGGTAGCTGGGGAAGGCAACGACTCATGCTCAAGATACCTCTCCCGCGCACAACGCACCGGCTCAGGGCACCGAACTGCTGGGCGGCGCCCCGCTGCCCTCCAGGCCCTCTGGCGCTCCGGGGCCCCCATCGCGCCAGGAGGGAGCCCTGGCGGGAGCTTGCTCGCCAGGCTCGGCCTCCAGGGGCTCATCTTACAGGCGGGTTTTGGACGAAAGGTGAAACGGAGTCAGAAAATACCCAAACATGGTCAACAAAGATCCGTCAAAACATTAAGCGCAGTCAAGAAACATTCACCAAGGTCGAGGGATCTTCACCCTAAGACTTTTCTGCAAGAAATATTCACAGATGTCGAGGAATCGTCATCCTACGATTTTTCTACCATTCTTGACAGCTCCTCCAGCAGCAGGGAGAAGTCGGAAGCTGGGCGAGGGCCGCTAAAACCGTGGCTGCTAAAGCGGCCCTCCCGGAAGGAACAAACAACTTCCCGGAATGAGGCGCGGCACGCGAAACAGTCAACGGGCTTCTTCCCGGAAGGACGAAGACAACTTCCCGGAGGGTCGATTTAAGCAGCCACGGATTTAGCAGCCCTCGCCAGGCTTCCGAAAAAGCCGGGGCCGCTCCGGAGCCCAAAGGGTGGCCCCGACCTCTTCTCGGGAGGCCTCGGCTGCAAGCGGCTACTCCAAATCCCTTGTGGATCGTCCCCAGGGTCCAGTGTTTTGAGGCGCCCGCTTTTGTAATATTGGGGGGTCTGCTTTACTCGGGCGCTTTCTTTGGATTGGAGCTCAGGGGGTCTGGTTGATCAAGGCGCCCCATCGAAGAGGGGGGTCTGGAATATTAGGTCGCATTTGGAGGGGGGTCTGGTTTTTTAGGGGGGCGTCGATTAAGAAAGGATTTGGAGTACCCAGGTGGAGCCATTGTGGGGTCGGAGGACCACGCGCGCTGCATAGCCGCTGCATGGCCCGCGCCAGAATGGAGGACGTCGGGCTCCGACCGAAGCTGCTGTGGCCCCGCTTTGGCGGTCTGGATCCTCATCGAGACTCGAGGTTCGAATTCTGTGCCTCTGGGTAGCCTGGCCTGGCTGCATTTACATTTGAAATGATTGTCAGATTGCCATCTGGAGAGGTCCGGAGGTCGCCGTCGTCGTCCTGCTGCTACTGCTCCTCCTCTTCTTCTGAGCAGGAGAAGAAAACTTCGACATGGGCGCACAAATGGGCACGCGACTCTTTCAGTTGCGCTGTGGGCGCTAGGTCAACTGCGACCGCACACTGAATCTCCAGTCTCCACTTCCCCCTCGCAATCAACCCTCATGCGACGCAACCAATATCGACAAGACGGTCCAATCACCACTTTTATTGTTCTGCAGCGTGACCTGGAAGGCGACCTCATTCCCAGCTCACTCCCCCTCTCGAAACAGCTGTATACGCCGAAGTTGCAACCTCGTCTGCATTGCAAGCGATACTTGACGTCGTATTCCTCAGTATCTGTCGAGTCTCGTGCCACCATCTTGCTAACACGAGGAACAGGGCTCGACCGAAACAGTGCTTTTCGTTTATATACGCTTTGCTTTCGTTTCCCCCCGTTCTGTCTGCGATCGCCTTTGCAGCACGTGGGGAACCTTCTTTGTTGTTCGGCGTTTCGACATTGGGCGAACGGGGGGGGGGCAGGGGGAGGGGGTCTGGCTCCAGACTTCTGCTTAGCGCGACTGTTTGCAGCAGTGCGCCCCATGGGGGAGACGCCACCTGCCTGAAACGGGCGCCATGGGAGGGGGGGGGCCCTAACCTTCCAGGAGGGCTAAGAACTACCACCAGAACCTCGACACCTAAATTCCGGTCGACGCTTTAGGCAAGCCAGATAGGTCTATAGGTCTGGAGGGTTATTTTTTAACACTCCGGAAGGTCAGGGGGCGAGAGGGGGTGCGAGGACCCGCGCCGATCGGCAGAACAATGAATCAGAAAACGGTCACGTGCCACGAAATCACCGAAGCACAGTTTCGGCCCAGCCACGGCGAGGAACGTCGCACGAGGAACGACGAAGGGGGCTTCTGTCATGGCGACGCGAGCACCTGCTCTCACGAACGGGTGCTCCGCCCTAGGAATCCAGGGGGCGGCCCCAAAAGCAGGCCCTCCTGAGGCCAGAGTGATCCTCCTCCTCATCCTCCTCCTCCTCCTTCCTTCCTTCCTCCTCCTCCCCTCCCTCCTCCTCCTCCTCCTCCCCCTCCTCCGCCCTCCTCCCTCTCCTCCGCCCTCCTCCTCCTCCTCCTCCTCCTGCTTCGCCCCTTCCTTCTCCCCCTCCCGCTGCTGCTCCGGCTCCTCCTCCCCCTCCTCCTGTTCCTCCTCCTCCTGCGACAGCTGTGTTCTAGAGCTCGGACCCCTCTCTTTTCGTCGTCGTTCGTTCCTTCGCTCGTCGCCCCCCAGCTTTACTTTTGTCGGGGAGACGTAAGACTCGGGCCCGGGGGGCCCGGGTTGGCCCGACGGCGCCATAATGAAAATGACGATGCCCAATCTGAAAATTGACGCTAGGTTCCGCTGCAAATATCCCACGAAAACTGGACCGTCAAAATCCAGGACGCGCTCGTCAACAGAAACCGGCAAATCCGAGTTCCGGCTTACACGAGTCTTACGCTTCCCCGATTCTGAGATCGCGAGGACGTCGTCGACGCGAAGTCATCCCGTCTCATCGGCGCGTCGGCCCGAGTCGATGTCTCGGACGCAAGTGCGCGCTCGCTCGTCGGGCCAACCTGCCCCGGCGCTTGTCTACCCGAGGATGAGGGCGCGAGAAAGGGATGCCGAATCCTTCAAGTCGAATTGGGCGCCCATGCGGATGAAGTGTAGCGCGCCCCCTACCCTGTTTGCAGCGCCACAGACATGCTGGGGCGGGGCTGCGTTGTAGGCCCCCGATTTGGTGTAGACGGACGCAGCGAAGATACCTTCGTCGCGAATTTGGTGGCGGCCAGTCCATCTAGCTCTCCGCCTTGCGGCGGAGGTGAGAGCCAGGACGGGCCACGAGGCTTCCGTCCATCCTGTAGTCTCGAGGATGCGCGCGAAATTGGGTCGTCCATGGACGCGTCCACCAACGCTCCTTGCGCAGCGATGCTGGCATGCCCCTCCGTGCGCTGGCGGTCGCGGAACGCGCCGTGTGGTCAGTGCCTCCACCCGTGCCCTCTGCGCTGGAAATAATCGCCCGCGGAGTTGCGACCCCGCGGAGGTCGCCCGCTCCGTTTTCTG
Organism: Prorocentrum cordatum; assembly: GCA_963575745.1. Classification (NCBI taxonomy): domain Eukaryota; class Dinophyceae; order Prorocentrales; family Prorocentraceae; genus Prorocentrum; species Prorocentrum cordatum. Next base: position 99,458 of record CAUYUJ010015051.1, read on the forward strand.
CCGAGCAGATGCTTCTGTCGAAAATATGAATGCGGTCGGCGGGGTAGCTATTTTCCTGGAGGGCCAAGATGGTGGCTCCCTGAGGATCCCGAAGCTTGGTGGGAAGGTCCCGTGAGGCGTCGAGGCTGGGAACGTTGGCCCTGACGAAATCGGCCTTCTGTGGACCGTCTCCATCAGTGGAGCTGGTGTCGCCTCTGGCTTTTCGGCGCTGCCGCAGCGCAGTGCGCTGCAGGGCGTGGCCTCTGCTGGACAGTCCCTTAGGAAGCAGACGTAGGAGGGGCTAGTGAAGGACCCGAGGGAAGGGTGGAGAAACAATCCCAAAGGACGGGTGAACAAACACTCCCACCGAAAGAACACACCTTGCCACGCTTGGCGGCCGCCGGGACAGGATCGAGGGGGGGGGGACGCAGCGGCGACTGACGACGGCGCGACGTGGGGAGGCGTCGTCGTCAGCGCCGCTGCCAGGAAAAGCGAAAGCAACAGCGAAAATAAAAAAAAACTGCCGCGCTCGTAGCTGCACTCCGGCGCGGCCACTCCCGCGCACGCCGCCGCGCCTGCGCAGGCCTGCTCCGCAGCCTCGATGTCCTCGCCGATGTCGATGTCTTTGCTGCCGTCCCCGAAATCGACCTCCGAGCCGTCGACATGGGCCTCCTGAAACCATTGGCTGGTGCCTTCGCTGTCCAGTTCCTGTCTCGGTGGCTGGATGGCTGCCTGGATGGATGGCCTGAACAGCCCGTGCGCTGGCGCCGCAGCCTCACGGGTTTCGAGCACCAAAAACAAAGGTTTGATGGTGCCGCGCGTGGGGCTTTTGGACTCGCCGTGGACAATGCACCCTGCTGGCGTGCTAGGTACACAGGTCCCCGAAAAAACTGCGGCCTTGCTGCCGCCACGGAACTGGCACTCGGGCTGCCATCTTCTGGCGTGGCGAATCGGGCGTTGCCTTCGTGCGCAGCGAAGCTCGGAGCCTCGCTGGGTTGGAGGTTTTTGGGGGGCGTGTTAGTCTGGCATGCCGCGTTCCCGAAACTTGCTTTGCTGAATCCGCCTCGCTGGGATATCCGACTGGTGAAAGATCACGTGTGTGGGGTACCCTTGCTTTCTGCGTGTCGGGCCCGTGGGGCTCGAGCTTTGGAGCCACGCTCTGTGGCGGTTATCTGGGTGGGGCTTTGGGCCAACGCCACCTGTTCAGCAGTGTAATATGGGCTGATTGTGTCCAGCAAGGCTTTGTCTGTGGTGCCCGTCAATTATGGTTTCGGTCTCGCGCTGGCTGGTGCCGCTTTGTGGGGTATGCCTTGGTTTGTCGTCCTTTGGGACTCCCGATGGTGGCCTCGGTGGGGTGACCCGTCTCGGCAACCGCGACGGCGAGTCCGAGGACGTTCCTCTCAGAGAGAGAGAGAGAGGGAAAAGGAGAGAGAGAGAGAGAGAGAAAGAGACAACCAGAAAACGAGAAAGGGAGGGACAGAAACAGATATGGAGAGAGAGAGGGGGAGAGAAAGAGAAAGAGAGAGAGAGAGAGAGAAGGCGAGAGACATCTTCACATGTGTCAAAATAATACGATGCGTGTGTGTCGAGGGGGTGAAGGGCAAGGGAGGGAGAGGGTGAGAGAGTGAGAAAGAGAGAGGAAACGATTGATGAATGCGCACCCTCCCTCCCTCCGCGAATGTGAAGGTACCAAGCATGGCCGCCAGCGACTGCAAGGCCACATAAATTCCGACCTGCCCCGGCAGATATACTTCCTCAAGTGGGTTCGCATTTCTACTGCAATTGACCGATGTAAAATTTCAAGTCGCGGGCATCAAGCACCGCGATCGACATGGCCATTTCTCCAGGCCACCCTCGCACCATCCTGCCCGCTTGTGCGAGCCCGACGTGCCCCGTCTCACGACCACTGCCCTATTCCCTCCACCACGCACAAAGACATAGGCAGAGAAGGGATAACAAAACTTACGCAGACTGTGCACACATACATCGTCACATGGAGAGGGACAGAAAACGCGAGAGAAAGGGCAAGCGAGAGAGAGAGAGAGAGCAATGCAGAAAGAGGAAGAGAAAGAGAAATAGAGAGAGACTAAAATTCGCCTTTCGAGAACACAGTATCAACGTCGACTTGCCCACCAGTGCAATTGGGAACCGATCCCAAGCAGAGACGCTGGGCAACCCTCCCCTCATCCATCTTCCAGGTCATTTCGCCAGCGACGCCGAAGGCAACGGAGACCGCGGGGTTCAGATGAGCGCCAGAAACCTGCGCCCAACACATTCCCTCAGGCAGGCCCCCATCCTGTCAGGAAGACTGGAAGAGAAAGCGCAAGCGTACTAGGCGTCACTTTCGAGAACGGGCAATCAAGAATTCCAAGGCACACCACGATGTCCTTAGTCTACCATCGCTAAGATAGGTGTAGCCAGCCCGTACAATAAGGACGCACGATAAGGATGCAAGGGCCTTCGAAAGCCATGCCGGCACTTTGCCAGCGGGGCGCGGCCAGCGAAAGCGGCCAAGGATGAGCCGAAGGCGAAGGATACGAGGGCCAGTTTGGAAAGTCCCTCATCCTTACCATGCGGGCTGACCGTAGACGACGATAGCAGAGCAGCTGTGTGCTCGGATGCCCGCGCGGATGTTATGGGTCCGCGCTTCGGACGGATCCCCCACCCCCGGCGCGACGCCCGGGGGGGGGCTCCAGCGCCGACCCAGAGCATGCCCGCGAACCCCCGAGGAGGCTGCCATCGGAAACCAGGAGCCCGGGAACGCGAGCCCAGGCACACGGGGCCTGCTCGCCGAGAGCCCCGGGCCCCCGCGAGCGGACCCGGAGCGATGCCCGCTCCAGGCACGGGGCATCTGGACGAGCGCGTTCCACTGCTCGCAAAGTGACTACTCGCAAGTGGCCTGGATCCCCCGCGGAGGATCTACGATGAATTGCATGAGATCAGACACGTGTTTTTTTCCGGACGTTTTCGAGTGGGCACTTTGCGAGTAGTGGAACGCGCTCGGTGAAAATCAGTCGTGGACAGACCTCCCTTTAGCAAACCTCCCTTTCGTGACAACGGCCTGGGACCGAAACCGACGGACCTGGACCCGCAAACATGACGGCCGCGACGCCCTCTCGCGAAGCGAAAACGGCCAATTCGCTAATCGACGTGTCAGGATGGGGGGTCTAACATTTAGTGTCTGTTCCATGGGGGCCTGCGTGGCCCCCAGCACTGTCCAATTTGGGCCTGATTTGGACCGGATTTGGAACAAATCTGGACCGGATTTGGACCAGACTTGGACTGGATTCGTGGGGGCTAGGAGAGCGAGGAGGGGGAGGGGGAACAGGAATGCGGTCCACATGCAGGAAAAGCTGATTTCAGTGTCGCCGCCTAAGGCTCCCAATGATCAGACATCGAACTAACAACCTCCGAGGGAGGCGAAAGATTACGTAAACATAAGAGCTCGGAGATCCTCGCGGGGGCGACATATCTGAAGGGGCCCCGGGACACACAAATAAATACACACAAATAAAAGGATTCCCCATACTTTCCCATGTGTTCTGGGTTTCTGTCTTCCCCCCCACATCCCATATTCTCCCATCTTTTCCTGGGAATCGCCGATTAAGTGTGTCTGTGTGTTTCTCCCCCTCCTGAATGTCGAAGGGCCCTCGGCCCGTCCAGCAGCTCTGCCCGGGCCGTGTGCCAGATGCCTCCGGGGAGCAGGCGGCGTTCCACGTGGCAGCGCGAGGGGCGAAGGACCCTGACCTTCCAGGAGAGCGTTTCTTTATGTCTGGCGATGACGGGCGTCATGGGGGGGGGTCCCGGGGGGGGGTATGACGTAACGCTCCCCCCCTCCCCCGCCGTGTGGCTCCGGCACCACAGCCGCGCCCGCGCGCACGACGCGACGAGCGACGAGCGACAAGCGACGACGACGACGACGCGAGCAGCATGTAAGTGGCGATCTGCCCCCCTGCGCCGTCCAGGAGGGCTGAAAAATAGCACCAGGACCTCACCACCCAAATTCCTGTCGACGTTTCAGGCAGTCCAGATAGGTCTATGGGTCTGGAGGGCTATATTCTTGAACACACTGGAAGGTCAGGGGAAGCAGGTGGGGGGGGACCGACAACAGGGGAACGGGAAATGGCAGAGACATACGAGCTCGGGGGTCCGTACAAAATTCTCGGATTGGCGCTGGACCTCCCTCCTTGGCGCGCGGAGCGCGCCAGGGGCGGCGCCGGGGGCGGCGCCAGGCGGGTCCAACGCCGATCCAAGAAGTTTGCGCGGACCTCCGAGCTTTGATGTTCATGTCACTGCTCGTTCCCCTAAGCTTAAGTCGGGCCTGTCCCCCTACAGGGGGATTTACGATGAGAAATAAAAAATACATCAAAAATACTCCAAAAATAATGCAAACATAGTCTGGGGACTATTTTTGTTCATATGTTTTGCCATTTTGGGGTAGTTTTGGATTTGTTTCATTCTTCGTCGAAAATCCACCTGTAGGGGGACACGCCAGGCATAACCCTTAGGTAGAGATCCCCGACACGAAGCACCCTGGGGTTCCCCGGGCTGTCCTGGCACCTCGTGCGCGAGCTGCATGCTCATGTTTTGGGTGACCCAAAAGGAGTTCCAGCTGAATGGGGGTGGTGCACTGGATTTTGAGCAATTGAACTGCACATGTACTGCGCCGGAGACTCGTATTGCACTGTCTTGCAAGTGCTGCGCTGCACGCGGGAATCCAGCAATACGTTTGCGCCTCGGAGTGTATTGCACGCCCCACATGTAGTGCAACTCTTCAGATCTATTGCACCAAATCTATTGCCCCACCCCCTTGGCGCTGGACCCCCTTTTGGGTCAGCCCTACGTGCGGCCGCTTGCCCCCCGACTTCTCATCGCACTACCCGCGCCGAGGGGGCCGCGAAGAGCGCCGCACGGCGCCTTTCCCGCTCCCCCCGGCAGCGCGTCCGCACGCACGCACCGTCCCCCCCCGCCCCCAGCGCGGCGAAGACAGTCCCACGCCCTCTCGCGCTGTGAGAAAATCACGCGGGAGGTTTTTGACTATTTTCGACCTCCCAGGGCCCTCGCTGGGCCCCAAGGCCGTCAACAAAACGACCGAGGACGAAAAACCGGTCCTGGGGAAGGGGGTCCAGACCTCTGGGAGTCGACGCTGTGAAGAAATCACAACGTCGGGGGTCTGGGGTGGTGGATGAGCAACAGGTCCAGAAGAGCAGAAATCACAGTGCAAACATAACCTTCATCGTTGGAGGATCGCCCAGCTTATCACAGCGCGTCAACCAATCGAGCAGGCGCGCAGTCGTCTATGTGCGGTCTGGTGTGACACTCGTTCGTGTCCAATGCTCGCCTGACATCTTGTTTCATGTGCCAACAATTTCCACGCGGATACGGTACCAGACTATGTGATCGACTGGACACAACACATAACATGCAGAGAGTGGAACCACAACTTATCTTAACAAGTATGCAAACATATCATTCGAAATATGTAAACTGCTAGACTTCAACACATTGCGATTGCACGTCGGACTCCACCCGCCCGGCTACATTGTAGAGTGAATACGTCAAGGCCGTCACTGCACCAGCGGCATAAAGAGGTACCTGTAAGAATGGGGAACGACTGTGCAACACGATGCTCAATAGTGAAGTGAAAGCAGCTGCACGCCATAAGTTGTATCCCTAGTTGAGTTATGATGTGCAACTGCTGTAGACGACATCTGTCAAACCAAACATGTCATTTATGAATTGCACCTCGTGGTCACTGATTCCCCCGCAGCTGCGCTTTCCGCTTTGTGCGCCATGGCAGCGCTACCATTTTGCTGCTCTGACAACACTTCTTCATCCAATTGGAAACACGCTGGACATGAACAGAAGAGGGCAAAGGCCTGAGAAAAGTGTGCCTGAGCACTGAATATATCAGAGGCCTCACCAACAATGTCGAGGCAGGCTACGACGATCACCAAAATGTATGTCCTCATGCAAGACATATTTTACTGTATCCAACTAAGCCTGGCTATCGTGTCTACGTTTTCATGTGACTCCACCGCTCACGTGTAATACATCATGCCCTAGAACGGTCGCGTGAACACAACTAGGCGCACAATATCACAGTACACACGCGTGCAAGCGACGTAACATGCATTGACGCATGTATGTGCGTACGTGTCACGAGGGCTCATGGATACACGAATCGCGTTAAGTGCATGCGGGCGATCACAAACGCACTAGCAAATGCACCTGCTTCACAACACACGTATATTTCGGATATAGCAAAACTTGGTGCTGTGATGCGCCTGCGAGATGTAATGTGCCCGTGGATATTTAACTGTGGTGCGATGTCTGAAGCCGTTAGACCGGAATCGACAACGCGGATAGCAGACACGGTGGTCATATGGCCCATCGTCTGTGAACATGGCGTGGCCAAATACGTGGAATTTCCGCCATTCTTCAGTCGATGGCACTGCGTAGAATATCAGGAGCGCAATGTGTCACTCCATCCTGAAGGCTGATCGCTGTACGGAATTTCGTTGAACCCTCTATGAACAGCTTCCCGTAACCGAGATCTGCCGAACTCCGTACGCAGGCCACCCGTGCTCATCATGCTCGGTTCGTTGGGTGGTCGGCCCGCGCGTTGACCGCTTTTGGCTTCCACTCCACCAGATCCGCCAGTGGGACACGAGTTTGCCATCCTCTCGCAAACAAGGCCGCCAACGACCGAGACATGTGCACAGATACTGGCCAATTCGCCTCCGAGGCTGCTGCCTTCGAGTGCCATTTGGAAAGGCAGCAACCGCGTCGCATTCCACACGAAGCCGCGCTCGTGCCGAGACCGACCGTCCGGGTGCGGCCCCATGCCCTGCGAACTGTCCAAAGTCTCGTGCCCGCGCGACAGTGGCCTCCGGGAGATGGAGCGGAGTCCACGGCGCATGTCGGCGGCGAGCCTAGGGGGGGGGAAGTGAGGCGCGGGCCAGCCTCCTCGGAAGGCGGCGGGGCTTCTCGGATGCCATCCAGCTTCCTGGGGAGCCGTCGGTGGCTTCGGCGGGGGCCCACACGGCTTCTCAGAAGTAACAGGGGCTTCTGAGAAACCCCGTCTGCTTCTGAGAAGGCCTGTCCGCTCTCAATTCTCCCCTGGGCTCGCCACCGAGCATGGTTTCATAGACAGTTCAGGTAGTTGCCACTCAAGGTACTGCACGACACTACCCCCTCCGCTGGAGCTGGACGGGGGCGGTCGCGAGGTGTCAAAAGGCACTTGTTCGTCCAAGATGGCTCCAAGACGGCCTCAGAGCCCAAGATGGCCTCCATGATGGCTCGAAGTAGCGCTAGGTCGCTCAAGATGGCTTCCATAGATGCTCCCAGGGGCCCCAAGACCGATCCAAGACGGCTCCAAGTGGTCAAAGCGCTCGCAAAGGAAGCCCCGAAGAGGCCAACGATCCGTCCAAAACCGAAGGAACATCACGGTGAGTTGCTTTCTCGCCTTTTCGATTCCGATGGCCATCCGAGGCATAAGAATAACTCCAAGATGGCCCAAAAGGGCCCCTAAGAGCGGCTAAATAGAGCCCCAAGACGGCCCCAACAGCGCCCAAAAGCGCCCCCAGAGCGTCCCAAGAGCGCTCCAAGAGGCGATGTTTGGGGCTCCCGAAGGGGGAGGCGAATTGAAGTTCCCACCTTTTTTGATCGATGTCCTCCAAGATGGCCTCAAGAGAGCCCCTCAAACTCCCCAGAGCGCCCCAAAAGAGCCCCAAGAGGCGCCCTGACGGCCCCAAGAGGTCTCCAAGAGGCGCCCAAGAGACCCCCAACAAGCCTCAAGAGAATCCCCGAGACACCCAAGACGCTCAAAGACGGCCCTGGCCCCGCCAAGATGCCCCCAAGACTCCCAAACAGGCCTCCACAAATCTTTCAAGACACATTCGAGGAGACTCCGAGAGGCATTTATGAAGCTCCTGGCTCTCTCCCTCATCCACCTATTCCTCCTCCTGTCTTCTCCCTCATCCCCTCCCACCTCCTCCACCTTCTCCTCCTTCTTCTCCTTCTCGTCGTCCTCGCCTTCGCCCTACTCCATCTCCTCCTCCTCCGTCTCCTCCTTTTCCTCCTCCTCCAACGACGACGAAATATCCCAAATCCTTCTTCTCTTCGGGTATATGACGGCTTCCACCGCCTTCTGGTCTTCTGCATGTTCCCCCGCTTCCCTGATCACCTCAACTCCCCTGGGCATCGTTTTTGCATGGGCTGGTGGTGATACTTTTTTGGGTTCGCGGCTCCAAGGCAAAGGTCAGGGAGCGGACGCAGCGTCCGGGATGCGGCACGGAGCGAATTTGCGAACACAGCCGCCACTATCGGCAGCCAGTTCGCACCTGCAAGACACAAGGCTGGTGGTGACACGCGAAGCGTCAACAATTTGACCGGACCATACAGGAAGCGAAAGTCTGGGTCTCTGATCTCGAAGGCTTCCAAGGCGATGTTGTACTCTTCTCGGGTGGCTCACCTGTCCGCTCGGGGGGTATTCTGGGCATCTTGAGCCGCCCTGTGGCAAGCTGCCCTGCAGGCCATTTCTGCCGCACTCGGAAACGGGCTGTGGGCATCCCATGGCGGACCCTGGGCCCCGGGACCCCCATGTGGAAACCCGTGCTCGTGCACCGTGGGACGCGGACTCGGATTGCGCCTCGCCATTCCTGGGCGCTGCAAACTGCAAAATTGCTGCCGCTTTCGAGGTCTTCTGGGGTGCCTGTCGCAGTGAATCCACACGCGGACTCAAATCAGACCTCGCCATCATGCACACGGTGCCATAGCACATCCGCGACCATGCATACTCATGCGCACTGATGTGGTGACGTCAAGTTGCCACACGCTGCTACTTCGTGTTGGATCCCTTGCCTTGCGACTGCCGCCTGCCCTCACCGTCGCAACTCAGAACTCGCGCCTCTCCCAACGAATGCAGGTGGCAAACACGTGTTCGCAAGCACCGTTGACACTGCTGAGGCGCTGGGTCAGGCAGACGCGGCAACCACGCAAACGAAACAGCATCTACGCGTCCCGAGGAGCTCAGCGAGGTAACGGGCCCAAATGCTTGCCATTCTTCGATAAAGCGGACATCCATGGCCAGAGTGTGTGCCTGACAAACAACCAGCCTGGAACAACAGTTGAGCCGAAAATGCATGTGGAGCAGAAACAACCCTACAAGACCCAAAGCTGGAACCCACTGCAGTGCGCGCATGTCGCACGCATGGCTGCGAAAGGTATGACTATACGCATCGAGACGATGTACAAAGCACCACGTCGGAAAGCAAGCTGGCTCACCACGTGTGAAACTATTGCGCGCAATAGTGCCACGCAGCTTGCGTAGTGTCCTCGTGACCCGATGAGCGGTGCATCGACCCTCCAAAACAGCAAAGAGCGGTCACTGATGCCAAGATGGTGCCCAAAATTGAGCAGGGACCGACCGTCCCGGCATTTCTATAGTTCTACCACGAAATTTTCTTAGAACCCCAAAATGTTCTAATCACAAAAACAATGTTCTTAGAACTTAAGCCTCATCTGTTAAAACGAGACAGCCCCAGCCAGAAATGTTCTAAGAACAGTTCGTGGGAATCACAAAAGGTTCTTAGAACATTGTTTGGTGGGGCTAAAGGCGAGCCGAGACGCTTTGCCTCTGCTTGACACAGGCCGCGTGGTCGAAGCAGCCGCTCGGACTCCCCCAACGCGTCAGCCCATGGGGAGCTTCCGACGGCATCGACGGCATCGGCGCAACACGGCGGCCTCCGATCTCGCAGCGCCTCGGACGCCTGCGCTCGCAAATGTTTCGGTGGCAGGACGGCCGCTTCTGCCCGGCGCCGTCAGAAGTAGTTCCTGCACCACCTGGCGGGTTCCACAAACCCTGCACTTGAGCAGGGACCGACCGTCCCGGCATTTCTATAGTCCTACCACAAAATGTTCTCAGAACCCCAAAATGTTCTAAGAACAAAAACAATGTTCTTAGAACTTACGCCTTGTGCGTTAAAACAAGAAAACCCCAGCCAGAAATGTTCTAAGAACATTTCGTGAAAATCACAAAAGGTTCTTAGAACATTGTTTGGTGGGGCTATAGGCGAGCCAGGACGCTTCGCCACTGCTTGATGCCCCCGAGAAAAATTGACATCTCTCGGGGGCACATTCCCTACTTCCGCCGGCTTAGGCGCCACCATTTTACGTCCGCCGCTCTCCTTCCCGCCCAGGAAGAAATGCCAACTCCCATGACCCCCAGCGTCGCCTGCTTTTCTCGTGACGTGAAATCTCCGAATCCTCAAGAGGTCTGGACCCCTTTCCGGGGACCAGTCTCTCATCCGGAATCGCCGGCTGAGGCAGGCTGAGGCTGAGGCAGGCTGAGGCAGGCTGAGGCTGAGGCTGTGACTGCGACTGCCGTTGCCACTGCGACTGTCATCGCGAATGCGACTACGACTGCGAGAACAGCAGAATTCTACAACTGGATTCTCATCTGAATCTTAAGGGGAATGCTTCCAGATATATATGCTCCTACACATCGCTGTTAGGTTGCTTTGCCGGGATAATTTTCATGTGGGTGGTAATGGGGGGTGACCGGACTGGGGGATGAAGAAGAGGGCCCCAACGCCGCCCTTTGGGTACCCCTCTGTGAGCCGGCAGGGGCACCCCAGTACCCTGACCTTCCAGGAGGGCTAAAACATAGCACCAGGACCTCGACACCTAAATTCCTGTCGACGTTTTGGGCAGTCCAGATAGGTCTATAGGTCTGGAGGGATGTTTTTTCTGACACTCTGGAAGGTCAGGGTAAGGCCCCCCCCCCTGGTTACTGCCCGCCCGACTCTTGACGACCCCGAGGCCAGGCACGGGCCCCCAGGGGCCGAAGTTACCGACGAACCACCCGTCATTGCCCGTTCACGACGCGGATGGGGTCTGGGCCCTCGGACGAGGCGAGGCCCTCTTTGCGGGGCGTGTCCTCAGACTCAAGCGCGCTCACTTGCATGGCGACTCCCCCGTCCTCCCCCTCAGCCCCCCCTCTCACCAAACCCCCTCGCGTTGAAAGCATACGGAATTTGTTCGCAATTTTCGGCCTTTGAGGGGCCCTTTCCAGATATCGGGACCGTCAATAAAAAACAGGTCCCGCGGAAGGGGTCCAGACCTTGTGGGGCGTTTTACTGTAGACTCTGGCAAATTCACTTGCATGGCGTCCCCCCCCCCCTCCCCCATACACCGCTGCTTAGCCTTGATCAGAGCGAAGGGACCGAACGGTCATGCATTGTCCCTGGGTGCGTGGCTGCGTGGTGAGGATTATGTTGGTGTTGTTGTTGTTGTTGTTGTTGTTGTTGTTGTTGTTGTTGTTGTTGTTGTTGTTGTGATTTTTGTTGTTGTTGTTGTGATTATTGTTGTTGTTGTTGGTTGTTGTTGTTGAATGTAATACTAAACAATTATTATTGTTGGACCCCCCAGGCGCTTAGGCGCCTTCGCTTCGGCGCCGGCTACATTTCATTGAAAATGAGGCTCACGCTCGAGCGGTTTGGGGGGGCGCCAAAACGGGCCCCCAACAACAAGAACGCTCCCTCTCGAGACTTCCTCCTTCTTTACTCAGGGCCGGTGCTCTTGCTCGCCGCTGAAAGCCGCCGTCCCAACAAAACCAGCGCTGCCGCTCGAGACTTCCTCCCGTTTTACCTTGGACTGGCGCGCTACTCTTTCTGTCATCGGCGCCGCCGCCGGCAACAACGACGCTACCGCTCAAGACTTCCTCCCTTTTTTTTCTCAAGGCGGTGCTGCTCCTCGCCTCCGAAAACCGCCGTCCCGACAAAACCAGCGCTCCCGCCCGAGAGTTCCTCCCGGTTTACGCTGGACTGGCGCCCTGCTCTCTTTTGAATTGGTTCCGTTCCCAGCAAGAACGACGCTCCCGCTCGAGGCCTCCTCCCTTTTTCCTCAGGACGGTGCTGTTCCTCGCCGCCGACAGCACCCGTCCCGACAAAACCACGGCTCCCGCTCGAGACTTCCTCCCTTCTTACTCAATGCGGTGCTCCTCCTCGCCGCCGACAACCGCCGTCCCGACAAAACCAGCGCTCGAGCTCGAGATTTCGTTTTGTTTTACGCTGGACTAGCGCCCTACTCTCTTCAGCATTGGCGCCACTCCCAACAACAACCGCGGCCCTGCTCGAGACTCCCCCCGTTTCTATTCAGGGACAGGTCCTTGCATTGCCGCCGACAGCCCCAATCCCTACCAAGGCAATCCTGTCGCTCGATCCTTCCTTCTGCATTACCCTTGGCTGGGGCTCCACTGGCGGTCTCGCATCGGCACAACAAGGCGCGGGCATGCGTTTTCGTGGCGGGATCTGTTGAAATTCCTCGGAGGAAGTGTTTGCAAGACCTCATTGGGCGGGAGATCTGGGAATGGTGATAACGGATCCCGCTATAGAACAATAGTCGCCCATGATGGGGTTGGTTATCATGATGACCGAATGCTTGGTGTGGAAACATCGCGCTTGAGGGTAAAATTGTTGTTGCTGCTGCTGCTGTTGTTGTTGTAGTTGCTGTTGTTGTTGTTGTTGCTGCTGCTGCTGTTGTTGTTGTTGTTGTAATTGTTGTTGTAATTGTTGTTGTTGAACATTATTAATTCTAAAGAATAATTATTGTTGGGACCCCTGGTGCACGGCCCCCCTGCGCCGCCTAGGCCGCAGCTACATTTTCATCATTTTCGTGAGGAAGCCTCAGGTAATTCGATGTGATCAAGATCCGGTTGTTTTGTTCCCCCCCGCTTTCCCTTGCAAAAAACACTATAAAATGACATTTCTTGTTCTAATATAATCAAATTTCAAGAATCCCTTGCAAAAAATAAGGTAAAGTGGACATTCGCGCGCGCAAGACGAAATCCTTCCAAAAGCTTAGTGTTCGGAGCGATTTCAACATAAAAACATCAAAAAACTAATGGTTTTTCAACAAAAAAATGTCAAAATCTCATCCCGCGCGCTCTTGCGGATTCGTAGGAAACCCAACACTTTTTAAACATTTCTGTCAAACGGGCTTTTGCGAGCAACTTTTTCGAACTTCTGCGACAACGGTTGCGCACCTGCCAGGGCCATCATCCCTGTCAAATAATACCATGCGGGACACATTCGTTTTTTCTTCGCGCGCGCACGCCGAAATCTCCAAAAACCATTGGGTTCTTAAGAATTTTAGCACCGCGCATCATAAAATCACACGAATCGCACCGTAGGTCCTCGAAAAACAGCTGCACGACTTTTCAAAATTTCCACCCGCGCGCGCTGTCCGAATCCTAAAAAAAACAATGGTTTTCCAACATGTATGTTACATGAGCTCGCGCGAGCTTTTTGCTCGCGCAAAAATGTGACCAACTCCGCTCTCTCTGTCTCTCTCTCTGTCTGCTCTCTGTCTCTCTCTCTGTCTCTCTGTATTATGTATTGTATGGCACAATTGCACCATGCTGGGCACATGCGCGCCCCGAATAAGTGACCAAGTTCTGTGGGTGTGTACCCCACGCCAGTGTAGTAGCCACGGTCGTCCGCACGCCACGAAGTGAAGTGTCCCAACGTCATAGGGCGGGAAGCTGGGTTTGGGTGGTCGCGAAGAGTCGTTTGGATATTTGGTAGAGCTTGTAATGCCCCCCCACGAAGTGGGGGTATTGCCTGGTGTCGTATGAAAACCCTGGCACTGGGGAGAACACCACGCGTTCGGGTAAAATGATTGTTGTTGTTGTTGTTGTTGTTGTTGTTGTTGTTATTTGTTGTCGTCGCCCCCCCTGCGACCCGCCCGCGACCGCCCCGCCACCCACCCCGCGACCCACCCCGCGACCCACCCCGCGACCCACCCCGCGACACACCGGCGACTCACCCGCGCCCCACTTCGTGACCCGCCCGAGGCCCATCGGCGACCCACCCCACACCCCACCCCGCGACCCACACGCGACCCACCCCACGACTCACCCCGCGACCCAGCCCGCGACCCACCGGCGACCCAGCCCACCCGCGACCCACCCGCGACTCATACGCAGCCTACCGGCGACCCACCCGCGACCCACCCGCGACTCACCCCGCGATCCACCCACATTGCTTTAACGAAAAAATCGGCGCCTGCGGCGGGCCTACTGCATAATTTGCAAAAAATAAGCGCCTGCGGCGGACTTCTTCAGAGCCTCGCAGACTGACGACGTCCTCGCCGCCCCGTCACTCTTATCCGCAACTGCGGGGTGCTACGTATATTGTAAACTCGAAACATGAACTTAACTCCGAGCGTTGTCTCGAACCGTAGTCCTAGTTTAGAAATGCGGCTTTTCCCACGAGGACACACCTCTAGGAAATCCCTCAGGGTCCAATTCAAATTCTAGATTCTCTTAGGCGGTGTCTGGAGTCCATGGGTTTTGAAGTTTTTCTTAAGAGCTATGATAAGTGTCAGACGAAGCTGGGAAGAGGACAAAGTCGGACGATGATAAGTCGAGAATATGTGATCCTGCGGCTCTGGAGGATGTCTCGGGCGCCGCGGCATTCTCAAAGCGTTCCAGAACGCTCTCAGAGGTTTCCGGAACGCTCGGGAACTGATTTTCCTCGTCCTAGCCCCGTCCGATCCCCCCTCGTATATCCCCAGGACGAAAGATTTTTCCTCTTGGGCCTGGAACGACGACTTCAAGTCTTGAGCAAACACGTATGATATAATCGCCGTCGGAATCCCGTGAAGTTCGCGCGGATGCAAGTGTGGCTTTGGTGTCTGTTTCGGTGGATCCGATATCCGTCCGCGCGGATCCGATTTCGGATATGTTGGAACCGGTCTTCGGTCTTGTCATTTTACGGCGGATCTGGGTTTTCCCCCGCTGTAAATTCATATTATTAAACGAAAGAGGGGAAGCGGAGGAAATCGGATCCGCGGACCCCAGAACCCGCCCGTGTTAAGATTCTACGGGGAAGGGGGTTCGGTCATGAACTTCCAACTCAGCATCGCCATTTGGACCTCAAGAGGAAAATCTTTCGTCCTGCGTAAGTAGCCGCCTTTCCCAGCAGTGCTGGGCCGACGAGGCGTGCACCTGAGTCCCTTGCTTGCGTGGAGTTCAGGTTCCCTTTCGGGTCTCGCCCCACCCCGCGGCCCAAGGACGAACATAGTGAACAAAACCTCCTGAAGGGTCATGAACGGGTCATGCTGTGGCCTTCCAGGAGGGCTAAAATATAACACCATAACCTCGACACCGAAATTCCTGTCGACGTGTACGGCAGTCCAAATAGGTCTACAGGTCTGGAGGGCTATTTTCTAACACTCTGGAAGGTCAGAGAGAAGGGTGTTCCTTCGCCACCTTCGGCCTCCTGGGGCCCTTACCTGGCCTCGGGGCCGTCAAAAGTCGGGCGGGTAGCAATCGGGGGGGGGGGGGGCGTAATGGAGGGCGACGAGCAGGGCTCAAAAAGTCCCCAGGGCCCCTTTTGAAGTCGGGCGGGTGGTGATAATGGGAGGGGTCTGAGAGTGCGGGGTGAAGAAAAAGGGCGATGCAGGGTCCTCCAGGGCCCCCTGTGGGCCCCTGCTGGCTCCCAAACAGGGGCCCCAAAAGGGCCGCGCTGGGGCCCCTCGCCTGCACCTCCCACTCAAGCCGACGCCGCGTGGCCGACGAGAAACGGGAAGACGTTCAGGGCAGCAAGGACCACGGTGCCTGTGAGGCTTGCCCTTCTTCGCACTTCCCCCCCATCTCCTGGCTCTTCGCGGGCGGGAGACCGGACGTATCCGCATCTGCCCCCTCGGGGTCCCGACGTGCAGGCCGCAACCTCGTGGATACAGCGCGGCTTGGCGCGGATGCCCCGCTCGGCGACCCTCGCCACTCGCCTGAAAACAGAACCACGCAGGAGGAAAGAGACCGGTCCCCGGGAAGGGGTCCAGACCTCTGGGGGCCAGCCCTCTGGGACTCGTCCGAGGGCCCAGGAACACCCCAAATCCCCCAACGAGAGGGGGCCTCGGAGCGCAGATCCGCCCAGACCTGGGTCGGGCAGGTCCCCCTGCAGGCGGAGATTGGGCGAAAGATCAAACATGATCAAACATACTTTTTGGTCAACGGCACGCGCGGTGCCGAGGCGACGGGCCCCTCTATATAGCAAGCAAAAGCTCCGACGGGGCCCGTGGGGCACACAGAGGAAGCGACACGAATCCCAAGATCCCCGACGCGATGTGACAAAAAACACGACGGGAAGATGTTCCCCATCTTCGGCCTCCCCTCCCTCCCCCCCCTCGGCCCCCCTCTCCCTCGACCCCCTCGCGTGGAGAGAATCACTACGGGACATGCTTCGCTATTGTCGGCCTTCTGGCGCGCTTACTGGTGCCTGGGACCGTCAAGAAACGACCGAGGATGAAAAGCTTGTCCCGGGGAAGAGGTCCAGACCTCTGGGGGTCGACGTTGTGGTCAAAAACCACGACCTCGGCGGTCTGGGTCTCAGGATTCCCGACTTTTGTTTCCACATATTTATGAACTTCCTCTTCCCCACCACTTCCCATCGTTTCCGATATGTTTCTGAGGTTCGACGTTTGTTGTGTATCTGTGTTGGTGTCCCTCCCTGGGAGGCTACGGAATGCGCAAGTGTCGCCAGTGGCGTAGGCTCGTGGGAGGCACGGAGGTGTTCTTTTGTATGGAGTGCGAGGCACGGCGCAAGCAGCGCAAATCCTGCAAATCCGGCGAGGTGTTCTTTCGTACGGAACGTTCAAGCCAATTTCCGCTTCGCGTGGAGAAGAGGCTGGGGACGTCTCGGGTGATCTTCCCTTCCCCCTCAGGGCAAGCAAACTGGCCAGAGTCTATAGAGCAACAACGGCCTCGTCCCCTCCCCGAATGCGGCGCCAGAAATTCTGGTATTCCGTATTCCCCACTCCCAGAATTTCCCGTGCTTTCCTGGGGATCGACGTTTAGTTGTGCCCGTGTGCTATTGTTCCCTCTCACCTCCCCTCCACAGAATGTGCATGTGCATGCAGATGTATATTAGTATATATGTTTGGATGCAGATGTAGATGTATATACATGCGCACGTATATGTATATCTAAGTTTTGTATCTATATACATATGTAGGTTTTATGGGTATAGGTATTCCATATAAATGTATATGTACCTATCTGTTACACAATAACGGCCTCCCCCTCCCCGAACATCGGCGCCCGGCCTCGACGCCTCGCAGCCGATGGTGCCGGCGGCGAAGTTCTTGAACTTCTGAAGGGAGAGCTTCTCGCCCCGCCGCACGGGGCACGCGCCCGGGAGGGCTGCGGAGGGGGCGCCTCCGGGCCGCCATCTACAGGGGCGGTGCGCGGTGTCGCGCCGCTTCTCTCGCCAGAGGGGGGGGGGGGGGGCAGCGGATCGAGGGAAGAGGAGGAGGAGGACGACGAGGAGGAGGACGAGGAGGAGGACGGGGAGGAGGAGGAGGACGAGGAGGAGGGGGAGGACCAGGAGGAGGGAACGACGAGGAAGAGGAGTAGGAGGACGAGGTGGACGAGGACGAGGAGGACGAGAACGAGGAGGACGAGGAGGAGGGGCAGACGAGGAGGACGAGGAGGAGCAGGAGGACGAGGAAGAGGAGGAGGACGGGGAGGAGGACGAGAACGAGAAGGACGAGGAGGAGGACGAGGAGGACGAGGAGGAGTACGAGGACGAGGACGAGGGAGGGCGAGGGATTGGCTGAGCGGAAGGGCGGCCCTGGGCAAGAGTGACCTCTGGTGCGCGACTTGCCGGGGGACGCGGGGTGGCCAGACCTGGGCGCGCAAGCCGCTGCTGCCGCTTCGCGATCAGCGGACGGGGGGTCCCAATGGGCCCGCTCCAGCGGTCACTTCGGCGAAAGGTAGCTCTTACTAGGGGGGAAACAAACCTACCTCGCTTTTGACCACCCTCGCTTCCAAGAGATACCAAGCGATGCCAAACTGCGACCTGTACTGGTCAGGCCGCTTGACCAGGAGGCGCGTGGTATGACTTAGTTTTGCCTGGAAGCGAAAGCGGGGTAGGTAATTCACGCTCTGACTTACATGTAATCGAGGGGGAGGATGGAGCGCAGAAGGGCATACGGCAGGTTCGTGCGGCGTCGGCGCGCGCAACGGTTTTCGACACCGAGTCGATCGTTCGGACTGGGATCGATCGCGGCCCCGATCGTTCAATGCTGAATTCGGTCGGTTGGCGTCACCGCGTCCCTCGTCGCGTCCACGTCGCAGAATCCGGGCTGGTGCGCCTTCGTCGGCGTCGCTGGCGCGCCAAAACGCAGCATGGGCCTGCCGTGCCAATGCCAAATACCCCGCCCTGCCCGGCCACGCCCGCGCGGCTCCGCTGGCTGCCCGGCCGCGCCGGAGTGGCAGCGCCGAGCCCGTCAGCGCTGGCGCCATGCTGGCGGCATTCTTCTCGGGGCGCTCGTGGTGGCCGCACTCCCTCGCACAAGGTCCCGGATGCGTTTGTTGCCTTCGCTGCGGAGGCAGCGACGGGACCGCGGCGGCCATGCTGGGAGGCGCGTGTCCAGGCTGGCAGGACCGGCTGCCAGCGCGGGGGCAGGCGCTGTTGCTCCTCGGCAACCTGTGCTGCGTTGGGGGCAACGCAGCTGAATTCGCTGCCTTAGCTGCGCGCCGCATCGCGCAGCTGCCCAAGGTGCCCGATTAGGTCGGCACCGTACTGGGGCGCCGGCGGCCGCGCCGTTTCGCCCTCTGTCCGCGAGTCAAAAAAAAAGCCAATGCCACGTGCGGATGTTGGAGGCGCACGTCCGGCACGAGCGTGCGGTACACGGGTCGTGCAGAGTGTACAACATAGGGGCTCGACCACGAAAAACCTTCCACAAGAGGCCCGTCCCGGGAACCCCGGGGCGTCCACTGTTTTTTGGCGTGGGGACGTCACGCTTCCAATTGCAAAGCCACCGAAACCCAGGAAGCCCAGGGCACCCTTCGGGTCGGGCGAAAGGGGGGAATAGCAAAGGGGGGTTTTTTGATAATCAGCTCACGTAGCTGATTTTCCTGGCGCCTCCCAGCGCCGGAGGCGGCTATGTATCGAGGAATGGGCCCCTCGGTGAGGCCCAAACCAGCTGCATGCAGCAGATTTCGTACCCCCCCCTTTCCCAAACCCCCCCCTTTCGTCCGGCCCGAATCCTGGAGGCAAGCAGGATGTTTCTTGGCATGGTTCCCCACTGTACGGTTGCCCGTGCAGTATGGCCGGAGAGCGCTCGCCAAGGAGCGCTCATGGCATAGGAGATGTCCGAGCGTGCGCGTCGCCCTGTCAGGGCCGACACATGCAGTATTAGTATGCTTCGGGAGGAGGAGGAGGAGGAGGAGGAGGAGGAGGAGGAGGAGGAGGAGGAGGAGGGGGAGGAGGAGGAGGGGGAGGAGGAGGAGGAGGAGGAGGAGGAGGAGGAGGGGGGGGAGAGGAGGAGGAGAAGGAGGAGGAGGAGGCGGAGAAGGAGGAGGAGGTGCTGAAAGAAAGGGGGGAAATTAGAGGCGCTCTCCCTGGGGACCTTCCTGGAGTCAGTCGCCCCGCTCACGTGCGTCGATGCTGCAGCCGACGTCCGTCCGCTTGAGCCGAGCTCGAATCGAGCTTGAGTCGAACTTGGGTCGAGCTCGAGTCGAGCTCGAGTCGAGCTAGAGTCGAGCTGCACTCGAACTGACATTCGAAGAGATTCGCTAATTACGTGGGCCCCGAGTCGAACTTGGGTCGAGCTGGAGTCGAGCTGCACTCGAACTGACATTCGAAGAGATCCGCCAATTACATGGGCCCCAAGAAGGCCCCCCAAGCGCAAATCTGAGGAAGGGGGGGCGAGGGGGAAAGCGAGAGGAGGCGACCGAGGAGGAGGAGGACGGAGGAAGCGGCCCACGCTGAGGCCCCTCCCCCTGCCCGGTAGGGAAGAGGAAGGGGGTAAGGGAGGGAGAGGGAGAGGGAGAGGGAGGGAGGGGCGGGGCAGGAGGGAGACAGAGGGAGGGAGGGAGGGAGAGGGAGGGGGAGGAAGAGGGGGAGGGAGGGAGGGGGAGGGAGAGAGTGAGGGAGGAAGGGGAGAGGGATCAGGCGGATGGGGGAGAGGGAGAGAGCGAGGGGGCGAGGTGGCCCTCCTGAGCGGTCTTGAGGTCGTGTCTTGGGAGCTGGCCTGTTGGGTTGAGCTCGCCGACGACCGACAGAGCGAGCATGCGAAAATCATACATACACATGGAGGGTCTCCATGGACTGTGCCTCTGTGGACACTCTCACGGGCCCTCTCCCGGCAGCGTGGGCCCGTCAGGGCACCGGAGCCCCCTTCCAGCTGTAGCTCTTCAGACAAATTGAAACCGAGGCAATGATAGCGGGTATCGGGGCCCTTTACTCCTCTGATCTTCCTCCTCCTCCTCCTCCTCCTCCTCCTTCTTATACTCCTCCTCCACCTCCACCTCTCATAAAAATCCCCTGGCGAAGGACCCGACAATATGCAGTTGCGAATGCCGCGCTGTGGGTACCGGTTTCGGTGGAGCTCTCCATGGGGGCACGATCCCCGTGAGGGGTGTGCCAAATGGGCGCGCTACTGCCATGCAAACGCAGCCACTGGGCCTTCGGTGGAGCTACATATCGGACCACGACCCTCGAGAAGGGTGTGCCAGAACGAGTGCGGTGCCACCATGCGAACGCAGCCACTGGGGCCTTCGGTGGAGCTCCCTGTGGGGCCACAATCCTTGTTAGGCGTGTGCCGGAATGGGCACGGTTCCGCCATGCGAAATTCGTCACTGGGGAATTCGGTGGACCTACCCGTCGGGCCACGATCCTCGTGAAGTGTGTGCGGGAAAGAGTGCGGTGCCGCCATGCGAACGCAGCCACTTGAGCCGTCAGTGGGGCTCTCCCTATGGGCGCAGGATCCTCGTGAGGGGTTTGTCGAAATTGGCAAGGCGAGGTGCCGCCATGGAACCGCAGCCACTGGGGCCTTCGGTGGATCTCCCTATGGGGCCACGATCCTTGTGCGGGGTTTGCCGGAACGAGTGCGGTGCTGCCATGCAAACGCAGCCACTTGGGCCTTCGGTGGAGCTCCCTGTGGGGTCACAATCCTCGCGAGTTGTGTGCCGAAGTGGGTGCGGTTCTGCCATGCGAACGCAGCCACTGGGGCCTTCGGTGGAGCTCCTTAGGGAAACACGAAGCGTGTGAGTGGTGTACCGACATGGGCACGCGGAAAGCAGAGGCAAGGGCTGGATTGGCATGGGATGAGGCAGGAAAGGGGGAGGCGGAGGAGTGAGGAACGCCGGGCGCTGTCTTTTCAGAACGAGGACCCAATACCCAAGACGGTCGGGGAGATCTCCTCCCTGCCCCATCTCCAAGACGTGGTGGTAGGGCGGGCCAGGCGTTGCGGCTGAGACTTTCGCACCATTTCTGATCATGAAACACAGTGTTTGCATCGGTTTCAACGATGGTGGGCGGCCCCTTTTTTCAAAATGTGGCTATCGCCTCAGCGCCGCGCACAATCGCCTTAGAAGTGTGCAGCAATTTCAAGGATTGAAAGCGTTTGTTGTGTTTGTCTTCAGAGTGTGGCTACCGCCTTCGCGACGTGAGCATCCATCTTCAATATTTCAGGCAGTTTCAAGGATTGAGGGAGCGTGATCCACCGCCGCTTTACTCTGGAAAATTGCCGCACTTTTCCTCCGGAACCCGGGGTTCCCCCCCCCCCCCTCCGAAAATCCCCCCCCCCCCCCTGCTGGAACCACTCCCCCCCCCCCCCTTCCCCAGGCAAAACCCCCCCCTCCCCTACCCCCCCCCCCCTCGAGCTCGAAAACCGGAGGGGGGGGTCACTACCAGTTCGAACCACTGAGCTGTCCCACTGTTCCCACCACTGTCCCCACTGTCCCTACCACTGTCCCCACTGTACCTCTGTCCCATTGTCCCACCGCCGTCCTCGCCACCGCCTTCACCACTGTCCCCACCACCACTGTACCCTCCACTGTCCTACTGTTTCCACCACATTCCCACTGTCCCCACACCACTGTCCCCACCACCACCGTCCCCACCACTGTCCCACTGTCCCCACTGTTCCCACCATTGTCCTCACCATTGTCCCCACCACTACCGTCCCCACCACTGTCCCACTGTCCCCACCACTGTCCCGCTGTCCCCTCACCACTGTCCCCACCACCACCGTCCCCACCACTGTCCGCACCCCCCCTCGGTTTTCGAGGGGGGGTGGGGTTCGAACCCGTAGTGACCCCCCCCCGGTTTTCGAGCTCGAGGGGGGGGGGGGGGTCGAACTGGTAGTGACCCCCACCCCTTTTCATGATGGGGGGGGATGGGTTCGAACCGGTAGTGACCCCCCCCGGTTTTCCGCTAGCAGCGGTAGAACACGCTCTTTCCAAGGATTGAAGGCGAATGCAGTCCAAAAGGTGGCTACTGCCTTAACACCGCGTGCATTCGTCTTCTAAGTTTGAAATAATTTGATGGATGTATGACGGTTCCTTTTCAACATGTGGCTCTCGCCTGAGCGCTGCGCACCTTCGTCGTCTTCAAAGTACGCAGCAGCTTCGAACATGGGGTCGGTTCCCTTTGATATTGCGCCTCTCGCTTTAGCGCCGCGCACGCTTGTCTTCAACGAACGCATCACTTTCAACGATTCGTAAATTGCAATCCCAAGAGCCGTGTACGCAACCGTCACGCTGATTCGCTGTGTTGACATCCTGGGAATTGCGTTATGGCACGATTCTGAAGCCTCAGGAAGCAACACTGAGGTTTCAACGGAGGAAAGATGATCGATCAATTGCCTTGACATTTGCCACTTCCACAACAAAGATGCATGTGGGGCATACGAAGAAGGACCTTGAAGGGAGGGTTGATTGCAACATCGTTGATACATCTTGGGTTTGCACTGGTCCTCCTCCTCCTCTTCTCATCCTCTGTCATTCTCTCCTCCTCACCTCCGTCCTCCTCTCATCATTCCTTTCCTCCTCCTCCTCCCCCTTCAGTTTGCTCCAGTTTGCTCCATGGTCCATGCGTCCACGACGTGACCGAAGCACAACAAAGGAGAGAGAGAGAGAGAGAAGAAAGAGAGACACAAAACCCCTCCTCCTCCTCCTCCTCCTGCTCCTCCTCCTCCCCCTCCTCCTCGTCCTCCTCCCCTCTCCCCGTCCCTCCCCGCCCCTCCTCCCCTGGCTTCTCCGGGCCCTGGGCTCGCGGGGCAGCAGGAAATCCTCGCAAGAACGATTAACGGCTATGGAACTATGGAAAGATCAAGGGGCCGCTAAGCCAGATGAAGCTGGATGACGTCCAGGGCTAAGCTGGACTTAACGGGACTAGGCCAGATTCAGAAGGACTACCCTGAGATCCTGGGGTTGCATTGTTTCATGACTGGCGTTTTCGCCCCGTTTCGGGCCACGGGATCCTCACAGATCGATCCAGCTCGAAAAATGATGCAGAAAGATGTGGTCCGGAGCTCCAATCGTGATTTCTTGCGATCTTGATTTTCTTTCGCAACGTCAGATCTTAGGGTAGCGGGACTAGGCTGGATATAGAAAGACTATGCCAGATTAGCCTGGTTGTCGACCAAAGACCAAAGATATCCCGGCGCCGATGCTGAATTTCTCAGGGTTGCCACCCTGAGGAATTGCATCCTCAGGGTGGCAACCCAACTGCGGGATATCTCCGCGCCCTGGCCAGCGACTCGGCAGCACCGGCAAGCAGTCGACTTCACGCAAGAGTGACACAGGATAAGAGTTACCTTTGGTGCACGGCTTTTCGGTTGCCGCGCAGGGGCCAACACACAAGCGGTGCAAGACTGCAAGACGCTACTACCGCATCGCGTTCGGCGATCGGGGGACCCCGTCGGGCCCGCACCAAAGGTCACTCCGACGAAAGGCCACTCTTGCATGTAGCCTCAGGTCGGGCATGCCCTCTTACAGGGGGATTGGGGACGACAAAAAAAACTACCCCACAAATATTCAAAAATTGTCAAAAATCATAAAAAAGTCCCCGTATTGTTGTTCGACTGTCTTTGAATATTCTTCCTATAGACGGACGTGCCCGACTCAAACGTCGTCGAAGCTAGGCAAGCGCGTTCCACTACTCGCAAAGTAGCTACTCACAAATGGCCTGGATTCGCCACGAGGGGTGTACGACACTTTACGTAAAGGAGGACATGTTCTTTTTCTGACGTTTGAAGTCGGCACTTTGCGAGTAGCGGAGCGCGCTCGGTGAGCAGGCCCCCGCGGGCACCACCGCCCCTCGCGGCCGAGAGGCGCCTCCGCACCCTCCCGGCATCCGCCGTGGAACACGTCCAGGAGCGGGTCGCTGCCCTCCACGGCCTGCGGGCGCGGGGAGAACGGGGCCTCTGGCCAGGGGAACGAAGAGTGACACCAACATAACCATTGAGGGAAGGGGAGGGGGAGGAGGAGGAGGAGTAGGAGGAGGAGGGGGACGAGGAGGAGGAGGAGGAGGAGGAGGAGGGGGAGGAGGAGAATGAGGAGGAAGAAGAGGAAGAGGAGGGAGGAGAAGGAGGAGGAGGAGGAGGAGGAGGAAACGGCGGAGACGATCGAGCGAGGGCGGCGCGGAGTTCTCGGATCCGCGCCTCTGGCACTGCCCCCGGCGCGCTCCGCGCGCCAGGGAGAGGGGTCCAGCGCGGATCCGAGAAATCCGCGCGGACCTCCGAACTTTTCTGTTTATGCCACCCTTCGTTCCCCTGCTGGTGCAGCCGGGCCCTGGACTCCGAGAGCGTTCCTCGGGACGGGGTTTTCGTCCCGAGTCGCCCAGTAAACGGGGGACACGAGAGGGTACGCTAGCAAAGGGTAGAGGGTACAGTAGGAGCTCGACCACAACAAACCATCCGCAAGAAACCCAACCCTGAGACCCCAGGACGTCCATTGATCTTTGGTGTGGGAACGCATCGCTCTCCAGAACAAAACTATCCAAGCCCAGGAAACCCAGTGCACCCAGGAAGCAAGCAGGGTGTTTCTTGGCATGGGCTTCCGCTGTAGAGAATCAGCTCATGTAGCTGGCTTTCCCGGCGCCAGGAGACCCCGGGAGGTGCCCGCGTATCAAGGAATGGGCCCCGGCGGCGGGGCCGAAACCAGCTGCATGCAGCAGATGTCGTACTCTCCCCCTTTCCCTATCCTATCCTTTCGTGCGGCCCGATGCCAGCATGAGGAAGATTCCGGGGCGCGCAAACATGGATTAGCGATTCATGGACTTGGCGGCGCGCGGTCGCCAAATCCATGGATCGGGGACCCCTCCACAGAATGCGGCCAGTGCCGCCCCGCTCGGCGGCGGAAGTCCGCGATTCCCCAAGGAAACGGGACCCGTCGCTAATCCACGCCCCCTTGATCCACGTTTGCGATGCCTTGAGAAACCAGCTGCATGCAGCAGATTTCGTACTCTCCCCCTTTCCCTATCCTACCCGTTCGCGCGGCCCGTGCTAGCATAAGGAAGATTCGGGGGCGCGCAAACATGGATTAGCGATTCATGGACTTGGCGGCGCGCGGTCGCCAAATCCATGGATCGGGGACCCCTCCACAGAATGCGGCCAGTGCCGCCTCGCTCGGCAGCGGAAGTCCGCGATTCCCCATGGAAGCGGGACCCGTCGCTGATCCACGCCCACTTGATCCATGTTTCCGATCCCTTGAGAAACCAGCTGCATGCAGCAGATTTCCTATTCTCCCCCGTTCCCTATCCTACCCTTTCGTGCGGCCCGATGCTAGCATGATCGGGGGCGGCCGAGAGGGGTTCGCACAAGAGGGGGGGGGAGCGCAAATCATGGCCGGCGGCATGTGCGCGGCCTAGGGGATGGGCCAGGGACGTAATGAAATCAGAAGAGGCACCATGACATCTGAGGAAATGTCATGGCCTACGCCATGACATCCCCCCCCCCTAGTCATTACCCCCCTCTTTGCCGCCCCCGACATGAGGAAGATGGGGCCCTTGGCGCTGACGGGACCTGGACCCCCCAGGGACTCCCACAGGATAGAAGGACAGCCTGCGCGCTGCCACAAAAGGAGCGCCAAAGATAAGGAGCGAAGGATCTCTCCTATGACCACGGCGAGCCTCGGCCACGAGGAGGAGGAGGAAGAGGAGAAGAAGGAGGAGGAGGCAGAGAAGGAGGAGAAGGAGGAGAATGCAGAGGAGGATGCAGAGGAGGAGGGGGAGGAGGGGGAGGAGGAGGAGGAGGAGGAGGAGGAGGAGGAGGAGGAGGAGGAGGAGGAGGAGGAGGCGGAGGAGGAGGAGGTGCCCCGGCTTCGATCGAAGGGACGGCCCGAAAACCCGAGCCCCTCCTGAGCCCAAAGTGAATATCGTTCAACCGATCCCCATCCCCAGCGGCGTGGCCTGGGCCCCACTGGCCGATTTACCTCCCTGGATGGGGATGTAGGCTGCTCCCTTCGGGTGTCGAGGGGCACATCTCCCCAACTGGGGGGGTGACTTGGTTGGGGTCTCGAAGGGGATAGGGATGGAGACGGGGATCGGTTAAACGATAACGGCAAAGAGGTCCTTATTCCAGCGCCTTGGTTGTAGGCTCTTCGTCCCGAGTCGCCCTGGCAGTAGCGACGGAAAGCCTCGGCTGCACTCAAGAATGGCCCGAGGCAAGAGTGACGACCTGTGGTGCGCGGCTCAACTGGCGGGTCGGGGTCAGCCAAACCCAAGCGCGCAAGCCGATGCTGTCGCACCGCGCTCGGCGCTCAGTGGGCCCGCACCGAATGCCACTCCGGCGAAGGGTTACTCTTACGTGTAGTCCGAAACCTCCACGTGACGCACAAGGCCATAGATAAGCAAAACGTAGGCCCGCCCAAATCACCGACATCGTATCAACCGCGACCTGGCCGCGACCCACCCGTGACCCACCCATACTGCCGACGTCCTCGCCGCCCTCTCACTCTTATCTGCAACTGCGGTGTGCTACGCATATTAGTTTGCTTCGCGGACCCCCCAAATACCCTTCCCAAGGACTGGTTTTGCACCCTGGGCCGTTTCTTGACGCGAGGGCCCAGCGAGAGACCCTGGAGGCCGAAAATCTACAAAACCCCCCCCGCCGAGATGTTTTCGCCATCGAAAGCGGTGATTGACGGCTTGGGTCCCAGCACCGTGTGGCGACAGCCCTGGCGGTGACCTCGAAATGCACAAAGATCTCACCGCAGGGTCCGTCGCCACACGGTTTTGGGACCTCAGAGGCTCCAATCGCCCGAGACGCCCTCGAAGAACGACCTACGCCCCAAAACCGTGCGGTGACCCCGAATCACCGCCAACTTACCACACGGTGTGGTCACCACCTCATGTGGGGGCCCCCGATGGAAGTGAGCACCAGCACCGACACCGGGGCGGGGGCCTCCATGGAGGGAAAACGATCCCGCTTTCTGGTGCTGGCGGCAATCTGCCAGCAATCTAGGAAGCCCGAATACTACTACCATCGCCCGTATTGGGATCATCTTCTTCTCTCGGCGGAGGCGCACCGCCGATATTTGTGATGGTGTCAACCTCTAGGCCTCCGATGTTAAATACCTTCTAGATGAGGTCCGAATAGATGGGGACGGAGGATCGCACCGCATCGCCGATGCATCGGCGATGCGGCTCGATGTGGAACCCGACCATTCTCCTCGCCAGCGTGAGCGATGCATGGCACACGTCGCCGATGCATCGACGGTGCATCGGCGACGCATCTCCGACGCATCGGCGACGCATCGGCGATGCGGCGGGATCCTTCGAGCCCATTTGCTCGGACCCCATCCCGGAGGCTCAGGGTTAAGTCGGGCCTGTCCCCCTAGAGGCGGTGTTTGAGCGAAAAATGAAAAAAAAATCAAAACATGTCACAAAGATGCTAAAACATAATCCAAAACAAATCGCTCCCAGACTCTTTTTTGACTACTTGTGAATATCCCTCCTGCAGAGGGAAGGGCCCGACTCCAGCCCAGGGAGGTGAGAGTCCATTTCTCCGCGTCGACCTCGTGCCAGACGCGCGTTGCATTGCATCTCGTGTCCGAGAAATGATTTGCCCTTGGGCCCTGTTTGCTGCGGCTGCTTCTGAACAGCCCAATGTCTGAGAGGAAAGGACAAGCACTCCCACCTTCATGTCGGGCGTGCCCCCCTTCAGGGGGATTTTCGACGAAAAAATTAAAAATACCCCAAGCATACCCCAAGCAGGTCAAACAATGCTCAATCCCCCATGTAGGGGGACAGGCCCCACTTCATCCTGCCTCTCCCACCACCGCGCCTCGTGCCAGAAGAAGATGGCGCGGCCCGCCACGGGGCGCACCGCCAGCGGGCGCACCTCGCCGCCGCCTGGCGCCGCGGCCGCGGCCGGCGCGGGCCCCGCCCGCGAGGCCTCGGCGGGGCAGAGCGCCGAGAGCTCGCGGTGCAGCGGGGTGCCCTCCTGCCAAAGGGAGAGGGCCCCCCACGCCGCGCCACCGCCGCGCCTGCCACGAGCGGCGAACGCCCGGAACCCCGCGGGCCAGGAGCAGCAGTCGGAAGCTGGGCGAGGGCCGGCAGATCCGTGGCCGCTAATGAAACCGGTCTTCCCAAAAGGAAGAAAAGCAATGGTGGATGAAGCTCCGCGCACTGCGTAATCAACGGGCTGCTTCCTGGAAGAGAAAGCAAGTTCCCGGAGCTCCGTTCTAGCAGCCATGGGTTCGCCAGCCTCCGCCTGGCTTCTGGAACATCAGGACGAAGGGTTGTTTGCCATTTTCGGCTTCCTGGGGCCCTTCCCGGGCTGCGGGTCCATGAAAAAACGACTCAGGCTGAGAAGCTGGTCCCCAAGAGTGGGTCGAGACCCCTGGGGGTCGACGCCATCAGAAAACTCATGACGTCGGGGGTCTGGGAACAGATCCGTATCCGCGACTTCGCGGTCTCTGAGGCCGGGCGCGATCCCGCGGATGCGCGGCCGCACGGATGCGTCCCGCGCGGGGCCTCCGCGAAGAAACGCCCTGGTTTCCACGGGGTCGCGGCCAAGGGCTCGGGCCCGCGAAGCCGCGGCTACGGATCTGTGTTCCGCCTATGAGCTTGGCCGGGGCCAGCCCTGAGAAATCTGGGCGTTGCAACTCTTTCGCGCTGGGCGCTTTTGCCCGGCTTGGGGCCCTGGGACCATCACTGATCGCTCCAGGCGTTACGGTCATTTCGCGCGGGGCGGGTTTGCCCTACTTCGGGCCCCGAGACCATCACAATCCGGCCCGGCTAAGGCCATGCGGCAGCAAATGGAGTCTACGGGTCTGGTCATGATCTCATGTTTTTGGTTTCCGCAACGACGGATATCCCAGATCCTGGGCCCAGAGTGGTGGTTGCGCCCTCTGTTCGAGGCCAGGAAGGATCCATCCACCATCTGGAACCCAGGGTGGTTTGCTCGGCGTGGTGGTCGTGTATACGTGCCCTGTGCGGGTCCTCCACCTGCACCGAAGGCCAACCTTTGCGCTGGCAGAAGACCGCAACAACGACATCAACCTAAGCTTTCGGGAGCCCGCTGGACGGCATGCAGCATTTAGTACGGACTTTCACTTTGGCGACTCAATCGGCACATTCCGCAAACAGTGCTTGCACTTCGGTGGGGGCTGCTCACTGCTTTAAAAGATTGGGGTAGTCAGCCGTTTTGGCCGCTATGTTACCGCCGTCGCCGCCCCGTCGCCGCCTCGTCGCCGCCTGTCGTCAGGGCATGTCTGCCGCTCAGGCGGCTATTTAGAAGCCGTCGCCACCCCGTCGCCGCCCATCGTCAGGGCCTGTTTGCCGCTCAGGCGGCTATGGTGACACCGTCACAGCCCCGTCGCCGCCTCGTCGCCGCCCGTCGTCAAATCCCTGTCTGCCGATCTGGCGGCTCTGTTGCCGCCGTCGCCGCCCCGTCGCCGCCCCGTCACCGCCCGTCATGTGGGCCGGTGTGGCGATCCAACGTCTATGATGTCGCCGTCGCCGACCCGTCGCCGCCATCGCCGCCGCTGGACTGCACTATGCACACCGCGCAACATAAAATGCACAATCTGGATTGGGACACGAATATATCCCCACACATATTCCACCACGCAAAATGCAAATCATGGGTTGCACCACGTATTTTGCGCAAAATGTATGGCATCACACAATCTTTCTTTCCACTCGAATGTTCGGATATCCCTCCCGGGAACTAAGGGACCCTATTTTCCTCGTCGTGCAATTTGCGTTCGACTGCGCACGCCTTCCGCACCGCACGTCGTCATCATTCGGGCACCCTTGCGTGCGCGCTGGGAGAAGCACTATCCGGACAAACAAATATTATGCGGGCCGCTCTCGCGAGTCGGCCGCGCGCGCATGTCGAACTCCCTCCAAACTCTTTATCACCGACGCGGGGGCGCCGTCATCATGGTCGGCGTGATCAGAATCGGCGTTTTCACTCGCGTGGCCGCCGTCGCTGTCATCATCGTCGCCAACATAGCTGCCACCATCATCGCACATACCCTTGTCGACGTTGCCATGATACCGCGCCCGCCCGAGCCGCAAACTCGCACGGAGGTGCCCACTGGGAAGTGCCCAGCGGTCAGCGCCACAACGGCCGCGTCGGCAGCGCCAAACTATCTGGCCGCTGAGCGCGCGGGCGCTCTTGGGCCAGAGCGGCAGCAGAGATGCACCCGCCAACTCCAGGAACTCACCGCAATCGCTGCCGCATGGCTTTGGAGACCAAATTGCAGGTGGGCGGGTGGGAAGATTGCGCGATCAGTCGAATGAGCACTTCACTGCATACATAAACGAGTGGCACCACATAGAATACCGCACACGAGCTGTACTACAAAGTGTGCGCTATGTAAATTGCCAAGCGTACACTGCGCCAGATGGACTGCTCAACAGGGATTGCACAACGCAAATTCCACCGAGTATATTGCACCACGTAGACTGCTTGCACCAGATTGCAACACGCACGATGCAACACATAGATCGCACCTAGCACCTCATTGGCTGCGCGGCATGGGTTGCACCATATAGGTTGGACCACATGTATTCCCAAATTAACTGCAAAAGCAAGGATTCCCCAAGAGACTGGCAAAACATGGGTTCAATCACATAGGTTCCACAACAGAGCTTGCGCTAAACGCATTACACCGCAGGCACCGCTCAAGAACGACCCAAGTTGCACCACGCCACGTAGTCTGTCGCACATAACCTGCACATCGTATATTGCACTACGTAGGTTGCCAGACGCACAGGGCGTGATTGCCTCACTTAGTAGCACATTTCCACGAAAAACGTGGCGGACACCAGAAACAACAGGAACACCCATGCCGTATTCTACCCGACCATCCTTCCGCCAAGCGCAAGCGATCCTCCGCCGCGCGATGCTGAATTACTGCGTCATCTTTGAATTTCCCCGCACGCCGGGAAACATAACTTGCGGCTATGTGGTTTCAGACGCAGCGAGCATCAAACTGAACCGCTTCATTCTTGAAATCCGGGGCTTGATTGCGCGCGACGGATTGGGGCGCGACGCGCTTCTACACGTTAAAACGATAGTCGGGGGCCTGATGGGGGCCAACTACACATGAAATCCAGGGCGACTGAGGACGTCGACGCCGCCGAGAAACGACGCGGGGACGAATGCCACAAAACGGAAATAACAGACATGGTACCACTGAAAACGCTTTCGCAATCATAAACCCGATTCGGACGTTCAGCCCGAAGATTGCCAATTCGGGCGCGTCCGCGCTCGCATTGCCGATTCGGCCACTTTCCAACTCAAGTGGCCGACTCGGGCGCTTCCATGCTCGGATAGCCGACGCGGCCGCGCTCAGGTTCACATTGCCGATCAAGGCGGCCCCGCGCGCGCCCGCAGTCAGATCGCCGAATCGGGCGCCCCCGTGCTTGAGCGGCAGATTTGGGCGCGTCCGCGCCCCGCGCGCCGATTCGGGCGCCTGCGCGAGTGGGCCGTCGCCTCCGGCTCTCCCGCGCCTGGATTGCCGCGGAAAGGGGGGGGGGGGGGGCGAGGGCCCGGGCGGAGAAGGAGGGCGGGCGGGCAGGGGGCGGCGGGGGGCGGGGCGCGGCGGCGGGAGACGCGCGCCCGGCCGCCCCAGACAACGCCCCTGCGGTCTGCGCCGCCGCTCCGGCGTGCCGGGGCGGGCGCCGGCCCGCCTTCGGCGCGCGGGCGGGGGCGGCGAGGGGGGGGGGGAAGGGGGTGCGCGGGCGAGGGGGGCGGGGGGGGGCGCAGCGGGGAATTAAGACGAGGCGGAGGCGGGGGGCGGGAGGAGGAGGGGCTGGACAAGTAGCAACAGAACGGGAAGAAAAAGAAAAAAGACGAGGAAAAGGAAGAAGGGGGAGGGGGGAGGAGGAGGAGGAGGAGGAGGAGGAGGAGGGGGAGGGGGGCCTGCGTCGACGACGGCCTCCAGAACCAGCGCCGAGACAGGCCGCGCCAGCGTCGGGGCCTGCTGCGCCGGCGCGAGGGCCCGACGCGCCAGCGCTGCGCCTGCTCCGCCGCCCGCCCGCTGCAGCGGCGCAGCGCCTGATCCGCCGCCGGCCCCCGAGGCCGCGGCGACGCGGCGCGTGAGGCGCGCGGGCGCGACCCGCGCGCGCCGCGGCCCAGGCGCGCCTGGGCGCACGAAAAAGAGCATGAATATAGGAGATGGCGGCTTACGTCAGGGAGAAGACGAACGGGGGGGGGAAGATGGCGAGGCCTCGGCGTGACTTTGGCGACGGCCAGTGGGCAGTCGCAAGAGCGCACTGGAAGCCCACGTAACGACGAACAGAAAGAAAGAACAGCACGGGAACGCCGCGCGGGGAGCGATCGGAAACAATCGGAACAACCACGGGGCGCCACTGGCGGGCGGAGAAGGAGGCGGGCGCGACAACTTCCGACGCCTTTCCGCAAGGGAAGCTGGCGGAAACGATAAGGAAACCCAAAGGAAACAAATGGATATGCTGAGGCGGGACAGGCGGCTTCCACCGCCCTCCCGCGGGCGCTTTGCGCGCCCCTTCAGCGGGGCCTATGCCGACGGGCGGGCGTCGCCACTCGCCGCAGTGAAACGCCTTCGGCCGAACGACGCGAAATGCCCAGGTCTGCCCCGCGGGGAACTATCAGCAATGCCGAGAGTCCTGCCGCCCGCGCCCGTTTCAATCAGCGCGAGTTCTGCCGAGCACGGGCCGCGCGAGCGCCGCCGCGCTCGCGAGCTGCTGGGAGGGGGGTCGACGCTCGAGTGAGAGGAATGGGAAGTCGACGAGGGGCGCCCCTCGGGCCGCGGCCTGCTGCGCATCTCTGCGGCGATGTGGAACTGATTGGTCCGCCGCAGCTCCGGCCGCCTCTGCCCGGCCGCGCGGCGGCGAGCCGGCTGCTCCGCGGGGGGCGGGGCAAACCCGGCGGCGCGCATCGCCTGCAGAGCAAGCCGCCGCCGCGCCGCGCCCCCCCGCCGGCCGAGGGCAGGCGCTCGCCGGCCCCAGATGGGGTCGGCGAAATGTCCGCGCCTCCACGACGGGCTCTCCGGAAGGATCTCCGCCCGCGCCCGTTCGCGGCAAAGCTGGCGGATCGGCTGGGCGCGGCGGGAGATTCGGACGCGCCGCGTCCTTCCATCCGGGCCCGGGCAACGCGATGCCTGGGGGCGCGCGTCGAGCAGCCTGCGAGTCTCCGCGCCGCAGCAATGCGGAGGCGTTCGGAGACAAGAAATACTCGGCATGCCCTCTGCGTCTGCTCCGGGGGCCGCCGCGCGGTCGAGATGCGATTCTTCGCGCGGACACTCGCGAAGGTTCTCTGAAGTCTTCGAGAAAGCCCGGGGCTGCGCGCAACGCCCGCGGGCCCGCCCGGCCACGTGCGGGGTCCGCCGGCCACCCTCCTGCACTTCTCCGCCGAAAAACACGCCCTCCCATCTGCCGCGCGGGCTCCCGCCCGCCACCGTCTGCAGGTAGCCCGCGTGCTCGTGCGCTCCGAGACAGGGGCCGCAGTCGGACTGGAAATTGACTTCCGCCGCAGCGCCCGAGTCCACCTCGCCGCGCATTTCGCTCAACATCGCCCTGGCCGGCTGCTCCACGATGACCGCGACGCACAATGAATACTTGGCAACGTAATGCGTCTGGACCAACGCCCCAGAACAACTGGCCCCCATGCGAGCGATGTCACGGGATTGGTCTGCTGCCTGGATGTGGGCCAGAGGAGGTGCGATGCTCTTCTAGTAGCAGCACAAGGGCACTTCGTTGTTCGTCAAGGCCGCGTGCAGTGTCTGCGCGGAGATGTTGATCCAATGCTTGGACCTCGTGGCAGCAAAACAAGGGTTTTCCCCATCGACGAATTAGCCGCTACCTACCCCCCAAACGTGTCATTTTTCGCATACGCAGGCCATCCACCGCTGTTTCCACGACCCTTCCGCAAGCGCCCTCGCGCGGCCCTTCCCGCGTGCTTCCCGCCGTGACGACGCGATCTGAGCTGAGCGAGGCTGATGCGCGGGCGTCACCGCGGGAATTGCGAGTTCCCGCAAAGGAGACCGTCGGTGCCAGGCGAGCGAAGTGAGGACTTTCTCGCGGCGCGCCATCTCCCGCAGCACGTCGCGTTCCACTGCGTCCAAACGGGCGCGGACGGCGAAGGAGACCTCGGCCGCTAGCTGGTCGTCGCGCGCGTCGGCGCAACTGCGCGGGTGCTCCTGAAGCAACGTGCGGAGCTTGACCGCGTCGTTTTGCCGCGATTCTATAGCTCTGGAGTCGGCCGCAAAGGACTCGAAAGCTGGGGCGTGCACCGAAGTCTCTGTCCACGAACC
The DNA here is from genome assembly GCA_963575745.1 of Prorocentrum cordatum. Taxonomy (NCBI): domain Eukaryota; class Dinophyceae; order Prorocentrales; family Prorocentraceae; genus Prorocentrum; species Prorocentrum cordatum. The sequence goes on from CAUYUJ010015051.1 coordinate 133,989, forward strand.
CCCCGCACGAAACGCCGCCACAAGGGGGGGGGCGCCGTCGAGCACAAGTGGCATCAGTCGTAGCAGTCCCTCTTGGTAGAAGCATTCCTTTATCCAGGGAGCGCTTTGAGACGTGCTGCATGAACGCAAGGAGGGACCGGCTGGCATGTGCGACCTTGGGGCACCCCCAGCGCATGCTGTGCCATGTGCTCGTGAGGGCGCGCGTTCGCTTGCCATCCCTCTCGCTGGTCGCCTGGCCGGTGACCTGAATCCAAACACTCGCGGCCTGGGACAGATCCCCGGCCAGGCGCTGGACAAGTTGCAACCAGGCCCCGGTGACAGCCAAGGGAACCGGGCCCAGAGCGCTTCTCCAGCTCTTCCGCGTCCCTCCACGCCTTGCGGCACTGGAGGATGCAGCGGTTTCGCGCCTATCCTTCCGCTCGTCTCCTGGAGGTTCGGAAACATGGCAGCGCGACGACATCGCTGCTCCATCTGAGGCCCCAACCGGATCGCACTGCCCAAACTGGTGCAATGTTTTCCGGACTCCCTGTTGGAAACCTTCCTCAGGACAGTTGAAATAAGGTTTTTGGAAAGTTGTCATGGGTTCTGGGGTATGTGGTGTGTGTGTGTGTGGGGGGGGGGGGAGGGGCAGGTTTTTACAATGTGTTGTTTTCCAGATATTGTCCAACAACCGGACAAATAAACGCCGAACCATCTGAGAAAGTTTGGCCAACACGCCCAATACATTCAGACAGCCATGAGAGAAAAACAACGCAGATCTCTAAGCACCTGCCCCCAGGAAAAAAAAACCTTCCAAGAACCTCAGAAACAATTTCCAACAATTATCAAAAACATAACCTTCCCAACAACCTACCAAATATTCTTTAATGTAATGATCTTCCAGAAACAAGCCTTCCAAACACCTCTTAAAAACAAGCCCTTCCCAAAACAAACCCTCGAAACACCCTTTTTCTGGAGGGGGCGTCTGGCAACCTTCCCAAAAACCTTCCTCGGAGAAAACTTGTGTTGAGCGTTCGTCGAACAAATCTTGCGAACAGACTATTCATGAAGGTTGTTTGTTGGAAGCTTCCTTCCAACATCTATGATACAACACAAAAGCCAACTTCCGCAGGAGTGTTGAGTGAAGGGCTTCCTTCAACAACATCCCAAGCATCCTGCTCACGAGCGTTTTTGGAGGTGTTCCTCCTTCAATAACTTCCCAACAACCTTCCTCATATGTTCAAACAACATGTCCCTTTTTTACAAGCACACACGCACATATATATATATATGTATGTATATACATATATACATATGTGTGTGTTCTTGTGTATACCTATAACACATCCGCCAAAAACAATTCCAACAAAATCTTCCTCACGATGTTATATATGTCGCCCTCTTAAAGCATCCGGATATTTTCCTCAGGATGAGTGTTGGAAGGCTTCGAAAAACAACTTTGCAACCAACAACGTGTTCTGAAACGCTTCTTTAAAACATCTGGCAACAACCTCCTCGGGAAGGTTTTTGTCGGAGGGTTGTTGTTATTGTTGCAGGGTTGTGGCAGGGTTTCGCCCAACAACTTTGCAACAACTTGCTTTCAGGAAGGTTTGTTAGAAAAGACGTCCTCCAAAAACCTTCCAAAACCCTTCCTCCAGATGATTTGTTTGGAGGGGGGCCGACCGCTGGGGGGCGGGCCAGCGGCGGGCGGGCAGATCGGGATAGAAATGAGATTCCTGAAGGGTCTCCCTTGCAGCTGGATGCTCTTAAATACTGGGTGCTGTGCCGGAGACGGCGGCTGTTGAGTACTGGGTGTTGCGCTGGAGACGGCTGCTGCTGAGTACTGGGTGTCGTGTTGCACACGGGCGCACGGCGGGCGGGCGGCGGGCTGCGGTCGGCGGACCGGCGGCGGGCGGGCGGATCGGGATTTTTGTTTGATTATAGATCTTCAGAGCCGATTATCTCCTGCAGCAGGGTGCTGTTGAGTGCTGAGTGTTGTGTTGGAGACGGAGGCTGTTGAGTACTAGGTTCAGGTCGGGCATGTCCTCTTACAGGCGGCTTTTGGATGACATTTGTTGTTTTAAACAAAAAGAGCACCCCCAAAAGTACTCCAGAAGATTCGACAACAGTAACAAGTCGTCCCCATTTCTCCTGTAGAGGGCCACGCCCGAATTGATACTGGGTGCTGTGTTGGAGACGGAGGGCGTGGAATCATCGCTGGGCCCCTGCTCGCCCTGTGCCCCTCGGGGCCTCCCCCGTCGTTGCTGCTTGCTGATGGATCGACGCTAGCTATCCACACTGCATTAACACACTGCTGTGGATCCACGGTGGCAATCGTTGCCGTTTTCGCCTTCTTGGAGGCTGCAAGGGTCGCCGTGCAGCGTTTTTCCCGGATAGCTGCTCCACGTTCGATGCTTTACCATTGCGTTGTCTCTGTCGCTGGGTGTTGTGGCGATCGCGGGAGCGCGGCGGGCGGGCGGCGGGGGGACGGGGGGCCGCGCGAGCGGCGGGCGGGCGGGCGGCGGGCCGCGGGGGGGGGGCAGCCCGCGGCAGTTCGCGGAAGCCCTCCCGGGAACCTTCCACCGGATGGTGTTTCGGAAATTGTTTGGGAGCCTGTTTTTTTCAGACTCTGGCAAGTTTACTTGCATGGACGGGGGAGGGGGGGGCTGAGCCTGAAGCAAGCCGCAAACGACTTGCACGTTCGGGGGGCGCGGAAATCACGCAAGTCGAAAGGCACTTGCACGCTCGTATTCGCTTGAAGAGGGGCGAGGGGGGGGGGGGGGGGGGGGCGAACGCCATGCAAGTCAACTTGCCTGAATCCACAAAAAAAAAACAAGCTCTTGGGAAGTTTTCCCGGGTTGAAGGAGGTAGATCAGTGAGTGGCGAGAGAGCCTGCTGGAAGGTTGCTGGGGGGGTTCGAAGGCAGGTCTTTTCGGAGGGCTTCCCCTGTCCAAGATTTTTTTGTGTTCAAAAGCCTCGCCCGGGAAGATTCTTGGACGGTTTCCTTCGAAAGCCTTCAGAAGGGTGTTTGGAAGACTTCTGCGACAAATGAACCTCCAACCAAAAAGCCTCCAACAACAATCCTTCTGAGGATGGTTTGTGTAGGAGTCTGTTGGGGGAAACCTTCCGAAAATAAAAACGACTCCTGAGGATGGTTGCGTGAATGTGTTCGAAAGAACCCCCCTCAAAACGCCTCCAGAAAAATAATGTTTGCTTGCTTTCTGGGTGAGAGGTTCCGGGCACTCCCGGGACACATACCCCAATACAAACAAATGCCTCGTGGGACCTTCTGGAAGCGGGGGGGGCGAAAAACGCCCCCCGACGCACAGCTATCCTTAAGTGGGGCCTGTCCCCCGCAGGGGGATTTTCGACGAAAAATAAAAGATACACCAAAAATATACAAAAAATGCTAAAATAGTCTGGGTGCTATTTTTGGATAATTTCTGGATTTTTTTTTGGCATCTTTGGGATATCTTCATTTCTCGTCGAAAACCCTCCTGTAGGGGGACAGGCCCGACTTAAATCTACCCCAACACCCCGAAAAGAGGTCCTGATATTGAAAATGCCTCCCGAAACGTCCGTGCTGGGGCTGCGAAGGCCACGACACGCCCCCCCCAACAACAAAAAACATCCCTGCAGCGTCCTGGGGCCTCCTGGGGCCTCCGCGCGCAGCGGCACGACTGCTCTGACGAATCCCCTACTAGTAGTAGTAGTAGTAGTAGTAGTAGTAGTAGTAGTACTACTACTACTACCACTACTACTACTACTACTACTACTACTACTGCTACTACTACTACTGCTACTACTACCTACTACTACTACTACTACTACTACTATTGCTGCTGCTAGTGCTACTGCTGCTGCTGACGACTACTACTACTACTACTACTACTACTACTACTACTACTACTACTACTACTACTACTACTACTACTACTGACTACTACTACTACTACTACTACTACTACTACTACTACTACTACTACTACTACTACTACTACTACTACTACTACTACTACTACTACTACTACTACTACTACTACTACTACTACTACTACTACTACTACTACTACTACTACTACTACTACTACTACTACTACTACTACTACTACTACTACTACTACTACTACTACTACTACTACTACTACTACGACTACTACGACTACTACGACTACTACTACTACTACTACTACTACTACTACTACTACTACTACTACTACTACGACTACTACTACCTCTGTCCTGCGGAGGAGGATGAGGATAATCGATCGCAAACAATATCCCACGCGAAACGGCCGTTCCGGCATCTGCGAGTAGCCACAAAAATGGGCTGAAGGACACCCCCGCGGGGGTGCCGCATTGCGAGCCGTCTCGAGCGAGCAATCCGCTCCCGAATCCGCGAGCAACAGCAATATGATCCCCCTTGTGGTACAACATTCACAGGAATTCTGAGGCGAAGCGGTTGTTCTGGCGTCTGCAAATAGCGGCAAGACTGTTTTGAAGAATCCCCGGTGTTGAATTGCAAAGAAATCTCAGGCGAGAACGCCCTTGCTGAGTTTGGGGCCCTCTCTGGCCAGGGCCTCCCGGAGTACTGTGTGCAGAAATATCGCACAGGAGCGTCGTTGTTGTTGTTGTTGCTGTTGGAAGGCTGCCCCGAGACGCTTGGACGTGAGATTCATTTCAAAGGAAATGCAGCTCGTGCCGAGGCGAAAGGGCCCAACCGCTTATGGCGGACCCAAACCTAACAATTGATGAAAAGTTCAGGTTCAACGACGAAATATCGCAACAACAATCCGCACCTCGGAACCCCATTTCAGCCATGCACCCAGGGACAGTGAATGACCGGTCAGCCACCTCACTCTGACTGTAATGCAGACTTCAAGAATGTTTGTACACGGCTTTTCGACCTAGCACCAACCAGATGCGACCACTTAGTACCACTTGCAGTGATCGTGATAGCACTCAGGAGGGCCAACCCAGGAACGAACGAATTATTCTGGCCACGGCGAGCCTCGGCCAATGATATATTCTCCGAACTGGATCGAAGATACGGTATTGAATGTTTAGCCACCTGGTAGCTCTCAGTACTTCGTAATCCGTAGCGAGGCAAACTACTCATCCCTTGACTTGACCTTGGCAGGCCTGACATGTTACGCCTCCAGCAGCGCAGCTGAAACATCTTCGCGGAGCGCCGCGGACCTCCAAGCGCGCGATTTGGTTGAGACAGCGCCGGACGCTACCCCCCCGCACCCCCCAAGACGGCATCGTGGCCTTCCCTCATCCCCCAGAGCGCGCTTTGCGCGCCTGGTGGGGAGGGGGAACGTGCCATCGATCGGACGTCCATTCCACGTCCATTGTTCGATTCCGTGTGCATCTTCGGCCAAACCAGGGGGTCTGGTGATTGTGTGGTGGGGGGGACCTTTGGGTAGAGCCATCTCCAGGACCACCGACAAACTATGAAGTAGGCGCCCCCTCTGGGTTGTGAAATAGGCGCCCCCCCTAGGTTATCAAGTCGGCGCCGCCCCCTGGGTTGTCCAGAAGGGGCCCCCCTCTGGGTTGTCAAGTGGGCGCTCCCCTCTGGGCTGTCAAGTAGGGCCCCACCTCTGGGTTTACAAGCAGGGCCCTCTGGGTTAGCAAGTAGACGCCCCCCTCTGGGGGTGTCATGTAGGCGCCCACCGAACAAAATCAGACGTCCGACCGATGCCAAGGGGAGGGAGGGTCCAGCGTCGACGCAAGGTGGGGACGGGGCGCTCCAGAAAGCCACGCGGACCTCCGAGAGGTCATGCTTTCTGTGTAGCTCCTGCCGCTCGACCCACAGCTCGCCGTCGCTCGGACGTCCAGTCTCCGTGCCTTGTTCGGCCTTGCGCGTGTACTCTTCGCAAGAGGCCCCGAGATGCTCCTCGATGGCCCTCGCCGAGGAGCAAAATGCACAAGTCCGAGCGACACCAAGACAGAGCCTGCGCGGAGCCCTGGCAGCTTCTGCCTCTGCCGTTTTTGCGGGTCTTCTGGCAGGGCGGGGTTCTCGAGGATCTGCGTGGCGGTGATGTTCTCGAACGCTCTGGCGACGGCAGGAGGACGCCGACTGCACACCCAGCGCCGACTCTGCCCAGGCCCCCTGCCTGGGCGCAAGATCGGGGCACGTCTGCGGATCCTCTCTGCCCCGATACGCAACACGCGACACGCTGCGCGTTGATGCGGAGCGCAACACGTAGATTGAACACGTGGGCCAACACGTGCACGATACGTGCACCAGAACGTGGACCAACACGTGCTGGGCGAACACGCAACGTGTCAGCACGGACGTTTTGAACACGGCACGTGTTGCGTTTCAGCACGGGCGTATCAGGGCAGCTGGGCTGCGGATGCGCCCACCTGGGCTGGCCAGGCACGGCGCGGTCAGGGCCGATGCAGGCGCAGTGCAGGTGGCGCCCTCCCGAGATGGCCTGGAGCTGAGGGGTGCGCGCAGCCGGCCTGCCGGGGGCGAAGGGAAGTGCCGGGAAGATGGTCTCGCCTCCCTCCTCGGGAGTGGTGAGGTAGACGAGCCTGTTTTCCACCACCACCACCACCAGAAATTGGATGGAGGGGGTCCTCCTCCTCCTCCTCCTCCTCCTCCTCATCCTCCTCCTCCTCCTCCTCCTCCCCTCCTCCTCCTCCTCCTCCTCCTCCTCCTCCTCCTCCTCCTCCTCCTCCTCCTCCTCCTCCTCTCCTCCTCCTCCTCTCCTCTCCTCCTCCTCCTCCTCCTCCTCCTCCTCCTCCTCCTCCTCCTCCTCCTCCTCCTCCTCCTCCTCTTCTTAGTCCTCCTCCTCCTCCTCTTAGTCCTCCTCCTCCTCCTGCTCGTCCTCCACCTCATTCCCCCCCTCCAACTTATGGTGGTCGTGGTGGTGGAAAACAGGCCCATCAAGGTAGATGAGTGCGGTCACGTGTCGCACCAGGCCGTGGTTCTTGTCGTGGTGGAAGTTCGGATGCGAGATGTTCGCGCCCGGCTGCGCCACGTCCATCGAGAGCTGCAGGTGCGTCTCCTCGCCGGAGGCGGGCACGCCGACGAGCTTCGCGATGCGCTCCTCCAGGCGGGTAACGATCTCGTCCCCCGTGAAAGGGATAATCCTGCTCAGCGGTTCCTCGTCGAGGGTCTCGGGTGCGTACTGCGCGCCCGCCGCAAAAGCAAAGAACATTGGACGACGCAAGCCGCGCACACGGCCACCGTGCTGCCACCAGGAGCGCTGCATACGGAACGACGAGGCAGGAGGAGGAGGAGGAGGAGGAGGAGGAGGAGGAGGAGGGGAAGGAGGAGGAGGAGGAGGAGGAGGAGGAGGAGGAGGAGGAGGAGGAGGAGGAGGAGGGGAGGAGGGAGGGAGGGAGGGAGGGAGGGAGGAGGAGGGAGGAGGGAGGAGGAGGGAGGGAGGAGGAGGAGGAGAAAGGAGGAGGAGGGAGGGAGGAGGGAGGGAGGAGGGAGGGAGGGGAAGGGAGGAGGAGGGAGGGAGGAGGAGGGAGGAGGGAGGGAGGAGGGGTGGAGGAGGAGGAGGAGGAGGAGGCAGAAGGGGTGTCCTGGCCACGGCACGCCTCCGCTCCGCCTCGCCCCCCCCCCCCCCGAGACCTGGATCCGGGAGCAGCGACTCGAGAACCCGAGCCCCTGCTGAGCCCCCCGCATCTGGAGCCCCAACCACTTCGGTTTTGGACACCCGAAATGGGTACGGAAAGAATGGGCACTATGCCCAACAACAGATGTTGTCCCGAACCAACAGCGGCCGCTGTTGGGCGGGCGGCCTTCTGTCTCAAGTGGACACAGGCCGCGGCGGCGTGGACAGCGAATCCTGTTCAAAATGAACAGGAACTGCTGTTGGGCATCGTACCCATTCTTTCAGTACCCATTTCGGGCGTCCAGAACTTCGGTGCGCGCTTCCCGCGCATGCCGGCGTGCGCGGCGGCGTGCCTCGAGCTGGTCTGGTAATCTCGCCCAGACCCCCGACGTCGCCATGCTGAAACGACGTGGGCCCCCCCCTCAGCGGTCTGGACCCTCCCCCCGAGTGGTTCTTGGACGGTCCTGGGGGCCCAGCGAGGGCCCCCAGGGGGCCGAAGATTGCACGACACGCCTCCCGACATGTCTCTCACGGCGCGCGGGGGGGTCTGGTCATACGGTTGGCGCCGTCCAAAGAGGAACCCGGGCTGGTCGGTCGGCTTCGCGTGGCGACGCACCGCGGCCCTGAAGTGCCTCACCTCGTCATCGAGCAGGAAGTCCTCGACGAGCACCACGGCCGAGTCGGCCAGCCCTGGCCTGTCCGCGCCCCCGTGCAGCTCGGCGCTGGCGCGGCCATCGCTCGAGGAACAAACAACAGCATGGACTGGACAGGCACGTTCCACTACTCGCAAAGTGGCTGCTCGCAGATGGCATCGCTCCACTGCATCGAGGCAAACAGGCGCCGCTGCATCGAACAAGAGTTGATTGTTGGACATTTGCGAGGAGGCATTGTGTGAGCAATGGAACGCGCTCGGCACAGACATACGCTTTGGGAGCTCAGCGCGAATTTCTCGGATCGGCGCCAGGCCCCAGTTCCTGGCGCGCGGAACGCACCAGGGACGGCTCCTGAGGCGCCGCCCGCAGATTCACGGTCAGAAACTCTTGCTTAGCGTGTCGTGGCGGCGGCCCCAAGACGCCATGCCTTAGATGTTGTTTGCGTGTTGCTCAGCTTGACGATGATTATTGACGGTCCCGATGCCCAGTAGGGGCTCCGGAGACTGAAAACCGAGAGAAACCTCCCGTTGTGATGTTGCACCAAGCGAGGGGATTTGGGTGCCAGAAAGAGATATATATATATATAGAGAGAGAGAGAGAGAGAGAGAGAGAGAGAGAGAGAGAGAACGCCAGGATCTCAATGTACAGTCGGCCCGTATTACATGATGCGCGATAATGATGCAAGGGCCTTGGCAGGCCCTCCCGAAGCTTCTCGAGCGGGGCGCGGCCAGCGGAAATGGCCAAGGCTGGACCGAGGCGGCAAGGATGCAGGGGTACCCTTGGGAAAACAGCCTTGCTGTGGTGAGCGTGTTCTTACTCGGCGTTTCGACATTGGACGGAAGGGTGGGGGGGTCTGGTTCCAGACCCCTGCTTTGTGCGTCTGTCTGCATCAGTGCGTCCTGTGTGGGAGACTCCACCTGCTTGAAACAAGCGCCAACCACGGCCAAAATCTACTCCACACCTATAGACCGATCTGGACTGCCAAGAACGTCGACAGGAACTGAGGTGTCGAGGTCCTGGTGCTATTTTGTAGCCCTCCTGGAAGGTCAAGGAAGGGGGGTGCGAGGGCCCGCGCCGATCGGCAAAACACAAGAAATAAGAAAACGAGCACCTGACTGTACAGGAGGAGAAGGAGGAGCAGGAGGAGCAGGAAAAGCAGGAAGAGAACGAGAAGGAAGAGGAGGAGGACGAGGAGGAGGAGGAGGAGGAGGAAGGTGAACCCTCCCGTCTAACTTCTGAGCAACTAGGTCTACCTCTAGGAGAGCCCCCTCCAGTACCCACGGCAGACCAGGTTAGAGGATGCCTAAAGAAGTTCAAGAAGAACACGGCGGTTGGCATCCACGGGTGGAGCCCGAATTCGCTCAAGCTCTTGAGCGACGACGCGCTCGCAGCGTATGGCCAGCTTCTCTTGCGCATAGAGTCGCACCTCTTGATTCCTGAGCAGTGCGACCATGTGCTTGTGGCCTTCCTGAAGAACCTGATGGAAGATACAGACCTATTGGGATACTTGCAACAGCAATACGCGTCCTAGGTAAGATTGGACGCCACGAAGCTAGTCAATTGGAAGGCTGAACACCATCTAGGTTGCGTCTTTGGGGCCAGGGCGAAAAGTTGTGAGTTAGCGATTTGGCAACACGCAGCAGTAGGAGAAGCAGCGCAAGCAGTAGGTACGTCGTCCGCATCGGCTCTCGTGGACATGGGAAAGTGTTACGAAAAGATTCCGCACGACGTTTTGTGGCAGGCATGTGTGAAGCACAACTTTAACCTTCGCCGTATTCGCTTGCTTTTGAAGGTCCACGGTGGACCGAGACGTATCATGGTCAGAATAGTGGTCTCGGATATGGTATGTATTACGCGTTCTATTGTTGCTGGTTGTACGTTTGCAACAACGTTGCTGAGAAAAGGTGTTGCAATATTCCTTGGAATGTATGAGACCTCGGTGGGCCTCCTTGGGGCTGTATGTGATGGTTGACGGTACTACGATTGAGGCCATGGGTTCCATGAAGCATGTCGAAAACCCACTCTCTGCAGCAGTACCACATTTATGTTCCAGGCTGGAGGCCATGGGTATGGTAGTCCCATGGAAGAAGTACAAGCTCGTCGCCTCCTGCCGCCAGCTGGCCGCCAATCTCCAGAGAGCGCTGGCCAAATACAGTTTCAAGGCCAATGACTCGGTCAAGAACCTAGGCCACGACTTCGGCAGGCAGGTGAGGAAGAAGAAATATGTCCTTCGGAGGCGTATCTTGGGAGTTCGGAGGCGAGCTAACCGTTTCAGATCCTTGAAGCACCATAAGAAGGGACTCACCAGAGTCTTTAGGGAAGTGGTATCGCGGCGGCTACGTATGGGGTGAGAATCGTTGGGATGAATGATTCTGGGCTTTCCGATCTCCGTGCTGATGCTGGTTACGCGTTGTTTGGGAGATCTCGGGCCGTGCAATATCTCCTCACCGACCCTCCCGATCTCGACCCGTCCTACCTCATCAACACCCTCCCGCTTATCACGTGGCTGCTGGCGCTGCACCAGCGGTGGCTCGCGGATAGCTTCATGCAGATTTGTTTTTCCGCGACGGTGGCATCAACCCATCTTGGATGGACATCGGTCACGGGACCAGCAGGTGTAGTAGTACAAACGCTCAGAAGCTGGGCTGAACGGTGATTGATTACGCACACTGGAGGGAACCCCAGGGCCTGCACGTGGACCTCAACAGCATGGGGACTCGCACGCTCAAGGCACTGGTTCACCGCACGATACGGCACCAGCAGGAGCAACAAGCAGCACAACACCTTGGATGGGATAACACCCCGTACTTCGAACCTGTCCTGGATGAGTTGCGCAGGATGGGAGGTCGGGGAGAGCACATCCAGGCCGACCTTGTGGTTGCCCATTGTTCTGGTGGGCTCTGGGCTCAAGCGACGCTATTCACGGGAAGGTATGAGCTGGAGCCAACATGCCTATGGTGCCGTCAAGCGCCAGGAACGATCGGACACAGGTTACATGTTTGCGATGGACTTGCTGCATGGCGGCGAGACCAAGGATTTCAAGAGCTGCACTCCATCTACCATGAGGCTGGATACTGTCTACTCGTGGAGTATGGAATTACTTCTAGCAAGAGAGATGAGTTCCCGCTTCCTCTCCAGGGACCAGAAGCAGGTTATGTTTGGAGGCCTGATTGTTCAGGACACCTAGGGGACGAAATCTTGATCGATGGCTCTGGACTTGACCCGACGGTTGACTGGAGGACGCGTTCAGGATGGGCGGCGATTTCCTTGGCTCCTGGACCCAGGGAGGAAGTATCAGCTGCTGCATGCGGGCCTGTCCCTGGTCCAGTTCAGTCGGCAGGCATGGCAGAGCACTACGCGCTTTACATGTGTGTGTGTGCCTCGTGGGCACGACGGCCAAGGCGGTAACTGAGCACTACAACTTAGTCAAGGGCCTGGACAAAGGGCCAACAATCATGCGTGACCCTGCCCAACCCTATTTCGAGATAGACAGGTCACGGTTTTTGGAAGCTGGAGGATGTCGGGCGTGAAAACGTTGATGTTGTGTGGATGCCGTCGCATAAGTCTCGGGAGTGGCTCAGGAATAAAGGGTATCCCGATAGGTGGTTCCCAGGTAACTCGCTTGCTGGCAAGTATGCCAAGATAGGTGCCATGCAACATCCCATGATCCCACATCTTCAGGACCGCTTGAGGAGTGCTGAGGAGTACGCGAAACAGTTCACTCGTATGTTGGGTGGTACACTGTATCAGCTGAACCGTGCAGGGCTTCCAGACGTTTCATACATTCGCAAGGCCAAAATCGAGCCCCAAATGAAAGTTGGAGGTGACCTCGTGTGTACTATTAGGCTCGTAAAAGATGATCATGTGCACTTGGTCCATCAGGTAGGGGACCTCTGGGGCTGTAGGACTTGTGGGTTATCAGCTAGCCGTCGGAACAGGGTAACTTGCGAGTCGTGCCCTGGGGTGCCCAAGATAGTAAGTAGGTCTCACGAATCCCACAGACTGTGGGTGGCGGGCGAGACGTACTACTGCAACAAGTGCGGCGCGTACAGGCCAGGCCAAAGGACTGGCCGCCCGCTGCCTACCGTCAGGACCTGGGGATTGGGGGAGGAGACCTCTCAAGCAGCTTAGGATGGGGAAGAACCCGACGACGAAGCAGTTCGTCGGGCGCCCATTCCCCGTCCACTGATCTCCCCCCCCAAGGTCGTCTTCTTCCCATTCTAGGCTCTCTTGCGGTGCGCTGCGGGATTGACCTTTCCGAGGCTCCAGAGGCTCCAGAGGCTCCAGAGAAGGAGGAGGAGGAGGAGAAGGAGGAGGAGGAGGAGGAGGAGGAGGAGGAGGAGGAGGAGGAGCAGGAGGAGGAGGAGGAGGCGGCGGAGGAGGAGGAGGAGGAGGAGGAGGAGGAGGAGGAGGAGGAGGAGGAGGAGGAGGAGGAGGAGAGGAGGGGAGGAGGAGGAGGGAGGGAGGAGGAGGAGGAGGCGGAGGAGGAGGAGGAGGAGAGGAGGAGGAGGAGGAGGAGGGGAGGAGGAGGAGGAGGAGGAGGAGGAGGAGGAGGAGGAGGAGGAGGAGGAAGGAGGAGGAGGAGGAGGTGGAGGAGGCGGAGGAGGAGGAGGAGGAGGAGGAGGAGGCGGAGGAGGAGGAGGAGGAGGAGGAGGAGGAGGAGGAGGAGGAGGAGGAGGAGGAGGAGGAGGAGGAGGAGGAGGAGGAAGGAGGAGGAGGAGGAGGAGGAGGAGGAGGAGGAGGAGGCTGCTTCTTGCTCCTCGGATCGTAGCACACGAAGGGCCGAGCCCCCGGGGGCAGCGCGGAGAGGCGCAGGCGGCGCAGGCCCCGGGTGAGCCAGGCCGCGGGGCTGCCGGGGCCGCCCAGCGGCAGGCAGCCCGCGCCGTCCTTCAGCCCTGCCGGAGCCGCCGCCGGCTCGCCCTGCCGGGGGGCATCTTGGCGTCGCGCGGGCGTCCATGTCTTGTGCATGCTTCGGTCTCGTGCGCGTGTTTTTGTTGGAGGTGGGGGGCTCGATGATCCAGGGTATGCCTCGCAGGTCCTCGCCTCCGGCTCGGGCGTCCAATTCCTGTGCATGTGCTCGGTCTCGTGCGTTTTGGGGGGGGCTCGATGATCCAGGATGTTCCTCGATGGCCCTCGTCCCCCCCCGAAGCGAGACAAGGGGCGGGTCTCCTCTCGGAGGGCTCGCAAATTCCCCAGTCTCCGGAGGAGTTTTCTCGGGCTGGGCGAAAGGGGGGGATAGCAAAGGGAGGGTTTGAGAATCAGCTCACGTAGCTGATTTCCCCGGCGCCTCCCGGCGCCGGAGGCGGACATGTACCGAGGACTGGGCCCCTCGGTGGGGCCGAAACCAGCTGCATGCAGCAGATCTCGTACCCCCCCGTTTCCCTATCCCCCCCTTTCGTCCGGCCCGATTTTCTGAGCCCTCCCGGGAAACACGGACTACTTCTCAGATGGCCGGAGCGCCTCTGAGAAGCCCCGCCGACTTCTGGGAGAGCCTTCTCCTTCTCACCTCGAGCGCGTTTCTTCATTTTCGACGAGAACGGGCACCATGGGGGGGGGAGGGGCCAGGGGGAGGGATAATGTAACGCCTCCCTCCCACCGTGCGCACAGAGGCAGAGCCCGGAGCGCACTGGGGGGGGGGAGGGGCGTTACGTCAGGGGGGGGGGGGCGAGGGGGCTTGGGGCTATAACGCCTATTATGCCCCAAGCAAGAACGAAACACGCTCCTCTCCCCCCCCCCTCGCGCGTGGCGCGCAACAAGGGGGCAGGTGGAGCCGGAAAGGCTGCTTAGGAGGCTGCTCCTTCGAAGGCGCCAGCCGCGCATCTGCAGACACGGGCCCGCGACTTCTGAGGAGCAGGGGGGCTTCTAAGAAGCCTTCGCCCCTCCCCCCTCCACCCCCCCCCGTCTTCGCGTAGCCGAGAGCAGGGAGACGAACCAGCATCGAGCTTGCCCCCCTCCCTGCGGGGACTCAGCTCTCGCCCTCTTGGGGGCGCACGGGGAGAGCGAGTTGGACGGGGGTCCAGGCGACGTCGGTCCAGTGCAAAGGGCAAGGGGAAGACGAGGACCAGAGGAGGAGGAGATACCGCTGCTCGTCCTGGGGAGCCCCCGCCGCCACGGCTTGGCTCGCTTTGCAGTTCTGGTCAGAATGCACCTCAGGAGGCGTCCCGGGAGCGGCGAGGTGCGCCCCTGCTGCCCAGACGTGGCCAGCCTCGAGCTCGTCCTGATACCCAGGACTGACACGCCCAGAAGCGATGAACATCGCAGGGATGCGCCCTCAGCAACTGAAGGAATCCCTACCATCGGCGTCGAGACAAGGTGATGGCACTCAGAGGGAACGGGAAGTCTACACCAGGCTGGTAGAGGATACCGATGCCGCCCCTGCTGGCCCGGGCTTGGCAACAGAAATCGCGACGGCTGGCTTGTGATGTTTGCGACCTCTGGGCTGGAGGACATATCCTGGCCCTCGGGCCGTTACCAAAATTGCAATGGAGAAGAAGAAGAGGCCCCAGGGACGGGGTCGAGGTCCTCAGGGGCCGACGTCATGAACATAACTGGAACATCGGAGGAGGGGGCTACCCGCCAGTCGGAACAAAAAGTATGTGGAAGCATGAAGTAGTTGGGTTGGGGTCCGCCCAAATAATGACAACAAAAGCTGCATAAGCATATCGATTGCAAAAATAAGAAGGTGCTTGAAATACACCACATTGTGCTCCGGGAGTCTCGAAATGCCAATTTTCAAAGGGCGGCATGTACTCCATGGAGCTCTCCAAGGTGCGTGATGATCAGGCGAAGACGGGGGAAGGGTATGAACATCGGTACAGCTGGCTCCTGCCGTGACGACGTGGACGCTGGCAGGGCTATGGATTAGTCTCGGGCAGGTGGTTGGAGGGTGAAGAAAAGGGCCCGAAGGGGCCCTGACTATCCCCCCCGTTTAGGTCACCCCCCCATTACCACCCGCCCGATAGTCTCGCGCTGATCTTCAACCCATGGTAAAACAGGAGATGGCCCAGAGGGCAGGTCAGCCCGGAAGGCGAGCTTGGCCTGAGGGAACAGGGTCTGGAAGGAAGCAAGTCCTAGATCCCAGGCCATGCATCGCCGATGCATGGATGGAACCTCGAACCATGCATCGGCGATGCATCGGCGACGGCCTGGTGGAGAAGGACAGGCTCCCGACCGCGTCGTGTCGCCGAGGCACCGGCCCGATCTGCCGTGACGCCACTCGGGACTGGCCATCCTTCGGACGTCCCTTCCCCGTGCATGCGTCGCATTCGCCCTTCGTACATGCGCCTCTTCTTCCGCAAAGAGATCCAACGTGCTTCTCGAATACAGTGCGGGCGCGGCCGCAAGAAACCCTCGCAAGAAACCCAACCCTGAGAACCCATGCGCGAGGTACACCTGAGGGGAAACCCGGAGCACCCTGAACGCGAGAGCTCCTTCAACGGCTGCGGAAGTCACCGCGCAGCGCAAGGAAAGAAGAAACGCAGGCTGCCCTGACGAAAAGCACATGGTTTCTTGATGCGCGCCCCCCACTGTAGCTGCCTCGATACGCGACGCGCAACACGCAGCGTGTTGACACGGAGCTCTACACGCCGACTGCAAAACGTAGGCCCGCCGCGCCGCGCCGCCAGAAGAGGGCGGGCCGACACGCGGGGCCCACACACGAAGCGTGCCGACACGGACGACGCGAGCACAGCACGCTCTGCGCCTCAAGACGGGCGCACCGAGGCAGCTGAGCTCCTCGATTCATGGTGGCCATCATGGTCATCAGCATCATCAGAATCACCATCATGATCACCAAAACAATCGCCATCACCATCAGCATCACCATCATCATCATCATCATCATCATCATCATCATCATCATCATCATCATCATCATCATCATCATCATCATCAGCATCATCATAATCGACAGCATCATCATCACCATTACCATCACCATCACCATTACCATTATCATGACCATTTCCATGTTCATCATCACAAGCATCACCAACATCAGCATCAGCATCAGCATCAACACGAGCATCCGCACCAGTATCAGCTTCAGCATCATCATCATCAGCACCATCATCATCATCAGCAGCATCAACATCACCATCATCATCAGCATGAACATAAGCATCAACATCACCACCACCATCATCATCATCATCATCATCATCAACAACAACATTATCTCTATCATGAGCATCGCCATCAGCATCATCATAATCACCATCACCATCAGCATCAGCATCATCATTAGCATCGGCATCAGCATCAGCATCTCCATCATCAGCATGAGCATCAGCATCAACATCATCAGCATCATCAATATCCTCTTCCTCATCCGCATCCGCATCCTCATCCTCATCCTCATCCTCCTCATCATCCTCATCCTCACTATCCTCACCCTCATCCTCCTCCTCCTCCTCCTCATCACCATCATCATCATCATCATCATCATCATCATAATCATCATCATCCTCACCATCATCACCATCATCAGAATCATCATCACCATCACCACCATCATCATCATCATCATCGTCATCATCATCATCATCATCATCATCATCATCGTCAACATCATCATCATCATCATCATCACCATCACCACCATCATCATCATCATCGTCATCATCATCATCATCGTCATCATCATCACCATCATCATCATCATCATCATCATCATCATCATCATCATCATCATCATCATCATAATCATCATCGGGGTCCGAGCGATGCCGCAGGGAGGCCCGGACTCAGTCCAGAACGCACGCGCAGAGCGCCGCCCCCCGCGCGTCGACACAGGGCGCGGCAGCTGCCAGCCGACTCTCCCCGGGACGGCGCGCGCACATGCGAGGGAGCGGCGCGAGAGGGGGGGGAGTCGGCCCCATCTGAGAAGGCGCGGGGGGCAGGCTTCTTCCTTGGAGCGGAGGGCTGCGTCGATCGTCTGCTCCTTCTGCTCACTCCGGGGTAAAACCAATAAAACCCTTTGTGTTTATGTGTTTTTTCCTGTTCTGATTTGGGTGGCTGCTCACTCCGGGGACCTTCCTGGAACCGCTCGCTCCACGCGTGCGCCGACGCTGCGTCGAGCGCCTCCGGCCTAGAGCACCCATTCCGGCCGTGCCGAGAGGACTGGCATGGGGGACGCGGGTCCTGAGGGAATCGAGTTTGGGACCCTGGGGCCTACCCCTCCGGACGACATCTTCCTCCTGAGTCGTTCTCTGGCAGGACACGGCGACAAACTCAGGAACCTCAGGAGGCTGCTCGATGGGGGAGGGGGGGAGGCTTCTCGAAAGGAGGCTGCTTCTAGGGAAGGCGCGGGCCTCCCATCCGCAGACGAGGCCCGCGCCCTCTGAGAAGCAGGGGTGTTTCCGAGAGGCCTTCCCCCCTTCCCCCTGCCCCCCTCTGCGAGGCGGGGACTTATCCATATCCACCGCCTGGGCAACGACGTCCTGGTACCCAGCGGGCGCACGGCGATCGGGGGACCCCAAAGGGCCTGCAACAAAGGTCACTCCGGCAAAGGGTCACTCGTACGCGTAGTCGATAGATGGGGTTGGAGGATCTCGCCGCATCAGCACCGCATCGCCGTCGTCGGCGATGCACTGGCGACGCCGGCGATGCAGCGGCGACGTCCGCGCGGAGATGCTCGGGCTCCACCTCTAGCCGCATCGGCGAGGCATCGGCGAGGCGATCCTTCGACCCCATCTACTCGGACCCCAATTGTGAGGCCTGGAATGCCCATTCTGGCGGTTCCGAGAGGATTACTTGGATCGCCGCGATGGTTGCTAGGGAGGGGGGGTAGAAGTGGATGCTAGAGTGGGTTTCATCTGGTCTACCCAAACTTATGTGGGGTCCTATGTGGCTTAGGATGATGAGGTAACTCCGCTCAGTGGGCTCCGCACACTTAGCCAAAAACCGTGCGCCCTTACGCCACGTAGGGCACGCGCGACCCACTTCTAAGCCGGGTTGGGCTGGATAGAACCCACTTGCATCCCCCTGTCCTCGTAGCAACTCCCGCGGCGATCCAAATGGGGGACACGGGTCCTGAGGCAACCCGGTCCTGGACTCTGGGGCCTTCCCCCGCGACGAGATCTTCATCCCGAGTCGTTCGCTGGCAGCCCCGGGGTCCCGTGGCGGGCCCCGAAGGCCCGAAAAAGGCGAGAAGCCGCGGGACCCGTTTCCCCCAGGGCGAGGCACCACGGGGGTTCTCGGGGGAGGGGGGGAGGTCTCCCATGGAAGGAGGCTGCTCCCTGGGAAGCGCGGGCCTTGCATCTACAGACAAGGCCCGCAACTTCCAAGGAGCAGCCTCCTTATAAGAAGCCTAACCCCCCTCCCCCCCTACCCCATCTGAGCATGGCCAGATCTGGGAGGCCTGGAGTGCCCGTTCCGCCGTTCCGGGAGCCCAGACCCCCAACGTCGTGATTTTTGAACAACGTCGACCCCAGAGGTCTGGACCCATTCCCGATGCAGGGATGGTTTTTCATCCTGACCTTGACTCTCCAGACCTGAAGGCCTATCTGGACTGCCCAATGCCTCGACAGGGAATTGGATGTCGAGGTCCTGGTGCTATTTGTTAGCCCTCCTGGGAGGTCCGGGGGGCCGTTTTCTGACGCCCTCGAGGCCCGGGAAACGCCCCCGGAGGCTGGAAGGCGTTTCTTTATGTTCGGCGATGACGGGCGTCATGGGGGGGGGGGGGGCGGAGGGGTATGACGTGACGCCCCCCCCCGCCGTGTGGCTCCGGCACCACAGCCGCGCCCGCGCGCACGACGCGACGAGCGACGAGCGACGAGCGACGACGACGACGCGAGCAGCGTGTAAGTGGCGATCTGCCCATTGCGCCCGTGAACACCACAACGCTCGCGTGCACCACGCCGCCCGTGTGCACCACAGCGCCTGCGTACACCGCAACAGCCGTGTGCAACGCACCGCCCGCGTATACCACATTAGTTGGGAGCTCTACAGCGCCGGTGTACATACACCGCAGCAGCCGTGTGCAACACAACGCCTGTGTACACCACAGTGCTTGCGAGCACCGCAGCGCCTGTGCACGCCACAGCGCCTGTCTACATCACAGCATCCGCGTGCAACGCAGCGCTGGTGTACACCACAGTGCCTGCGTGCATAGGACAGGTAGAAGGAGCATGTACGTCAGGATCTGATGCGGAAAACTAAACGCCACGCCAGAGAAGTTCTGATAATCGACTGCGACGGTTTTCCCTCCTCCTTCCTCCTCCACCTCCTCCTCCTCCTCCTCTTCCCTTTTCCTCCTTGTTACCCCCTGTCGTGCGGCTTGGCGGTACAACGCACGTGCGCATCTCAGCGTGCACCGCAGAATGGTCGATTGAATCGGGCCAATTGGTTCTCGGACGGCCAGTTTAGCTGGAGCCTCCTGGACGCAAATGGGAGTTAGGGTGATGCAGGCGGATTCGGGGGGACTCGTAGATTCCACCGGCGCTCCTTTGTCCATGAGGATTTGTTTTCCATTGTTTTCTCTGGAATCCCCACGGATTCATTCTGAAATTCTATACACAACAATGGTGCTGTGTCGCACACGGCTGATGTGGTGCACACAGGCGCCGTGGCGTACACAGGCACTGCAATGCACGCAGGCATTGTTGTACACTGGTGCTGTGCTGCGCACGGCTGATGTTGTGTACGGAAGCGCCGTGGTGTACACAGGAGCTGTTGTGCCCGCAGGCACGGTGGCACAAACTGGCGCTGTGTTGCACGCGGCTGCTGTGGTGTACATCGGCGGTGTGGTGTACACAGGAGAGTGGTGCACGCGGGCACTGCGATGTACACAAGCGTTGTGGTGCATATCGCCACCTACATGTTCGTGCTACCCGTCCTCCGTCATTCCTAACCATTCCCAAACGCCGGCCGGCGCGAAACGTGACGTCATCGGCCCCCTCCCCCCCCAAATGATTGCCGTCATCGGCCCGGACTTACAAACAGGCTCCAGCCGCGTCCGCGCGCACGACGACGATGAGCGACGAGCGACGAACCACGAGCGACGACGACGAACGACGACGACGACGACGACGACGACGACGACGACGACGACGACGGCGGACCAGACACCTATGCGGATTCCTATGCGGACACCTACGCGGATCCCAATGCGCACGGCGGCAGTGCCCGGAGCGCACTGAGCGGGGGGGAGCGTTACGTCATAGGGGGGGGGAGCGGGGGCCATGACGCCCGTCATGCCCCAAGCAATAAAGAAATGGCCTCCTGAACACGGTGGAAACAGCACTCCGTCGCGATGTTTGCTCACGACGCGAGGGGGGGTCTGGGGAGAGTTGAGCAGGGACCGACCGTCCCGGCATTCCTATAGTCCTACCACGAAATGTTCTCAGGACCCAAAAATGCTCCAAGAACAGAAACAATGTTCTTAGACCAGAAACCCGATGTGATAAAACAAGACCGCCCCCGCCAGAAGTGTTCTAAGAGCATGTCGTGGAAAACACAAAAGGTTCTCAGAACATTGTTTGGTAGGGCTGTATAAAACAGGGCTAGGATCGGGATAAATCGCTCCAGAGCGTTCCGGAGCGCTCTCAGAGCGTTCCGGAACGCTCTGGAGCGGCCGCGGCGCGCAATACATCCTCCAAACCCGCCGATTCTCAGAGATTTCGAGTTATCCCGATCCGATGTTGTCCCGATCGTCGTGTCGTTTTATGTAGGCACGCCGGGACGCTTCGCCACTGCTTGGGGAGAGGCGCGGCGCGGCCCTCCCCTCCCGAGGGAGGAGGAAGACGGGGAGGAAGGGGAGGAGGAGGAGGGGGAAGAGGAGGAACGCAGAGGAGGGGGGGCGGAGGAGGTGGAGGAGGACGAGGAGGAGGAGGAGGAGGAGGAGGAGGAGGCCTCCCCGCCGCGCAGGCCCCCGGCCAGCAGCGCCGCGGCCAGCGCGCCCAGCGCGGCCGGCCGGCCGCCAGCGGCCCGTGGCGGGGCGGGCCCGCCGGGCGCGGGCCGCCCGCGGGCCCGCCGGCAGCGGCCGCGGGCTCGCCAGCGCCGGCCGGCTGCCTCTGCACCCTCTTCAGCTTCGCGGCGGCCATGCGCGCCCTCGCGCCTAACCCCCTTCCGCCTCAGCCTCCACCATCTCCTCCATCTCCTCCTCCTCCTCCTCTTCCTCCTCGTCCTCCTTCTCCTCCTCCTCCTCCTCCTCCTCCTCCCTCCTCCTCCTTCCACCTCCTCCTCCTCCTCCTCGTCCTCCTCCTCCTCCCCCTCCTCCTCCTCCTCCTCCCCTGGCCATGTTGCATCCGATCGCGAGCGTTCCAGGCGCCGAATTCGGAATGGCCTTGCGCTGGAGGGCCACCAAAAAAGAATCGCCGCGACCAACATCATCAGCTACAATGCCACGATCAGGCGCGGGTGATGCCGCAAGAGGGGTGCTGGCCCCCGTCCTGTCACTGTCCTCGCTCACTTGTTCCTCCCCCTCCTCCGCCCTCTGGCGACCAGCGGCGACCGCCGACGCTGGGGCGCCGCAGCAGCCCAGGACTCAAACCTCAAGAAAAGCAGCATCATCAACTAAGACAACGCTGAGATAATATCGTGCGAAACAAGAAGCAGTGGCAGACGCTATTTCCAGCGAGAAAGGACCAGCAGTTGCAGCAACCTCTGCTATCGCGGGGGCGCAGTTGCAGGAGCCAAACACCAACCATCAGCTACACCGATGAAGTCAGCGCGTGCAAACCTCTGCTATCGCGGGGCCGCAGGTGCAGGAGCCAAACATCAACCATCAGCTAGACCGATGGAGTCAGCACGTGCGCAATCGTAGGCAGTGGCAGCACGTGCTGTCAAGGCGAGAAGGGCAAACAGTGGCAGCAAGAGTTGCAAACGCAAGAAGCGACGCATGGGCCCACACCATCGGCTACAGCGCTGGGAGCCGACCGCCTGAGAAAGGCAAGACCGCGCGACCCAACGACATCAGCTACAAGGCCAGGGCCAGCTCGTACGTGTGAGAACGCCGAGCAGTGGCAGCAGATCGAACGCGACGGTGCAGCCCAATGTCGGGCGGATACAGGGCCCGATGTCATCAGCTACAGCGTTGGGATTCGGGCGCGAGAGAAGCAAGCAACATCAACCACGATGCTTCTGGGGCCAGATCGTGCGAGAAAACAGGCACTGTCAGTTCGAGCTGGCAGCGCGAGAAGGCAGGCAGTGGCAGCAGGGGTTGGCAGCTACACTGGGGAAGGCGAAGCTAGGCCCTGATGCCTGTCAGCAACCGCGCTGGGACCAGTGCGTGCCAGAAGGGCGCAAGGCGAACAATAGAGCCCGACAGCTCACAAAAAAATGCTGGGAGCGGCGCGGGCCAGACGGAGGCCTGGTCAAACCTTCAAAAGGTTGGCCCGTAAACGGGCCAGGCTACAACGCACTGGGCTAAGCGCGCACGTGCGCACGGAAGAGCAAGCGTTGTGCCTCCGAGAAGGGGAGGGGAGAGGAGGAGGAGGAGGAGGAGGAGGAGGAGGAGGAGGAGGAGGAAGAGGAGGAGGAGGGGGCGGTCCGTACGCGTGAATACAATACTTGACGAATGCTCTGTCCTCGCGTTATTGCACGACTTCATACCAGCGGACTACAATATGCAATCCAGCACGGGCAAATCCTCGAATACGGTCATCCCATCTTGTCGGAGGGTGTCCACGCGGCCGCAGATCGCCGAAGCGAAAACCGTGGCAGCAGTCTCGATCTCTACTCAGCGAGACGGCGCAGGCAAGGCCGCAGCCAGGCGGCCATCGGCTACAGCGCCGGGAGGCCAACGGCCTCTGCCGTGTCGTGCTCGGCGAGGGGCGGACGGCGCAGCTGGAGCCCGAGGTCCGCTGCAGCGCGTCAGCTCGAGCAGCGCAGGGGCGTCACGCCTTCGGCTTCCATGCCAGGGCGCGCTTGGACGCGAAAGTGAGGGGAAGATGGCTGGAGCCACACGTCTTCAGCCGCAGGAGCGGCTGCAGTTCGTGAGGCAGGCCTCGGCGCCCAGGTTAGGACTGGGGGCTGTGCTGGCTCCTTTCGTCGTCCCATTCGGCCATTCGCACAGACGGGAGGGATCAGGCCACTCCGTTCCCGACTCGAATCCACCCCTCCTCCACCCTCGCCCCACCCCCCTTCTCCGCCTCCTCCTCCTCCTCCGCATTCCCCTCCGCCTCCTGCTCCTTTCACTGCTCCTCCTCTGCCTCCTCCGCATCCTGCTCCTCCTCCTCCTCCTCCTCCTCCTCCTCCTCCTCATCCGTGGGTTCGGGATGTGGGCATCGACGTCCTAGGCTGGACGCTGCCACCACTTCCTCCGCCCCCCCCTCCCCCTTCCCCTCCTCCGCGCCCCGCCCCCCGCACAATCTCCTCGCACCCTCTTCTCCTCCGAGGCCTCCGGCGCATATTCCTCCGCCGCCTCCCCCCCACCTGTGACACCAGGTTCCGCGGCTTCGGCTTGCGGCTCCTTGCTCGAGCGCGTTTCTTTATTATCGGCGATGATGGGCGTCATGGGGGGGGGAGGGAGGCGGGGGGGAGGGTATGACGTAACGCCCCCCCCCGCCGTGCGACTCAGGCACCAGAGCCGCTCCCGCGCGCACGACGACAATGAGCGACTAGCCACGAGCGACGAGCGACGACGACTACGACGACGACGACAACGACGCGAGCAGCATGTAGGTGGCGATCTACCCCACAACGCCTGTGTACACCACAGTGCTCGCGTGCATCACAGCGCTTGGGTACACCACAACGCCTGCGTAAACCGCAACAGCCGTGTGCAACGCAGCGCCTGTGTACACCATAGTGCTTGCGTGCACCACAGCGCCGGTGTACACCACAGCGAATGTGTACACCGCAGCAACCATGTGCAACACAGCGCCTGTCTACACCACAATGCTTACGTGCACCGCAGCGCCTGTGCACACCACGGCGCCTGTCTACACCACAACATCCGCGTACAACGCAGCGCTGGTGTACACCAGTGTGCCTGCGTGCGCAGGACAAGTAAAAGGAGCATGTCGGTGAGGATCTGCTGCGTACAGCTAAACGCCACGCAAGGAAAGTGCTGAGATTAGAATGCGACGTGTTTCCCTCCTCCCTCCTCCCTCCTCCACCTCCGCCTCCTCCTCCTCCTCTCCGTCCTCCTCCTCCTCGTCCTCCTTCTCCTCCTCCCTCACCCTTCCCCTCTGTCGTGCGGGTCGGCACTACAGCGCACGTGCGCGTCTCAGCGTGCTCCGCGCGCTCCGGGGCCGGGTGGGCCGTCCGGCCCACAAGATCGGCGGTGAAGCGGCGATGTGGGTCGATGCGTCCACCTCTGAGCCGAACCTTCGGTCGGGCATGTCCCCCTACGGGCGGATTTTGGACGACAAATAAACAAATAGTCAAACAATCTTCGGAAATGGTAATGGGAAAATCAAACAATCGTCCCCAGAACATTGTTTGACTATTTGTGGAGATTCCTCCTGTAGAGGGACACGCCAGACTTAAGCCTACCCCACCCTGACGTTACCCCAGAAGTCGAGTTCGATCCGGGAGAGCACGCGAAAGGACGCAAGACTCTCCCGAGGGCAGCATGGCTCCACAGCACCACGCCCCCCCACGGGGAGTCAGATGCGAGACGCGGATGCAAGGGCGCCCGTGCCTTGGCGGGGGGTGCCTTTCGGTCCGGACTCGACTGCCGCGGGAGTCTCTTGGCAATTCCCAGTTCTCGCTTGAGGCCGGGCACGTCCTCCTACAGGCGGGTTTTGGAAGACAACTGCCAATGATCATCGATAACAACAACAACAGCAACAACAACAACAACAACAACAACAGCAAAACTAACAGCAACAGCAACAACAAGAACAACAACACCACCAGCAACAACAACAACAGCAACAACGCCAACAACAACAGCAACAACAGCAACAGCAACAGCAACAGCAACAACAACAGCAACAACGGCAACAGCAACAACAATAACAACAGCAGCAACAGCAACAGCACCAGCAACAACAACAACAACACCAGCAGCAACAACAAAATAGTCAAACGAGCACGAACGATCGTCGCCAAAGCTTTACGTTTACTATGTTTGAAGAGTCCTCTTGCAGAGGGGCATGCCCAACTTTATTCTAGGAGAGCCCGATATCGAATCGATAAGTCGGTTCGGCGATCGAAATGCATCGGAGCCGTGGGAATCGGCAGCCGAGCCAGGAAAAGTCAAATCGGCGGACATCGGCAGGCTAGCACGCGCACAACACGCAATCGGTACCCACATCGGCACCCACATCGGCACCCACATCGAACCGAATCGGAATCAGAAACCATCGAAGCCAAACCGAATCGAATCGGATAATTAAACCGAAACGAGCCCCATGATTCTCGCTGGTCGAGAGGAGGAGGAGGAGGAGCAGGAGGAGGGGGGAGGAGGAGGAGGAGGAGGAGGAGGAGGAGGAGGAGGAGGAGGAGGAGGAGGAGGAGGAGCAGGAGGAGGAGGAGGAGGAGAAGGAGGAGGAGGAGGAGCAGGAGGAGGAGGAGGAGGACGAGGGGGGAGGAGTAGCGAGGAGGAGGAGGAGGAGGAGAGGAGGAGAAGGAAGGAGAGGAGGAGGAGGAGGAGGAGGAGGAGGAGGAGGAGGAGGAGGCGGAGGAGGAGGAGGAGCGAGGAGGAGGAGAGGCAGCCTCGCCAGGCCGGCGCCGACGGCGAGGCACCGCACACGAGCGGGCGGCCGGGAGCGGAGGCGGCCAAAGAGGGACGCAGGCGCGGGCGCCGACACGCACGCCGGGGCCAGCGCCGGCTGGCACCGCCGGAGGTTGCAGCACCGATCCGGGAGATCCGCGCGGTCTTCCGAGAGCTGTTGCCGATTGGTATTATTACTATTCGTCTTCGTTCTCTTTTTATTACTCGTCTTACCAGTACCCTTCGTATTGTACTTCTTCATGGTTGTTAATCGTGTTATGATCATTCCTCCTCTTCTTCTTCGAGCTGCGACATCTTGCCTCGAAGCGCAGACCCGACCCTCCACCCGGAGCCGCCCCGCTCGTGCCCGAGAGGCGGCGCAGAGGAGGGTGCGGCCCCAGCCCCCATGCAGAGCGCTCGGGGGGCCCCCTGTTTTTCGCAGCGGCGCCCAGGATGCAACCAGGGCGAGCGTCCCAGACAGCCTGCACCTGGCGAGCGCAAGAGGTCGAGGCCGCCCCCAAGGGGCCGGAGCAGCACGCGGGGTCGGAGGACCACGTCGCATCGCCGATGCCTCGCACAGGCATCGCAGCGACGTCGGGGTGGAGCAGATCGGGCTCCTCACTGCGCCGCACCGCTGGTGCATCGTCGATGCCACACTCGGGGGGGGTGGACAGAGCCCCCGTGAGCAGAGCACCCTTTGATGAGAACGGCCCAGGACCAGAACCCGTGGGCGCAGGCCCGCAAGACCTAGAACGGGCGACTCGCTGGTCAACTTGGCAGCGTGGGGGAGCGTGGGGCTCTGCCAACCTCCACAGCACCGTCGGTAGTGTCTTCGGGTTGCGCGCAGACTTGAGCAGGATCCGACCGTCCCGGCAATCCTACTGGCCTACCACGACATGTTCTTAACGCCCGAACTTGTTCTAATAACAACAACAGTGTTCTTGGACCATGAGCCCGATGTGTCAAAACACGACAGTCTCGGCCAGAAATGTTCTAAGAACGTTTCGTGCAGACCACAAGGTTCTCAGAACGTTATCTGGTGGGCCTATTGGTGAGCCAGGACGCTTCGTAACTGCTTGACAGACAACACCCATCAATACCCCAAGGTTGCCCCGACTGGCCTCAACAGCCCCCCCGCGTAAAATGTTGGAGGTCATGGTGCCAATCGTGGAAATAGCGATGCTATCTGCGATAGATAACATCGCCAGATTCCCCTTTAGATGAAATTAGCACCACACCCCATTGTACCATAGCCCTTTCCTACCTCCAGAAAAAATCTGGGGCGGTATCCACAACGGGGGCGCCCTCCCTGGCTGTGACCCGGGGGGCCTGCTGAGGCCAACCGGGACCGTCATGGCGATTGTCCGAGCGCCACCCGAAGCCTCACCACTTGATCAGCCTCCGAAACACTATCCTCCGACCCCATGCGCCCCGGCCCCCGTCGTAGGCGGCCCCGGAGAGGGACAGCCGCACGGAGCCCCTGGGCTAACGCGCTCTCGTCCCAGAGCTCCCATCGCACGGCGCTCTGCGCATCCCAACCGGGAATGCGCGCCGGTGACTTCTGAAACACGTCGACCCTCGGCTCTCGAGCCGCCAGAGGTCTGCGGATCTACAGCAACTACGCACGACAATATGTACGTCTTTGGATCAGAGTCGGCGGCGAGCCGGGGGGGAAACGAGAGGGGGTGGGCCTTCTCAGAAGGCTCGGAAGGAAGCGGGCCTTCTGAGAAAGCATGCAGCCTCCCGAAAAAAGCCCGCTTCCTCTCACCTCCCCCCTGGCTCTCGTCTCCGAAAGAAACCAGGGGCCGCTTTCCCAGACCCCCAGCGTCGTGTTTTTTTTCACGACGTCGACCCCCAGAGGTCTGGACACCTTCCATAGGACCAGATTTTCAGCCTGAATCATCTTTTGACGGCCCCGAGGCCCGGGAAGGGACCGGGAGACCGAAAATAGTTAAAAATCTTCCGTCGCGATTTTTGTCGCAACACGAGGGGGTCTGGGTCTGTCGTCCACCACTCACCTTCCTGAGGCATCTGGGCCTCCGCGGCCTTCGGGGGACGATGATCGCCGTGGCGCAGCTGCTGGCAGACTGGCTTCAGAAAATGTGCCTGCTGTGCGGTAGAACCGGCGGCGCGCACAGAAGGGGTGGCACGAGTGCGGCGGCCTTTGGAAACTCGGGGGGTTCTTACCCTGACATTGAAAACTCGGGTGGTTCTTACCCTCACCTTCCAGAATGCAAATAAACAGCTCTCCACAGACCTATAGACTTATCTGGGCTACCCCAAACCCCGACAGGAATTTGGCTGTCGATGTCCTGGTGCTATTTTTCAGCCCTCCTGGAAGGTCAGGTAGAAACTACCCTGGCTCCTCACCCAGCCCCCCTCACGTCGTTTACTTGGATCGCCGCGGGGGGGTGATAAGAGGATAGGGGGGTACAAGTGGATGCTAAGGTGGGCTCTTCCAGCCTGACCCAGCTTAGAAAAGGGTTGCACGTGCCCCAAGTGGCGTAAGGGCGTACAGATCTTGGATAAGATGGCGGAGCCCACTTAGAGGGGTTACCTCATCATGCTAAGCCATACAGGGCACTTGTAACCCACTTACACCGTGGGTTAGGCAAGATAAAACCCCACGGTAGCATGCACTTCTACCCACCCCATCCCCCTAGCAACCACCGCGGCGATCAAAGTAGGAGCCGATGCTGTGCTGACGGAGTGGCGCCCTCGCCGGCTCTCGGGACCCTCAGGACACGACTCGGGAGGAAGAACCAGCCACGGGGAGCGGGTCGGGACCTGGGGGAGCCGACGCCATTGGAAAATCACGACGTCGGGGGCCTGGGTCCTTAGAAGCCTCCCTTGAGGGGCCTCGATCCCTGATGCGGAAGGCGCCGGAAGCAAGCTGGGCTTCCGCCGCTCCCGTGCAGGGAGAGGGGGCGGGAAAGCCACTCGATCATGGAAGCAGGAGGGCGCCTGAAAGTAGATCGGGATCTGGAAGTCCAGACACACCCCCTTTCAACGACCGACGTGTACAGTAGGAGCTCGACCTCAAGAAACCCTCCACAAGAAGCCCAGCACTGCGACCCCAGGACGTCCACTGATTCCTGGTGCGTGTGCACGCCACCTCTTCTATCGCGAAACCAGTGGAACCCGAGAAACCCAGGGCACCCTGGAGGCAAGCAGGGTGTTTCTTGGCATGGGACTCCAATGTACAGTCGGGGCCTTGACCTAAGGAACCCTTATTGAGGAACGAGGCCCCTTTTTTCGTAAGTTCAACTTCGACTTCCCATCGAAAACCGAAGGGAAACCTTAGGCAAGGTGTGGAACAAGTAAGGAACATCGAGCCCCTCCCCAACGAAAAGGGTTCCTTCTTCAGCGCTCCGACGGTATCTCCTGTCCACAGCCGACGGGCAATGGGCGATCAGGAGTCGGTGCGTCCCGCCCTGGAAAGCCTGTCCCCCCCCTGCTCCAGCGCCCTGCCCTCGTCTTCGGAGGGCGAGTTGCGACAACGGCGGCTCAAAATCTGACAGGAGGAGGGGGAGGAGGGAGGAGGAGGAGGAGGAGGAAAAGGAGGAGGAGGAGGAAGAGGAGGAAGAGGAGGAGGAGGAGGGAGGAGGAGGAGAAGGAGGAACATGAGGAGGAGGAAGAGAAAAAAATCTGGATGAGGGGGATGATGATGATGATGATGATGATGATGATGATGATGATGATGATGATGATGATGATGATGAGGAGGAGGAGGAGGAGGAGGAGGAGGAGGAAGGGAGAAGGAGGAGGAAGGGAGGAGGATGAGGGCATTTTGAAGAGAAGGACAAGGGACAGTTGTCGAGCGTCGCACGCCAGAGCCCCCATTAACCGGGGACACGTCGACCCCGGTCCCAGGCCTCATGGGGTCTCCGGATGGACCAGAAATCTTGGGCCCAACCCTGGGATGCAGGACGGGAAGGCGTTCATCCTCGATAGGGGCGCGTCCGAATGGCCTCCTTGGACCTTGGGGCGTATCCCAAAGCTCCCCCCCCTTTTCTCAGCGGCCAAATTTTTCGGGCGGAGCTCTGGGATTGGGGGAGAAACATCGCCTGCGAACATACGTCCCCAGACCACTTTTCCAGAGGGGAAACGAACCAATGCTCCGAGCTGCGCCCAGCAGTGGCGACGAGGGGCCCCCTCGAAAGCCAAGGTCAACGACCACCTTGGCTCGCTGGCCCCCCGCCGCCCCTTCCCCTTGCGCGCGCCGCCGGCGGAAAAAGTAGCAAATTATTGATCGGCGCTCACACGGGCCCCGCGCGTCGCGGACGACTTGGACGCGCGACATGAGTACGGAAAACATGGGCACAATGCCCAGCAACAGATGCTGCCCCAAACCGACAGCGGTGAATAACGCGAATGTCTTCATGTCTTGAGTCTTATGTGAATAGCGTCTTCATATGTCTGCAGTGAATAACGTCCGCGGCGGCGCGGACAGCCAGCCTTGCTCAAAATGAGCAAATCATGCTGTTGGGCATCGTGTCCATCCTTTCCGTACCCATTTCGATCGTCCCGAGAGGAAGCTCCCGCCCATCTCGCGCGCACGGGAGCCACCCGACGAACGCCAGCCTCGGGGCGGGTGGGCGGGCCGCGCCTACCTCAGCCAGCGGTGCTGGCCGCGGTGCTGCGCGAGGTTGGCGGCGCCTGGGCGCGGCAGCGGAGGCGGCGCCACTCCGTCAGCACAGCATCAGCTCCTACTTGGATCGCAGCGGTGGTTGCTAGGGGGATGGGGGGGTTAGACGTGGATGCTAAAGTGGGTTCTATCTGGCCTAATCCAACTTGTAAGTGGGTTGCAACGGCCTTATGTGGCGTGGGATGGCGAGGTTACTCCGCTAAATTGGCTCCGCCCGCGCGGCCCAGATCTGCGCGCCCGGAAGCCACTTGGGGCACGTGCAACCCGCTTCTGAGCTGGGTTCGGCTGGATAGAACCTACCTTAGCATCCACTTGTATCCCCCACAATATTTCAGCAACCCCCGCGGCGATCCAAATACCCCGCCCCACAGTCTTGAAGCACACGGTGACCGTGGGCGCACGTTCTGCCCGGCGCTTGCGCTGCAGCAGCGGTGGCGGAGAAGGGCGGCGAGGGCGAGGATGACAACATTGATAACAACAAAAAAACGTGCAGGTGCTGCTGCCTGTCCCTCGGCGCCACAGCTGGATTCGCCTCGGGATCCTGGTCAGAACGTGCCGTGCCTCTTCGCTCCCCGGGAGACGGAAAGAACCGAGCTGATTTGATCCCCAGACGACGGCCTCGGCGGAGACGCAAGCGCAGCTTCACGCGCCAGGTTGGGCGCATTTCGAGCTGCACATGGCCCCTGCGGATCGGATGTGTACGCAGAGGCCGCAGGTGCTGAGGGGAAGCGCGGCTTCCAATGGCTTTGCTTTGTTGCGGGCGACTTGGCAACGTCGGCGGCACACTCTGATCGGCGTGGCCTTCCTCACACACGAACAGGAGGATTATCGGGGGAGCGGCGTCTGGACATCCGGCGCACTGGCCCCAGACTAAGTAATCACGCGGGTCTCCAAAAACACTCGGCCTCGCCCTTCGTGCAGAATTCGCGCCGGGGCCCATGTCTTGTGGAGCCAAACGGGGGGCCTCTTGGGGCCCGAGCCGGCCGTGCACTTTTTTTTACTAGCTCGAGAGGTCGCCCCGCGGCAAAGGAGGAAGAGGAGAGCAGAAGGGGGAGGGGGGAGAGGAAGGGAGGAAGCAGCAGCAGAAGCAGCAGCAAACGCAGAAGGAGGCGCGCCCGCCCGCGCACGGACCGGCGGGCCCCCGCCTCAGCCGGGCTGCGGCTTTGCGCAGCCCGGCGCCGCGCCCCCGCGGCTAGGCCGCGGCGCCCAGGAGCTCGGCGAGCTCGAGGAGCTGCGGCGCGGCCAGGCGCGCCACCTGCCGCGACACCCGGCCGCGGGCCGCAGGCAGACGCCGGCCCTCGGGCAGGCCGAGGTGGCGTGCGGCGGCCCGGACCGGCGTCCAGCCGCGCTGGAGGAGGTCGCACACCTCCTCGCGCAGCGCCTCCGCGGCCTCCGCGGCGGCCGCGTCCGCGGCCGCGGCCCGGGCCTCCGCCTGAGCGGCCGCCGCAGCGCGGGCCGCCGCCTCCGCGCGCGCCGCCGCCGCGGCGCCTGTGGCGGCTCCGGCGACCGCGCCGCCAGCCCGCGTGTCCCCCGCGGGCAGGGTCGTCGCCGGCGGGGCGTAGAGCCCGGCGGCCTCCTCCGCCGCCAGGTCAGCCCAGAGCCGCCGCTTCGCCGGCTCCGCTCCCGGCGCGGCCGCCCCCGAGGCCAGCGGGGCCGCCGGTGGAGCCCCAGCTCCAGGCGCTGCCGCCGCGGGCGGAGCGGCCGTTGGAGCCCCTGCTCCCGGCGCTGCCGCCGCAGGCGGAGCTGCCGTCGGAGCACCCGCTCCCGGCGCTGCCGCCGCCGCGGGCGGAGCCGCCGTCAGAGCTTCCGCGGCGGGGGCCGCCTGGCCCCGCGCCCGCGGCGGGGTGGCGACGGCGGCAGCCGCGGCGCGCCCCTGCTCAGCCGGGGCAGGGGAGCCTGAAGCGCCAGCCTCGCCCGGCTGGCCTGCGAGCTGCGCCCAGTCGAGCCCGTCGTACTCGCGCTCGATGGGGTGCTCGCCTGCGTCTAGCGGGAGCGCCGGCGGCCCTCCCGTCGGAGAAGGCCGGCAGCCACCGCCTCGGCTAGGACGCCAGCCGCGACCCCCTCGGCCGCGAAGCCCCAGCCGCTCGCCCTGAGCGCCGCCGCCACCGCC
The DNA here is from genome assembly GCA_963575745.1 of Prorocentrum cordatum. Lineage (NCBI taxonomy): Eukaryota > Dinophyceae > Prorocentrales > Prorocentraceae > Prorocentrum > Prorocentrum cordatum. The sequence continues at coordinate 166,561 of CAUYUJ010015051.1, forward strand.
TCCGCGGGGGGCGCTGCCTGCGGGTCCCTCGGGCCCTTCGCCCGCGGCGCGCTGCCCGCGCCGCCGGCCGCCGCGGCGGCCGCGCCGCCGCCGGACCCTGCTCCTGGCGCTGCCGCTGCCTGCGGAGCTGCCGGTGGAGCCCCAGCTCCCGGCGCTGCCGCCGCAGTCGGAGCCGCCGTCGGGGCCCCTGCTCCTGGCGCTGCCGCCGTGGGCGGAGCTGCCGTCAGAGCCCCTGCTCCCAGCGCTGCCGCCGTGGGCGGAGCCGTCGCGGGAGTCCGCGCCGCCGCCCCCGGGGAGCCGCTCCCGGAGCCGCTCGTGGCGTCGCTGTAGCTGCTGCCGCGGCTGGCCCGAGCCGGCCGTGCACAACTCTTCATGGCGCTGGACGTGTGGGTGCGCAGCTGCCGCCGCCGCCGCCGCCGCCCCACACCTCCAAAGACTCGAAGGCCGCCGAGCCTTCGTCGTTGCTGCGGGCCCACTCCCCGTGGCGGGCTCCTCTTGCCGAGGAGTCGTGGACGGCCCCAGGCCTCTGGAAACGCCCGCCCGAAGGTGAACCTCAGGAAGACCTGTGGCGCGACTGCTGAGGAGAACAACTGTCGTGTTGGGAGGAAAGGGGTCGGGAGGAGGACAGGTCTGAACAATAGCATCCGGATACAATGAGAAAACCTTCGGCCGCCTGCGGTGAAGGATATCCTCATGCGTCCCAGCCCCATGCTCCCAACCCGATCGCCGATGGCTGTCTTCCTGAATTGCTGTGGTCAAGTCGCCAGAGGTCTGGGGCCTCTTCCTCCAGATCGCTCCTGGGGCGCGTTCTGATCGCGCTTTGGACGGGGATCCAACCGTGGGGGCAAACATCTCCCCGGAGGCCCACAGGGCCCAAAATGATTCAAAAACCTCCCTGAAGCCACACGCAACAAAAACAGGACTGACCCCCGAGGGAAAGAAATTACCGAGGAACCTCCAACGCGAGTTTGTCGAGACTCGTCGGCCTTCCCCCCGCCTTCCCCCCCTGCCCTTCGTCCTGCGCGAGCGCGTTGTGCTCTGCCATGTTTCAGCCCGCCGAGGCGGACAGTGCCCGTTGTTGGCACGCTTGGAACTTTGTGGACGATGACATAAACGCTTGGGCTGAACTGCCCCTCAAAGACGTCTGCGTAAAATCTGAGGACTGTGAAACGGACGTGCTATTGAGTGAGCAAGCGCCGTGGGCAAAAGATCACTCCCCCTCTTGTGCGGACACCAGACGGACGACGACGACGAAAACAACGACGACGACGAACACGACGACGACGACGACGACGATGACGACGACGACGTCGACGACGACTGCGACGACAATGACGACAACGACGACGAACACGACCACGACGAAGATGATGACAACGCTGGGAGGGTACTCAGAGGTTCAAGGAAGGGCCAACTGCACGGGTCCTGCAAAGAAGCTCCTGGGCGGCTCCTGACAGGCTCCTGTGAAGCCCCTAAGAGGCTCCAGAAACAAATCCGGCAAGGCTCCTCCTAAGCGATTAAGATATGTTTAAAACAAAAAACATTGAACGCGTGGGCGTGGGCTCATAAGAAACCCGTGACGGGCTCCTGACAAAGCCCTCTGGAGCTCGTGAACAGCTTGCAAGACCCGAAAAAAAACAATTGAAAAAGCCTCGGCGGGGCTCCTGAGGAATGCCTGCGAGCCGCCCCGAAAGCTCGCCGAGGAGCTCATGGCACAACCGTAGAGGCTCCTTAAATACTCTTGAGAAGCCCCTGATAAGGAGCCCACAGAGGACATACGCGCCCAGCTGCGGACATGAACACGGCCCCTTGACCCGCGAGGAGCGGCCGCGTGACACGAACACTCGCGCAGTGCGAACTCTCGAAGCCAGCGCGGACTCCTGCACGTGTACGTCCTCCTTTTGCTCCTGACCTGAGGAGCTCCCGGTACTCTCCTGGGAACTATCGGGGGAGGGGGAGGAGGAGGAGGAGGAGGAGGAGGAGGAGGAGGAGGAGGAGGCGGAGGAGGAGGAGGAGGAGGAGGAGCAGGAGGAGGAGGAGGAGGAGCAGGAGGAGGAGGAGGAGGAGGAGGAGGAGGAGGGCATTCGCCTGGGAAACACCTGCAGGCTCCTCGGTGGGCGCCCCACGTGGCCGCCCCGCCCCTCGGCGGCCGCCCGCCTGCTCTCTGCGACTCGTGCCCGCCCCGACGCCCCGACAAAAGGTCGTCCCGCGAAGGGTGGCCCTGGCCGCCCAGCTCGCCCTCCGGATCAGCAAAAGCAGCTGCTCGAAGAGAGAGGACATGCCTTGATGAGCCCCACGGTCTCAGAAGAGGTGACGCCCCGAAGAAGGGTCGTCCCGCAAAGGGTGGCCCTGGCCCCCCAGCTCGCCCTCCGCATCCGCAAAAGTCGGCGCTGGACAAACCTCCCTTTAGTAGGCCTCCCCTTAGTGAAAACGGCCTGGGACCGAAACCGACGGGCCTGGACTCGCAAAAATGACGGCCGCGACGCCCTCTCGCGAACCGAAAACGGCCAATTCCTTAGTCGACGTGTCAGGGTAGGAGGTCTGTCCACCCCCGAAAAAGCAGCTGCTCGAAGAGAAGACATGCCGGTTCACCCGCGTCGGGGGGGCGCGGGCATGGATCAGCGATCCATGGATTTGGCGCGCGGTCGCCAGAGCCATGGATCGGGGGAGGTGCCCTCCCCCGAATGCGGCCGGTGCCGCATCGATCACCGGCGGAGATCCGCGATTTCCCATGGAAACGGGACCCGTCGCTAATCCACGCCCCCTTAATCCATGCTTGCGATCGCCTGACTGATGAAGGCTTGCTGCCGGGCCGGCGACGTTTCGTTGGCACCCCTAGCTGGGGGGGGGGTGATCCTGTGCGCGGGCGGCTCCTGGGACTTCGGCCACACGGCCCGCGAGTCCAGGGCCCTCCTTAAGGGAACGAACTCTATACACCGACGCTTTTCCCGACCCTGCGCTGAAAATCGCACAGGAACGCGGATTCTGGTGTATACGGGATCCTGGTGTATACATTTCGGGTTCTTTCCCTTGGAAAACGGGGGAACAGTATACACCACACCACCCCGACGTCGCCCCCGACCCTCAAGAAAAGAGTCCTGGGATGGAAGAACAGCCCGCCGCTGGTAATGTTCTAGGCTCCAGTCTGCGACTTCTCGCCCCAGGCCCACGCATCCCTGGGCTCTTCGGCAGAGGGGCCCCCGACAACCCGTGGACCCGCGCTCGCGGGCGCGCCGCTCCGTCGGGCGCGCCCGCGCGCCCCTGGGCCCCCTGAGCCAGGGGCCGCCTCCGGGGCCCTGGAGCGCAGGGCGCGGGCCCCACGACGGAGAGCCCACGACTCGTGGGCCCTGCCCTTCGGTCGGGCGTGTGCCCCCCTACAGGCGGGTTTTGGGCCGAGAAGCGAGGCATAGAAAAACCAGGAGCAGTAGAAACATCGGCCCCGTTCTATCTTCTCGAGGATTTTTGAGCATGCCTCCTGTAGAGGGGCCGGCCCGACCGAACCCTATCATCAAGGGCCGAGGTCTGCAGGGCCGCGCAGTCAAGGGGCCTGGAGCCACGGGCCAAGGACTCCTGGGCCGTCGAGTCCAAGGCCCCTGAGTCTTGAGCCATTGAGCCCGAGGCACCCCTCATGCGAAGTGAGCGTTTTTTCCAGCGTTTCGACATTGGGACGCCCCTGAGGATACAAAGCAAGCTCGTCCTGCCTCGCGTGGACGGCGTCCGCCGCGACACCGATGGCGCGGGCATGGCAGACCCCGTCCAGGGTGGGCAGGAACTGCTCGGCGGCGAGCCCGGGGGGGGGGAGTGACAAGGCGCTGGCCTCCTCAGAAGGCTCGGAGGCCCCCCGGCCTCCTCAGAAGTGCTCCAAGCCTCCCCAAAAGACGCGGAACGCTTCTCAGAAGGCGCGAGGGCCTCTGAGAAGTCCCGCGCGCCTTCTGAGGAGGCCTTCTCCCTCCCTGATGGTCCGCTACCGAAAATTTCCGGTAGCGCTCCGCAGAGATCGGTCGCTACCGAAATACCGAAATGCAGCGCCCAATACCGGTATCAGACCGTTCTGAAATCCGCTATTTCAACGCCCTCAAACGAAGATCCGGTCGCTACCGGAATTCGGGGTGCGTCGAAATCGCTACCGAACATTTCCGGTACCAGACCATCTGGGCTCTCACTTCCCCCCCCCGGCGTGCCGCCAAACATCGGCCCAAATCGGCCCCCGGATCCCTCACGGGGTCCATCCGACGCGGTGTTGCCCCCCGGATCGAGCTCCAGGGGGGCCGCGGGGCCCCAGAGCGGCCTCCAGAGGCCGAGAGCGATGGAAAAAAAAAACTGCAAGCCTCGAGCCTCGAAGTTCGAGCCCCCCTCCCGGGCGTTGGCATTCCCAGATGGTCTGGTACCGGAAATTTTCGGTAGCGATTTCGACGCACCCCGAATTCCGGTAGCGACCGGATCTTCGTTTGAGGGCGTTGAAATAGCGGATTTCAGAACGGTCTGATACCGGTATTGGGCGCTGCATTTCGGTATTTCGGTAGCGACCGATCTCTGCGGAGCGCTACCGGAAATTTTCGGTAGCGGACCATCAGGGTTGGCAAAACTGGGGTTTCGTGGGACCTGGTTTGGTGATGTGGTGTGCTGGGGGACGCCCCCCCCCCCCCCCCGCCCCGTGCCCCTGAACGGAACTGCCGTCTCCCGCAAAAAAACAAAAGCACCAACTACGGCAGACCTGGTCGAGTGATGCTGGCAAATTCAATGGCTCCAGGGCCCTACTACGAATCGGGTCCCCTTACCTGGGGTCCTGGCTATGCCCGACCCTCGCTCGCTGCCAAACTGCTGCTGGTCCTTCGATCGCGCCGACCGCTGCCGCGGACCAGGTGAGGTTGTCGAGCCACCTCTGGGCCCCGTTCTGGGCCGCGCAGCGCGGCCGCTCGTCGCAGCCCCTCCTCCTCCTCCTCCGCCTCCTCCTCCTCCTCCTCCTCCTCCTCCTCCTCCTCCTCCTCCTCCTCCTCCTCACTCCTCACTCCTCACTCCTCGCTCCTCGCTCATGGCTCCTCGCTCCTGGCTCCTGGCTCCTGGCTCTCCTCACTCCTCGCTCCTCACTCCTCGCTCCTCGCTCCTCGCTTCTCACTCCTCGCTCCTCGCTCCTCGCTCCTCACTCCTCGCTCCTCGCTCCTCGCTCCTCGCTCCTCCTCCTCCTCCTCCTCCTACTCCTCCTCCTGCTCCTCCTCCTGCCTCCTCCTCCTGCCTCCTCCTCCTCCTCCTCCTCCTCCCCTTGGCGCCTCCGGCCGCGGGCAGGAAGTGGGGGATCACGGTGTCGTAGAGGATCCCGCAAGTGCCGCAGACCCACACCTGCCGAGACCGCGCAGGACATGTCGCCGCGCCGCGCGCCGTCTGATCTCTCGAAAGCGTTATGTTGCTCCCATCGTACTTCAGGAACACATCCCATAAACAATTTCAAGCACCCAGAAAAGTATCGAAACAGTGGCGAAACAGTGTTGAAACAGTGTCGAAACAGTGTCGGACGAGTGTCTCCCAGGGCCCGACACGTGAAGACCCTCGAGTTTCGGTACATTTGTTGTGCTCGAAACTATTTCCGGTGACCAGCGCTACAGTAGGCTGGAACACCATAACGAGAGCGATAATCACCCCGACACGCGGAGCCGTCTAGTAAACGCACCCAAAGAAGGAATCGAACAGGGCAGGGCTGATGAATGAACATCCCGGGCCGTTTCGTAAACGCCGGTGGCCGGGTCTCGTGTTTGTTCCTCCGCGTGGCGTTCTCGGCATCGACACCGTGGCAAACCCACCTCAAAACCTGCGCCCCACGCCGCCAGCAGACGAGGGCGGCACCGCGGCAAGCCACCACCGCGTCTGGGGCGAAGCTTGCCCTGGTGGCCGCGGCGCCCTCCCCGAGACGGCAGGCCGCGCGTCGGAGCAAACGGCGCGGCGACATCTCGGCCGGCATCGATCGCGAGATCGGGTCGGACCAGAACGCCCATCGAATCGGGCTGCCTCGGCTCGGAGTCGGAATCGAATCGTGCCGAGGTGCACAACAGGGCCACGCAGACATCGGGACGCAGAGGGTCCCCAGACCCTCGACGCCATGACTTGTTCATTACGTCGGCCCTCAGGTCTGGACCCCCTCCCCGGGACTGTCTTTGCCTCCCGACTCGTTCTTTGACGGCCCTGGTGCCCGGAGAGATCCCCCAAGGCCGAAAGCAATCAAAGAACCCCAGCCGTGATGCTCTCATGACCCGAAGAAGGTCTGGGCTTTTGAGCAGGGACCGACCGTCCCGGCATTCCTGTAGGCCTACCACGAAGTGTTCTTAGAACCCAATATGTTCTGAGAACAAACAATGTGATTCGAACATCACCCCGATACTATAAAACAAAACAATCGCAACCAGAAATATTCAAAGAACATTCCGTGAAAAACACGAAAAGGTTCTCAGAACCATGTTTGGTAGGCGCATAGGCACGCCAGGACGCTTCGCCACTGCCTGAAGCTTGGGTCGCGGGGTATATCAGAATCGGATCGGATCGGGCTCGCCGAAACCGATGGCTATTTTTGTTTGCCTGCAGAGCTACAGCTGTCAAACAGTGGGCACTGAGCCCAGCAGAGCACGGCGACAGCGAGACCGTGGCTCAGCGTTGCCCAAGAAGTTCTCAGCTTGTTGTTTGAGAGCAGGCCCCAGCTCCCTTCGCAGAGGGAAGAGGAGCTTGCTCACTCTGTGCCGCCCTATCTCCGAGGAGGCGCCCCGCGATGCTCGGGCACCTGGGCCTGGATGTCCTTGCTGCCCGGGAGTTTTGAACGGACGAGCAACAAAGTGAGTCGTGCGCGCTCTGACAGGGAGCCCGATCGTGCCCGTCACGGGACGCAGAAGGACAGACGACAGGCCCCCTTCTCTCTCTCCCTCCCCCTCCCCCCTTCTCGCCCCCATCTCCGTCTCCACCTCCCCGTGGCCCTCCCTCCCTTGCTCCCTCCCTCCCTCCCTCCCTCTCTCTCTCTCTCTCTCGGAAGTATTTCTCCCAACGCCACAGCAGAGCCCGTACAACACCCGAAGGACGAAGGAAGGGTTCTGCGCCCAACCCCGTGCGCATCAGCGGACGCGCGGTCCAAACGCCCCGGGCCCCCCCCAGTACAACTCTAAAACGGGCTTCCGTCTGCGGGGGGGGGGCCCTGGGGCGATCCACTTCTCCGGATGGAACGTTGTTGAGGAGATGGGATGGAGCCTGGCTTGGGCGACTCTGCCTATCGGGCGTCCTCTTCCTGCAACTCTGCCTGGCTTGGCCTCTGGTTTGGCCTGGCTTGGCCGCGCGTGGCGCCCGAAGTATCCTCAGAACCTGCTTGGTTTGGCCCCTGGTGTGGGCCCCATTTCGCGTGACCATGATTCGAACTTGCCCGGCTTGGCGTGGTTTAGCCTGGTATGGGACCGGCTCCGCTGGAGACTTCCTCACGAATTGCCTGGTCTGGCCCTGGTTTGGGTCACGTTCCGCCTAGGATGGGTGTGTAGAAACTCGAGATAATCGCACTGCATGCGATGAAGACACCGTGTAGTCCACACACACACGCACATGTGTGTATATATACAGCTACACACATATATATACATATATATATATATGTATTTGTAGATGTATATTTACACATGCATGCATACACGTTTTGCCATCGAGGCGGAGCCCAGCGGCGAGAGGGGGAAGACGACGGAACACATGCATGCATACACACATACATATATACATATATATATATATACACACATATGTATCGTCTGCGCTGCAAAATGACGGGCGGAATGGGCGTGGACATTCCCAACACGCTGTGGATCGGTATGGGCGCGTGTAGCGGCGTTCGGAGAACACCTGTCCGAGCCTGGAGTGCTATGTGTCGTTCTTGGAGGTGCGCATCCGACCCGAACATGTCATACAAACATCTCTTGCGATCGTTCCCAAAGCAGAAAGCACCCACCACGGAGCGTATACTGTGAGATTTCTCGGCGCGCGCATCGCCCCTGGGGGGGGGGGGGGGGGGGGGGGGGCGACGCGCACACAGTATTAGTAGTTATGCAGGCGTGACGCCGACGTCAGGGCATCTCGTGGAGACCGCAGCCTCGCAGACAGAGGTCGGCTCTGTGCCCGCCCAGGGCGGGGGAGGAGAGCAGCAGGAGGCCGAGATGGACCAGGGGGAGGGGAGGGAAGGGAGGGCAGGACGAGCAGATGTGCGAGCACCAAGCAGGAGGAGACAATCGCCGAACTTGGCCGCCCCGACACGCAGCACGCAAGCCCGAGGCGCGTCGACGCAGAGCTCAGCGTGCAGACTGAGCACGCAGGTCCGGGGGGATACGTTCGCCAAAACGTGGGCCAACCCACGAAGAGCCGACACGCACCGTGTTCAGGACGGACGCTTGGAGCACGGCACGTGTTGCGCTTCACCACGGGTGTATGAAGGGGCCCTAGGACACACAAATAAATACACAAAAATAAAATGAATCTCCATATTTTCCCATATTTTCTGGGTTTCTGTCTTCCCCCCCACTTCCCAGATTTTCCCATATTTTCTGGGGAATCGATGATTAATTGTGTCTGTGTGTTTTTTCCCCCTGCTGAGTGTATCAGGGCAGCTCCGGCGCGGAGGAGGTGGAGCACGCAGGGAGGCCAGCAACGGAGCGCGCCGAGGCCGTGACTCTGCAGATGGGGACGACGGGCAGCAAGAGGAGCCGGGGCCGAAGAGGGGCATGGGAAAGAAGCGGGAGCCGCCTCGGGGAGGCACGTGATCGTTATCTCATTCCCTGTTTTGCCGTGCGGCGCGGTCCCTCGCACCCCCTCCTCCCCCTTGGAGTGGATCGTGGCGGTCTTGGGCGCCCGTTTCAAGCGGGTGGAGTCTCCCCCACAGGGCGCACAGCTGCAAACCGCCGCGTGAAGCTGAGGTCCGGAGCCAGACCCCAACCCATCTGGTTAGGCGCCGACTTGCGGCAAGCCACTTCCTAAACACCACTTCGGGGTAGGGGGGCGTGGTCTCGTCATGGGGGCTGGATAGTCCTCGACGTCAACACCTTGCGAGTTCTCCTCAACCGGCCGACGGAGTTGTTCGTCAGCTTCGTGGGTTGCCAGCGCGAAAAACATTCGCATCGGCAGGACACTACACGAACGCTGCGCGTTACAAGGAGGGGGATGGGTTACCCATCCCCCTCCCTTCCGCCCCATTTCGAAACGCCCAAGAAGAAAACGCCCACCACGGCGGCACCAAGAGCGGAGCGAGGGGCGCGGGAGCGGATCGGGGCCTCCTTCGGCCCCCCGTCGCACCCGGAGCCCATCTGCGGCTTCCGGTCCCAGCCTGAGTTGCCGCCGGCCGCCCGCGGGGCCATCGAGACAGGGCTCGAGCCGAACAGTGCGTTTCGTTGTCGTTCCGTGTTCGCTATGCTTCTTCGGAAGCCTCCTGGTTGCAATCCGAATATTAGATGTGGTCGGAGGATCGCGCCGCATCGCCAATGCATCGCCGATGTATCGCCGATGCATCGGCGATGCATCGGCGTGGGGAAGCACGGTCTCCACATCGAGCCGCATCGTCGATGCGTCGGCGATGCGGCGCGCTCCTCCGACCCCATCTGCTCGGGCCCCATCTGGGAGGCCCAGACTCCTTCTGCCTTCGCTCTGCCTCCGCTGCGGAACGGAGCCGCAACGACAGCGGCCCACGAGGTCGCCAGAGCACCGTTCAGCGCGAGCCCTGGATCGGGAACCACAATCGGGCGTTGGCAAAACTGGGTTTAGAAGAACCTGGTTTACTGGTCTGTACCGGGGGCGCCCCCCCCGTCCCATTTCCACTAATCTGAACTGCCGTCACTCGAAAAAATACCAGCTATGGCAAAACTGGTTTAGTGACTCCGGCCAAGTCAAAGGCTCTGGGGCCCTACCACTAACCGGGTACAAGCAGCACATAACATACGCCCTTTGGCCTTTGGCGGTCCGAGGGCATCTCGCGGGTCGGCATCACGGGCCCTCCTCTCCGGGCGCGCGGAACGCGCTCCACTCGCCATCGCTCGGACGTCCACTCTCCCGCTGCACTTTTGTCGGCTCCGTGCGCGCGTTTCGTTCGCAAGATGGCTCACCATGATGGGCCTGCTTTCCACCACCACCACCACCACCACCACCACCACCACCATAAGTTGGAGGGGGAGGGGGTCCACCTCCTCCTCCTCCTCCTCCTCCCCCCCCCCTCCCTCCTCCTCCTCCTCCCCCTCCTCCTCCTCCTCCCCCTCCTCCTCCCCCTCCTCCTCCCCCTCCAATTTATGGTGGTGGTGGTGGTGGAAAACAGGGCCATCAACACACGTCCGAGCGACGCCAAATCCGGGGTGGGCGCAGGCCGCGCCGCCAGGTACCGAGCCGGCCGGCCGGCGCCGTGGCTTTGGTTGGTCGTCTATATGCCTGCGTTTCTGCGTCGACGAGCCTGGAACACCCGCAATGAGCACGGAGAAACAGGGAGTACTCGGATCGCCGCGGGGGGGTGCCAAATGGATAGGGGGATACAAGTGGATGCGAAGGCGGGTTCTATCCAGCTTGACCCAGCTTATGAGCGTGTTGCACGTGCCCTATATGGCTTAAGGGCGCACAGATTTCGGCTAAGTGGGCGGAATCCACTCAGCGGAGTTACTTCATTTTCCGAAGCCTCATTTGGCACTTGTGACCCACTAGTAGATTGGGTTGGGCCAAACGAAACCCGTTTTAGCATCCACTTCTACCCCCCCATCCCCTTCGCAACCACCGCGGCGATCCAAGTACGATGCCCAAAAACAAGCGCTGTCCAAAGCCGACATCGACCGCTGCTGGGCGCACGGGCTGAATTGTCAAATCGACAACGCCCGCGGCGTCACAGACAGCGAATCCGGTTCAAAACGTAAAGGTCGTCGTCGCCATTCTTTCGACCCGTTTCGTGGGAACCGCGAATTTATACCCTAAGGTATCTGGCCGCTGTCCAATGGGGCGTCGCAGAAACGCAACGTGGGGTGTATAATTTCTGGGCCGATTATCAGGGCGACACGTGTCGAACAAAGTATATACACAGCGTTTGGGTCGACACGTGTCATTGATTGGCGGATAAACAGAGTACAACATAGCACACATTTTCAGGACCCGACGTCGGCCGTACCGGCGCCCGCAAGGCATGGAGTAGCATAAGGGGAACGGGTCCTGAGGAAAACGGGTCCTGGACCTTGGGGCATCTCCCCCAGGACGAGATCTTCATCCCGAATCGTTTTCTGTCAGTCCCAAGGCCCGTGGAGGGCCCCGAGACCCCGAAAACGGAGACGAACCTCGGGAGACCCACTTCCCTCAGGACCCGCTTCCCCCATGGCGAATGGACCAGGCAACGCGCCGGTCGCCCGGCGCCCGGTGCCAGCTCCGATCTGGCCACGACACGCCCGATCGCACGGGCCCCTGCTCCGATCGCCGACCCTGATTGCGCGGCAAGGAACCATCCATATTCACCGCCTGGAAACCGACGCCCTGGTGCCCCAGCGGGCGGTGGCTATGGATGTGGTTAAGGATGTATATATGTATGTGTATATATACATATATATATATATGTGTGTGTATGTGATAGGGGGCTGCCCAGGTCTACCTTCGGGCCCTTTCAAGAGATGCTAAGTAACAGCCTTTCGTATCAATCGTATGCTCACATGCCACGTACGACATATGTTGTTTGCGGATATGTGTTCCGATCCCGAGTCCGACTGAAGTTTGTACATCGGATAATGACGACACGTAGTGTCGACAACGGTTCGTGTGAATGACGTTCGTGCGACGACGACGTGGGCACTTTGATCGCGCGTTTTATGCCGCGGACGAAGCCCGTCCCGGTTACGGGGCCTGACAGAAACAACAACGCGACAACGCCGAACAAAAACTAAGGTTTAGAGCTCAACTCAGCCAACATGTGTCCGGTTTTTGACCGCAGATCTTGCCCAGCGTTCCAGAGAAGAAAAAAAAACAGAGCGCGTGCGATTACCCCAAGTGCACGGATTAACCGCAGGGGACATGCCCCCCATAATACCACGTACGTGGCGCCATATTATATCGACGAATTGCGTGCCACCCTTTGTGCAAACCACTTCTCCGTTGGGCAGGCGTTGGCGAAAAACTTGTACACGCTTGGGCCGAGCCCACTTGCCATTGACCTTCTTTTTCTTATGCACCACGAGGTCGTGGACAATTCCACCAATAGCCCTCTTCCTGTCGACGCCCATCTTGTAGGAACGAGCGCCATCGGTGCATAGGAAAAAACGCATCGGCCCTTTAACCACTTCAACGCCTGAAGTTCCCAATCTTTCTTCGCGATTGGCCCAGGGCTAGGCGATCGCGCTTGCGTGAACTTCGGCGACGTTCTGGACATCATCAACGAAGACGGCGTACCTCTCTGCACGATCCCGCCCCACTGATGCAATTTCGCCCGCTTGCCACCCGCAGTGCGCACGATTTCCTCGTTCAAATCAACTTCGTCTGCTTCCACATCATGCCGCGCCCCAGTGCCACCAGAGCCAAATTTTATATTTGGCTCCTGCATCCTCACGAAACGAGAACGTACAGCGTCCAGCCGCGACGCAAAGCGTCTGACATACTTCTCATCGTGTTCTCACAACACATGGGGCTGCGCTCTTGTTAAGCCATCTACGATCCCCAAGAAAAGTTGTGCCTGCGATGCCAGCGGCCTGTAACCCTTGCCACTCCAAGTTGTACAGACCTTGTGGTTCGCATGAGGCAAGACGTGTGTTTGACAACCCTTGGCGTTGCATATGTAGCTGAGAGGGCCGCTGTCCTGGCGCCGCCGCAGCTTCCCAACGTTGCAAGCACCACAAAACGAGCAAACATGCCCAGTCCAGTTCCTCCAAAAGCCTGTCTTCGTTAATTACTTGGCCGAGTGCTGCACAGCCAAGCGGTCCATTTTCTCAATGCGCATGGCCCACTTTTGAAACTTGCGTTTGGTGTGCCGTTTGATGTCGTATCTGACATACAGCGTTTTCTTGACGTAAATCTTCTATGGCACAGAAGCCGCGCCCTCCATGATGCTCTCAACTTCTGGTGTCGTAATTCCTTGCCGCTTCCTGTCCGAAAACTATTCGAAGCATAAGTTCCGTTGATTGTTTAACCTGCGGGCCCTGATTTTCCTGTGTTCCCTTAGGTGTTGGCAGATGTTCCTGTTGTTTGTTGGTTTCTTGCTCCCCGCGCCCCTTGGGGTGAGATGGAGGCGGCGCTAGGGGGACCAGGGCGACGAAAACCAACAAAAACATGAAATTCAGTCAACGCCGAAGGAAAAACATGAACATGACAGCCCCCAAGCACAACAATCAGCGAAATCAATGCCCCGAGTGGCTTTCGGACGGGAAGCATTGAAAAACCTACGGTTTGCGTGATTCGATTTTTCATAACAACAGAACAAGTCGGGGCCTAGGTTTCGCTGCGCCCTCTCTGGGGGTGAGGTGGAGGCGGCGCGCGGGGGGTCAGGGCGACACGAAAACTAACATAAACAGGAAACTCAGTCAAAACCTACGGGGAAACATTAAAATCATAGCCCCCCAGGCGAAAAAACATTGAAATCAAGGCTTGGTTTTCAGACGGGAGGCCTTGAAACACCTAAGGGTTTCTTTCGTTTTTCATGAAAACCAGTCGGGGCCTAGGCTTCGCTGATTCTTTTTGCATGGTGCTATGCTTTTCCTGTTTGTCCTTAGGTTTTGATTGATTTTCCTGTTGTTGTTGGTTTTCGTCGCCCTGACCCACCTAGCGCCGCCTCAACCTCGCCCCCAGAGAGGGCGCGGGGTGCAAGAAAGAAACCAACAATTAGCCTGGCGAAGGACCCAACCATATGCAGTTGTGAGTAATGCTGGTGTGAGTACCGTCTTCGGTGGATCTCCCTATGGGGCCACGAACCGTTTGAGGGGTGTGCCGAAATGGGTGTGGGGGCGGCATGCGAACGTTGCCACTGGGGCCTTCGGTGGAGCTCCTTATGGGGCCACGAAACGTGTGAGGGGTGCACCGAAGTTGGTGTGGGGGCGGCATGCGAACGCAGCCACTGGGGCCTTCGGTGGAGCTCCCTGTGGGGCCACGAAACGTGTGAGGGGTGTGCCGAAATTGGTGTGGGGGCGGCATGCGAACGCAGCCACTGGGGCCTTCGGTGGAGCTCCCTATGGGCCACGAAACGTGTGAGGGGTGTGCCGAAATGGGTGGTGGGGAGGCATGCGAACCAGGCCACTGGGGCCTTCGGTGGAGCTCCCTATGGGGCCACGAAACGAGGGGTGTGCCGAAATGGGTGCATGCCACTGGGGGTGTGAAAGGGGTGGCCGAAATGGGTGGTGGGGAGGCATACGAACCAGGCCACTGGGGCCTTCGGTGGAGCTCCCTATGGGGCCACGAAACGTGTGAGGGGTGTGCCGAAATGGGTGGTGGGGAGGCATGCGACCTGCCACTGGGGCCTTCGGTGGAGCTCCCTATGGGGCCACGAAACGTGTGAGGGGTGTGCCGAAATGGGTGTGGGGGCGCATGCGAACCCAGTCACTGGGGCCTTCAGTGGAAATCCCCATGGGGCCACGAAACGTGTGAGGGATGTGCCGAAATGGGTGTTGGGGAGGCATACGAACCAGGCCACTGGGGCCTTCGGTGGAGCTCCCTATGGGGCCACGAAACGTGTGAGGGGTGTGCCGAAATGGTGGGGAGGCATGCGGACCCTGCCACTGGGGCCTTCGGTGGAGCTCCCTATGGGGCCACGAAACGTGTGAGGGGTGTGCCGAAATGGGTGGTGGGGAGGCATACGAACCAGGCCACTGGGGCCTTCGGTGGAGCTCCCTATGGGGCCACGAAACGTGTGAGGGGTGTGCCGAAATGGGTGGTGGGGAGGCATACGAACCAGGCCACTGGGGCCTTCGGTGGAGCTCCCTATGGGGCCACGAAACGTGTGAGGGGTGTGCCGAAATGGGTGGTGGGGAGGCATGCGAACCCTGCCACTGGGGCCTTCGGTGGAGCTCCCTATGGGGCCACGAAACGTGTGAGGGGTGTGCCGAAATGGGTGGTGGGGGAGGAGGGAGGGGGGGGAGGAGGAGGAGGTGAGGAACGCGGGGCGCCGTCTCTTCAAAACGAGGACACAACACCACAGGATGGTTGGGAAAAAACAGGAACGTCAGTAAACCCAAGGAAGAACCAAACAATCAGGACCCCAGGCGAAAACATCAATGAAACCTATATCTCGACTAGTTTTCGGACAGGGAGCGGCAAGGAATCACAACAGAATTACACAGAAAACTAACAGAAGGAACATGAAGAACAGCAGCGCCACTAACAAACCAAAGTGGAAACGCTCAAAGGCAGATCTTGGGATCCCCCCCTACCATTTACATATATATATATACACACACATATACATGTATGTATATATATATATATGTATATGTGTGTATATATATAGGCCCCCGAGGGCCCGAATGTATCCACATCCACCGCCTTTGGAGGTCCGCGAGGATCGATCCCCCAGGCGGTGGACACGGATAAATCCCAACCTCGGGCCGAAGGCCCCGCGGGCCCCTGGGGCCGAGCGGAGGGTCGGCAGCCGCTCCGAGCAGCTCGAAAGCCTGAGAAGTTCCCATATTTCGAATTCGATCGCGTACGGTGGGTTCAGGTCGGGTGTCCTCCTACAGGCGAATTTTAAAAGAAAATGAAGAAATAAAAAACTAGTTAAAACAAATGCTAAAGAACCGTCCGAAGACTTGTTTTTTTAAACTATGTTTTCTATATTCCTCCTGTAGAGTGACATGCCCGACTTCAATGTAGGTTCGTGCAGCGTCGTCGCGCGCAAAGGGTCTTGAACCGCGTCGACCGTTCGACCTTGCATCGATCGCTGCCCCGATCGTTCAACGCTGAATTCAGTCGGATCCAAGGAGACACCGCGTCCCTCGGTGCTTCCGCGTCGCATCATTCAAGCTTGCACGCCTGCGCAGGCGTCGCCGGCACGGCATCGCTGCAAGAACGTACCGTATTCTGTTCGCGGGAGGGCCCAGAATGTTCCTGGATGGCCCAAGCAGGAAAAAATGCACCCAGATCCAGACCCAAGAAGAAGATACCAAGAAGAAGATACCCAGATCCACCGCCACCTCGGGTCCTGGGAGGAATGCGGACCTCTTACGGATTGAAAGAACAGTGCGGGGAAGGTTCGCCGTCTTTATCTTCCGTGGGCCCTCACCGGGCCCCGGGGCCGTCAACAACCGACTGAGTTCAAAAACTCAGCGCGAGACTTCCAGGGCCCCTGTACTGAAACTGATACAGAATCGAGTCATCGGATATCTGGGATCGGTTTCCAAAGAGGTGGATATTCGGTACATCCTGGCCTCATGTCCGAATCCTGGGGCTCGGGTCCGACTCCTGGATCCCATGGCGAGCGAGAGCTCCCGAATCAGAGGCCCCTGCCGCAAGCTTTCTCCTCCTCCTTCGTCCGCTCGAGCCGGAGGTTGCCCTTCTCGCCCCAGTGGGACCCCCACGAGTTCTTGATGAGCCAGTAGCGCTGGGAGTAATCCTCCCCGTAGCCGAAGAGGACCACCGCGTGGTTGATGACGTGATCCTCTCGCCACTCGTCGACTGCACACCGAGTCGTCTGGTCGGCCGAGGAGCTCGGTGTGTCGACGCCCCGGCTGCTCACGCTGTGGGACGCTGGAGCGGCCACGCACCGAATCTATTCGCCGAACTCGAGTGGCTCCTTGGCCGACCAGGCGACGTGGTGTATGCATCCGCTGCCTACGACAGACCTTCCCGAATAGTGCTTCAGTGCAGACCTGCACCCAAAAGATAAGCCGACAGGTCTCCAGACCGGATACCTCCAGCAGTTCCCAGCCCCCCCCAGGAAGTCTCCCGCGCCAAGGCCACCACACAGATCAACTCAAACAAACAGATTGATCACTGACCCTCCTCTTCCTCCTACTCCTTACCTTCTTCCTCCTAGCCAAGCGCTCCCGAAGAGCCATCGAACACCACATGTGTCGAAAGATAGAGTGAGAGTAAGAGGGATAGAAATATAGAGAGAGAGAGAAGAAAATAAGAGACAGAACATGATACCACACACACGCAGAAGACGAGGAAGAGAGAAAGAGAGAGAGAGAGAGAGAAAACACAGACAACACCAAGATAAAAAGGAACACAGGAAGACCAGACAACTCATGGGCAGCAATCGCATGACCACGTCGTGTATATATATGTATATATAAACACACGTCCTGTCTGTGGGTGTGTACATGGATACGGCCCAGCCAGCACAGGGGGGCAAGAGAGCGCCCCTCGAACAGAGGACGAGCCGCACGTCCTCTCTGTAGGTGTGTATAGATGCGGCCCAGCCAGCGCAGGGGGGCAAGAGAGCGCCCCTCGAACACAAGACGAACCGCCTCGCCTCTCGCCACATCTCTCTCGCGGGGGACGGCGTCACCACGGCCTCCTCTCGCCCCACCGCGGCCGCCCACTGCGGCTCGGAGGAGCTCTGGGCTCTCGAAGAAACAACAGCAACACCTGGAGGGAAGGAGGAGGAGGAGGAGGAAGAGGAGGAAGAGGAGGAGGAGGGCACGAAGCTCAGGAAGAGGAGGAGGAGGAGGAGGAACCTCCTGGTGCGCGCCCAGAGATCGGATCACGGTTCTATGCCAATCGCGGCTCCGCTCGGAGACGGCCGCGTTGAGGTCATTCGAGAGAACATGACCGCCGCAGCGGGAGGGGCAGGCGAGGGAGGGGGGCGGAGCAGGGCAACCAGTGCGAAACATGGGACAGTCATCTACAGTCGGGGCCTTGACCTAAGGAACCCTTAATAAGGAACGAGGTCCCTTTTTTTCCATACGTTAAACTTCGATGTCCGATCGAAAGCATAAGGAAAACCTGAGGCAAGCTGCGAAACACTTAAGGAACGCGGAGCCCCTCCCCAACGAAAAGGGTTTCTTCTTCAGGGCCCCGACTGTAGATCATGGCCGCAGTCCGATGACCAGAGCTGAAGAAAAGCAAGCGGTTCCAGTAATGCGAGATCGAACCCCCATGCACGGAACCGAACATACAGGCGCAACCATCCTGGAAAGCGTCGCTGCACACCCGAGCTGGTGCTGAAGTCTTCAGGGCAGCGCTGGCATGGGAAACTGGCAGACGACGAAATTGCATGCGCACCGCAGGCCACGTAATTCTGTACTCTGGGTGCTTGGAGCGGGGGAATGGCGCACGGAGGCGCCGAGTGAAAGCGGGGCTGGGTGGGGGGGGGGGAAGGTTGGGGGGGGGGGATGAAGCGCTCGCTAGTGCAATGCTTCGCTGATAGCCCGCTGCAACTTGAACTTGGGATCCCGACGCGCACCCCTGCCAACGGCGACAGACAAACTCCATGCAGCAAACACCTTCTTGCGAGGGTGGAAGCTTTGACTCGTATTGTCAAAGATTGCCAAAGCGCTCGACAAATGCTCTAGCACGCCCGAACAAAGGCGACACATGCCCTGAGCAGACAATGGAACTAGGACAGATGAGGGTGGGAGTGTATCTGGGCTCCAAATGCAACGGCCAATCGGCGGAAGTGTCGACCGCGCGTAATGCGGGCAGTCATACTCCGACAAACTCTGGAAACTGGGGCCGCCCCACATGCGCATGTCCAAGAAGCTGCTGCGTGCGAATCTGCGAGGTGGGACGCAGAGACAAGCTACATCTGGCCGGATGAAGCGGCGAGGGATACGAACTGGGGGACGCGCGACAGGACAAGGCGGGCGCGGAAATGATAGAGCATTGCGGCTGCCGTCGGAGGGGGCCTGGTCATCGCTGGAAGAGCGCTTCTCTCACGGCGTTTGGTGAGGGACGCAGTCCACTGCCAGCCTCGCATTTCGGGCCCCGCAGGCCCCGCCAGAAGGCCCAGGAAAAAAGAAACGACAAAACAGCCCCTGCATTGATCCTAGGTCATGCGGTCTTTTCGCGGACCTGAATCTACTCGAGCACTCTTGACGGCTGCGGGTCTGAGCAAGGAAGCACCGACGTCGTCGGCAAGGCATCTGGTCACTCATCTCCTAGGGGGATTCATGCGTTCACTGGCCTGCTTCATGATGGACCCATGGCCATGACCTATCATATCCGGGACGTGGGACAGCCCTGAAGAATGCCACGGCGACGCAGAATGATACGCCGCGGGCTCGACCGCGGCAGAAGAGATTGCGAGAGATGCCCCCTGGGGGCCGCGGGCGGGGAGAAGGGCGGCCCGGCCGACGGGGGGAGGGCCCCGGGGGTCCACGCGCGCGCGATGGACGGCAAGGCCTGGCCAGCGTCGACAGTGACGTGGAGGGGGGGCGCGGGTGCTGGCCTCCTCTCGCGCGCCAGCAGCTCGGCCCCGCGCATCCCGCTCGAAAGCGCTGGCCCCGAAGAGTCGACCAGCCGCGACGCCGCGCTGGACCGACTGCCTGCCAGACCACCCCAACCTAACCCGAAGGCCCGAATTAGAAGACCATGATTTCGGGTTGGGGGGGGCACGAGCTTCAAGTGTGTTTTTCAATGCTCCCCAGCCCGCCCCCCCCCCCCCCCCCCCCCACACACTGGGAATGGAAAGCAAATCGGCGCCTTCGGGTTGGGTTGGGGTGGTTTGGTGAGCGGTGGTGGATGGTGCCAAAGAGCTCCAGCGCGCTTCGCGAAGGCAGAGAACTCGCAGATGCACGCGCATACTGCGTACTTCACAGCGAGTATTCTAAACACAAAGGGCACCGCAGCTACTCGCCGAAGGGTCAGTTTGTCGACGCCGCCCCCCCCCCCCTACCTTTGCCATCCCACGTGGTGAATGCTCCTTCAGGCACGGTGAAGTCGCGGAGCACGCTCTGGTCAAAGAGCACCCATCGACAAACCTCGAGGGGCAACTCGGCTCTGCGAGGGCGGGGTTGCCGGGCGAAGCGCGGTGGGCCGCCGGGCCCGGGCGCGCTCGGCAGCAGGCGGGGCGTCGCGCGCTCGACCGGCGCGAGATCGGCATGGGGAAGGCGCGAAACGTCGCGGTCCACAAACGCGCTGAATTATTTTCCCCCAACATAACAAACGCGCTGAAAATATACGGCTGATGCCCTTTCGTGAACTGGTTCCTCCGAAAACGCTTCGCCCCGTGCGCCGCAAGCCCCGCGGGGGCCTGCCGGGGTCTCTCCCGCGCGAATAGCCCGCGAAGGCAGAGACGGCCGTTCAGCTTCATCGCCATTTCCCGCGCTGAAGCCCACGAGACACGCGACAACGCTTGGCTTTTCGAACTCACTACCAGCAGCCTGAACTCGGGCTCGAGCGTCGCCGCGCGCGCGCTGGTTCGCCACTTCACGAGGGGCACTGGTCAGCCCCGAAGGCCCCGCGGAGAGGGTCAGCCGAACAGTACTGGCGATCGGGTGGATTGAGAAACACTTCTGGGAGAGCGCGAGGGCCCTGGCAAGCTGGCCCCCCCCCCTGGGTGAAACCGTGGCGAACGACGGCGCGGCCGGACAATTTCGCCGCCAGGAATGTCGAGTTCGATGTTTTTCGGGCTTCCCAGGGCGAGATGATCACGAGCATTGCAGACAGCGTCTCTCGTGGGACAGCGCGCGCGTGAACTTCCAGATGGAAGCATGGCGCCATTCCAGGCGCGTCCGCAGTCTCAAATGCACTCTTCCAGACATTCCGAATGAGTCTGCACTGTGTAAACCTCGGGGCGACTTTCTTCATGATCGTCGGGGACCTGCTGACCCGGGTCAACCCAGACCCGGGTCAGTCGGGCCTTTCAGGATCCTGAAATATCCTCCAAGATCCTACGCCCAAGCCCGGGTCGATGCGATGGATTCTGCAAACCCTGAAGGATTCTGCACCCAGACCCGGGTCCAATGCGACCCTGGCCCTGCACAATCCTGCAAGATCGGACGCTCTGTCTGACCCCGTCTGCATCGACCCCCGTCCCAAGGCTCCCGAGATCGGTCATGATTTCGATTCCCGGCCGCAAGGTCACCGCGGCTGCGGCGTGCTCGGACAGCCCAATCCGGCGGAGCACGTCTGGGAAACCCCGGGCCTTCGCCGCCGCGTCGACTCGGGCGTCCAGGCTGGCAGCGGACAGCGCGCCACGGGCAACTCGAAAGCGCGCCGGCTCCATCGCCGAAAACCCCTCTGGAGCTTGGGAGCACCTCTCCCACTCGCTGTTGCGCTGGCCTGTGCACGCGGTGGTCCAGGACATCGCGGCCAGTCCGGAGCTCGCAGCGTCGGCCGGGCCCAGGGGCGCCGACCGAACACGGGAGGAAGAGGAAGCGCTGACATCGAAGTGAACTAGAGGTGCACGGTCCGACTAGAGAGGCCTCCCAAGCCCTGCGCTGGTCTCTGGACATGGCCACGATGATGAGGTCCCTGGCTCCGGCACCCGCTCCAATATCGTGAACTGGCGCATGAGCTCTGCATCGCTCGGGAACGCCACTGCGGCGTTCAAGACTCCGCTCGCGGCGCGGACGCCTCTGCGAGAGCCTCGGACGAGACCGAGCGGGGGCGGCCGTCGGCGACCTCGGGAAGGGAGGCGACAGCGCCGCCAACGGGGCAGGGAAAGCGGGAATACAGGAAGAGAGCGCTTGACCTGGCCTCTGCAGATGGTAGGGGTAGTCTTGCGGGCTTGCTGTGCTCTCACCATGCCACCAGGCGCGAGGAGATTGGGAAGGTGGGCGAGCTCGCGGGCGCGGGGGAAGACACACTGGGAATGGAAAGCAAATCGGCGCCTTCGGGTTGGGTTGGGGTGGTTTGGTGAGCGGTGGTGGATGGTGCCAAAGAGCTCCAGCGCGCTTCGCGAAGGCAGAGAACTCGCAGATGCACGCGCATACTGCATACTTCACAGCGAGTATTCTAAACACAAAGGGCACCGCAGCTACTCGCCGAAGGGTCAGTTTGTCGACGCCGCCCCCCCCCCCCTACCTTTGCCATCCCACGTGGTGAATGCTCCTTTAGGCACGGTGAAGTCGCGGAGCACGCTCTGGTCAAAGAGCACCCATCGACAAACCTCGAGGGGCAACTCGGCTCTGCGAGGGCGGGGTTGCCGGGCGAAGCGCGGTGGGCCGCCGGGCCCGGGCGCGCTCGGCAGCAGGCGGGGCGTCGCGCGCTCGACCGGCGCGAGATCGGCATGGGGAAGGCGCGAAACGTCGCGGTCCACAAACGCGCTGAATTATTTTCCCCCAACATAACAAACGCGCTGAAAATATACGGCTGATGCCCTTTCGTGAACTGGTTCCTCCGAAAACGCTTCGCCCCGTGCGCCGCAAGCCCCGCGGGGGCCTGCCGGGGTCTCTCCCGCGCGAATAGCCCGCGAAGGCAGAGACGGCCGTTCAGCTTCATCGCCATTTCCCGCGCTGAAGCCCACGAGACACGCGACAACGCTTGGCTTTTCGAACTCACTACCAGCAGCCTGAACTCGGGCTCGAGCGTCGCCGCGCGCGCGCTGGTTCGCCACTTCACGAGGGGCACTGGTCAGCCCCGAAGGCCCCGCGGAGAGGGTCAGCCGAACAGTACTGGCGATCGGGTGGATTGAGAAACACTTCTGGGAGAGCGCGAGGGCCCTGGCAAGCTGGCCCCCCCCCCTGGGTGAAACCGTGGCGAACGACGGCGCGGCCGGACAATTTCGCCGCCAGGAATGTCGAGTTCGATGTTTTTCGGGCTTCCCAGGGCGAGATGATCACGAGCATTGCAGACAGCGTCTCTCGTGGGACAGCGCGCGCGTGAACTTCCAGATGGAAGCATGGCGCCATTCCAGGCGCGTCCGCAGTCTCAAATGCACTCTTCCAGACATTCCGAATGAGTCTGCACTGTGTAAACCTCGGGGCGACTTTCTTCATGATCGTCGGGGACCTGCTGACCCGGGTCAACCCAGACCCGGGTCAGTCGGGCCTTTCAGGATCCTGAAATATCCTCCAAGATCCTACGCCCAAGCCCGGGTCGATGCGATGGATTCTGCAAACCCTGAAGGATTCTGCACCCAGACCCGGGTCCAATGCGACCCTGGCCCTGCACAATCCTGCAAGATCGGACGCTCTGTCTGACCCCGTCTGCATCGACCCCCGTCCCAAGGCTCCCGAGATCGGTCATGATTTCGATTCCCGGCCGCAAGGTCACCGCGGCTGCGGCGTGCTCGGACAGCCCAATCCGGCGGAGCACGTCTGGGAAACCCCGGGCCTTCGCCGCCGCGTCGACTCGGGCGTCCAGGCTGGCAGCGGACAGCGCGCCACGGGCAACTCGAAAGCGCGCCGGCTCCATCGCCGAAAACCCCTCTGGAGCTTGGGAGCACCTCTCCCACTCGCTGTTGCGCTGGCCTGTGCACGCGGTGGTCCAGGACATCGCGGCCAGTCCGGAGCTCGCAGCGTCGGCCGGGCCCAGGGGCGCCGACCGAACACGGGAGGAAGAGGAAGCGCTGACATCGAAGTGAACTAGAGGTGCACGGTCCGACTAGAGAGGCCTCCCAAGCCCTGCGCTGGTCTCTGGACATGGCCACGATGATGAGGTCCCTGGCTCCGGCACCCGCTCCAATATCGTGAACTGGCGCATGAGCTCTGCATCGCTCGGGAACGCCACTGCGGCGTTCAAGACTCCGCTCGCGGCGCGGACGCCTCTGCGAGAGCCTCGGACGAGACCGAGCGGGGGCGGCCGTCGGCGACCTCGGGAAGGGAGGCGACAGCGCCGCCAACGGGGCAGGGAAAGCGGGAATACAGGAAGAGAGCGCTTGACCTGGCCTCTGCAGATGGTAGGGGTAGTCTTGCGGGCTTGCTGTGCTCTCACCATGCCGCCAGGTGCGAGGAGATTGGGAAGGTGGGCGAGCTCGCGGGCGCGGGGGAAGAAGGCGATGAGATACGGATCGGCCATTCCAAGTCGCAAAAGAGATTGGAAGAAGACGAGGGGGATCTCCTTGCCACTACTCTGAGACAAGGGTGTCGGCCCCACAAATTGGACCTAGATCGTTGAGGAGGGGCTGGGTGGCCGGTCCGATGCCGTGACTGTCGGGGCTAAACTGCTGCAAATTGGCCATCGCCCACTCAACCTTTGACACGTCGCTCTACGCGGGTTCAACCTTGAGGATTAGCTTCCACGAGATGGACGGATCCCCGCGCTCCTGGTTGACGCGCGCTCTGGAAGCTGAAAGATCTGGTCCACCAATCTCGGCGAAACTGCACGGATTTTGGGCTGTTCTTGCTTTGGCCCGGCGAAGTGTCCGCTGAGACGCGCACTGCTGTCCAAAAAACGACTTCAAACTTATCCTCCTGAGACTCGGGAGCGGTCAAGAGGGGGTGGCGCAAATCATGGCCGGCGGCATGTGCGCGGCCCAGGGGGGGGGGGCAGGGACGCATTGAAATAGGAAGAGGCGCAATGAAATCTGGGGAGATATCATGGCCCCCGCCATGATATCCACCCCCCCTAGTCATCACCCCCCTATTTGCCGCCCCCGAGAGACCTGTCCTGAGTTCTTTGTCCTGTGCGGAGAGCCCCAGGCGCCATATCCCCATGCTGCGGGCCGCGCGGTGGGTGCCGCCCGTGATTCTGATGTGGACGCGCTGGGCGGCCGGGCCGGGCTCGACCTGGATGTCTGCTTCACGGAGCACGGCACGCTGTGGCCACGGGCTGAGGGGAGCGAGAATCGTTTTCTTATCGACGCGGGACTCGGGCGGCACACGATGATTTGAGCGGGGCCGACCGTCCCGGCATTCCTATAGGCCTGCCAGGGTATGTTCGTAGAAACCAAACATGCTGTAAAAACAAAAACAATGTTCTTAGGACATCACGCCGATCCGTTGAAGCAAGACAGCAGCAGCCAGAAATGTTCTACGAACATTTCACGCAAACCACAAAAGGTTCTTGAAACATTCTTTGGTGGGCCTATCGGCAAAGCAGGGCGCCTCGCCACTGCTTGAAAGATGGCAGGGTCTGGAGCATGATCGAAGCTGGCTGGTTGCTGCGGTGCTGGTGTAGGGGGCGATACAGCCTGCACGAAACCCAAAGTCGTTGATAACCCTAGGGTTTCCCAGCTTCCCGACTCACGCTTGACGAACAATACCGTGACAAGAAAACTGCACCGTGGTGGCGGCCGCGAGCTGGGACACTGAGATCTGCACCCAGCGAAGGACCTCCATGATCGTGCCCTTGGTGTCGACCACGTGCTGGCGCAGGTCGACGTCGCCGAGGGGGTCGTGGAAGACGGCACCTTCTCCTTCTGCAAGGTCAGCTGCTGGCTCAGCGCGAACACCACCGTGGTCATGAAGGCGATTGCAACTGCGGCTCCTCTGAGCTGCCGCTGCCTTGGCCTCGCCGCGAGGTTGAGGCCGACGGGAGATTTCCTGCCACGGAAGGGTCGGGGCGGCCTCCAGCGCTGCAACACAACATCGCGTCGTGTGCCGCGTCTGTTGCACTCGACGCTCGCTGTTATCAGGATAACGTGCGCCCGCATCGACGACAACTGTTTGACAGAACCCTTGAGAGCCAATGCAGGCAGTGGTCGGAGTGCCCTCCTGGCAGGCGGCACGGGACTTTATGGTTCCAGCACGACGGCGGAAACCAGCTCGAGCCCCCGCGGCGAGGGTCTCAAACTTGAGCCAAAAGGGCCACGGTGGTACCGCACCCTGCTTCCTCCTCCTCCTCCTCTTCCACGTCCGCCTCCCTCCCTCCCTCCCTCCCCCGACCTGCCCCCATCCCTGCCTCATCCTCCTGCTCCTGCCCCTGACCCAGAGCCCCCGCCGCCATGACGTTCTCGTGACGTCGGCCCCCCGAAGCCTGGACCCCTGCGCGGGCACCGGCATCTCGTCCCGAGCTGCTTTCGCGCGAGGGCAGCACGGCCACCCCCACACGAAGACGCACCCCGACGAGCGGGGCCGTTGTGTGAGCACACCCCAGGGAAGGAGCCGAACGGGGCAGGGCCGGCCAGGGAACGCCCAGGGCCGTGCCTGGTACTCGGGAGCGGGCCACGAGGGGGGTGTCCAAGAGGGGGGGTGCAACTCATGACAGGCGGCGCGTGCGCGGCCCAGCGGGGGGGCCAAGGACGTATTGACATAAGAAGAGGCGCCATGACATCTGGGGAAATATCATGGCCCCCGCCATGATATCCACCCCCCCTAGTCATCACCCCCCTATTTGCCTCCCCCGACGTAAACGCCCGGGGCCGTGCCTGGCGCGGGCCCCTGGAGGCAGAGGATCGCGGAAGACCGCCCGCCGTCCTGTTTGTCCATGGCCCGAAAGGGGCCTGGGACGCTCCCTGCCCTCCTAGTTCCGACCCCCGCTCTGTGGCTCAGGATGTCCCCCAGAGGAGAACCGAGTATTCGAGTAGGGGATCGACTACAGTATTGATTCTCCTTTCTAAAAAACAATAGACTCGACCCCCTCCCCAGCGTTCTCCGCCCCCCTTTCGGGTATGTAAATCATATATGATTATGACCACATGTCCATCCTGAATGTGAAATTACAATGTCAAAATGGAACCGGTATCGCCCCCCTGAAGTTCCCTTGTTTTTTATGCAAAAAAACGATACGCGGGGTCATTCTTTGTTCTCGCATCACGCTTTTTTCATGAATCCCTTGCAACAAATAGTGCGAAGTGCACATGCGCGCGTCGTCGCGCGCGCATGCCGAAATCCTTCCAAAACCGTCGGGTTCGGAAGGAATTTGAAAACGAGCTTCCAAACAACATACAAAAACACAGGGCTTCGCATCACTGACTTGCTAAAAAAAGCTTACGCGCGAGCTCTTGCGAAATCGAGAGAAAACCATAGGTTTTTCCATATTGACACAACATGCTACCAAACGGGCTTCGCGCGCGCATGTCGAAATTTGTCGAACGCCCTTGCGTGTGTGCAGTCGCGAGAATCCCCTGCAAAAAAAAAAAAACGAAGTGCAGACGCGCGCGTCGTCGCGCGCGTATGCCAAAACCCTTCGAAACCCAAAAAGGTTTCGGAAGGATTTCAAAATCGTGTGTCCAAAAAACTTACAAAAACACAAGGTTTCGCAACACGGATTTTCGTCGTCGTCGCCGTCCTCCCTCCTCCCGCGTCGTCGTCGTCGTCGCCTACGTCGTCCTCTGTCTTTCCTGTTGTTCGTCGTCGTCGTCCTCTTTGGCGTTGTGGTCGTTTCCGTCGTCGTTGTCGCCGTGGTCGTCCTTCCTCCTCCTCCCTCGTCGAAGTCGTCGTCCGGGCGTCTCGTCGTCGTCCCTCCTATTTCGTTGTCGTCGTCGTTGTCGTCGTCGTCGTCCCTCCCCCCTCGTCGTTGTCGTCGTCGGCGTCGCCGTCCTTCCTCCTTCTTCGTCGTTCGCGTCGTCGCCGTCCTCCCTCCTCCCGCGTCGTCGTCGTCGTCGCCTACGTCGTCCTCTGTCTTTCCTGTTGTTCGTCGTCGTCGTCCTCTTTGGCGTTGTGGTCGTTTCCGTCGTCGTTGTCGCCGTGGTCGTCCTTCCTCCTCCTCCCTCGTCGAAGTCGTCGTCCGGGCGTCTCGTCGTCGTCCCTCCTATTTCGTTGTCGTCGTCGTTGTCGTCGTCGTCGTCCCTCCCCCCTCGTCGTTGTCGTCGTCGGCGTCGCCGTCCTTCCTCCTTCTTCGTCGTTCGCGTCGTCGCCGTCTTCCCTCCTCCCTCGTCGTTGTCGTCGTTGTCGCCGTCGTCGTCCTCCCTCTTCCCTCGTCGTCGTCGTCTTTGTTGGCGACGTCGTCGTCGTCGTCGGCGTCGGCGTCGTCGTCGTCATCGTCGTCGGCGTCGGCGTCGTCGTCGCCACCGCCGTCGTCGTCGTCGTCTACGTCGTCGGCGTCGTCGTTGTCGTCGTCGGCGTCGTCATCGTCGTCGTCGGTGTCGTCGTCGTCGTCGGTGTCGTCGGTGTTGTCGTCGTCGTCGTTGTCGTCGTCGTCAAAGTCGTCGGAGACGTCGTCGGTGTCGTCGTAGTCGTTGTCGCCGGTGTCGTCGTAGTCGGTCTTAGGAGGTTTTGCAAAACAAATTGCGGGTGGGTGGATGGGATGTTTGCAAAAGCACGGGATGTGTCAGATCATGGGTAAAAATCAGTTCCCCCATAAATTATTGCCTCATCGAATGTGTGAAACATCGTGGAATGCTCGTAGCTCATTCCACGTATTGTTCGCAGGTCAGACGAGAAAACCAACAAAGGGGTATATCAATGATGCTGTCGATCCCGTACTTGAAATATTTGGGGTCGGAAGATCGCGCCGCATCGACTATGCAGTGGCAATGCATTGGCGATACATCGGCGACGTCGGCGACGCATCGGCGATGCGGCGCGATACTCCGACCCCATCTGCTCCGACCCCAGCTCCTGCCGTCTCTCGGACCTCCATCCCCCGTGCACTTGTTTAGTCGAACTACTCGCTCTGCTACGGTCCACCAATCAGAGCCGCGAGACGCAAAGCAATGCCGCGAACAAGAGAGTACAACCGCACGCCCCACTCGCCCGCGCACTCCCGGGACTCCCATCATCATCCGCCGTAGTCGATGCTGAACTGGTGGTCGAAGTTGACGTCGACGTCGTGGACTGAATCGTCACTGTAGAAGAGGTAGTACTTGTAGAAGCCAGGCTGCTGGTAGTGCTTGAAGTTGATGATGGTGCTGGTGGTGGCGCTGGTGGTGCTGGTGGTGGCGCTGGTGGTGCTGGTGCTGGTGGTGAAAAAGTAGTGCTGCTGGCTGTGGTGCTGGTGGTCGTCGTCGTACTACTCGTAGTGGTCGTGGTCGGTGAGACTGTACTCCCTTCACACTTGCATGAGACCTGGTGCTTCTCGACGCCCTCCGCCACCTCGGCATAAGTACGCTTGTACCAACACATCCCGACCGCATCGCACTCGCCTTCACAAGAGCTACTTGGCGCCCAGACTCCATCACATGATGGCGACTCTGGTGAGGAATCGTCCGAGGCGTCAGTACCGTCGGTAATTGGTGCGGCCGTACTCTCGTCACATTTGCATGGAACATGGTACGCCTTGACGCCTTTCGCCACCTCGGCATAAGTGCGCTTGTACCAACACATTCCGACCGCATCGCACTCGCCTTCACAAGAGCTACTTGGCGCCCAGACACCATCGCATGATGGCGACTCTGGTGACGAATCGTCTGAGATTGGTGAGGTATCTGCACCGTCTGTAATTGGCGAGGCCGTACTCTCGTCACACTTGCATGAGACCTGGTACGCCTTAACGCCCTTCGCCACCTCGGCATAAGTACGCTTGTACCAACACATTCCGACCGCATCGCACTCGCCTTCACAAGAGCTACTTGGCGCCCAGACACCATCGCATGATGGCGACTCTGGTGACGAATCGTCTGAGATTGGTGAGGTATCTGCACCGTCTGTAATTGGCGAGGCCGTACTCTCGTCACACTTGCATGAGACCTGGTACGCCTTAACGCCCTTCGCCACCTCGGCATAAGTACGCTTGTACCAACACATTCCGCTCGCATCGCACTCGCCTTCACAAGAGCTACTTGGCGCCCAGACGCCATCACATGATGGCGACTCTGGTGAGGAATCGTCCGAGGCGTCAGTACCGTCGGTAATTGGTGCGGCCGTACTCTCGTCACATTTGCATGAGACCTGGTACGCCTTAACGCCCTTGGCCACCTCGGCATAAGTGCGCTTGTACCAACACATCCCGACCGCATCGCACTCGCCTTCACAAGAGCTACTTGGCGCCCAAACGCCATCACATGAAGGCGACTCTGGTGACGAATCGTCTGAGGTGCCTGCACCGTCGGTAATTGGTGCGGCCCTACTCTCGTCACACTTGCATGGAACCTGGTACGCCTTGACGCCCTTCGCCACCTCGGCATAAGTACGCTTGTGCCAACACATTCCGCTCGCATCGCACTCGCCTTCACAAGAGCCGCTCGGCACCCAGTCTCCATCACATGGCAGAGCGTCCGATGATGCTGATGGCACGGCGCACTTAGTGCACGGCAATTCCTTTACCTTCGTGCCTTTAGCCACTTCTGCATATGTTCTCGCCACCTCACACACTCCATCCTGATCGCAGATCCCGGAACAATCCTCGTGGGGCACCCATGCACCGGCTTCGCATGGGGCGAGGATGTTTACCGAGTCGATTTGACGTCTTGCCCCTGCGGGAAAGAGCATGAGCGCGATGCTGATGATGGACATACCCATAGCTGCAAACAGAGAGGCGCTGGCTGAGACTCGGGCTTGATATTTTGCAGAAAACACTGTCGAGCGCTGACGTCGCCTGAATCGCTTGAACCAAAATGGCTACGGACCTCCATCCCCCGTGCATGTTTGGGTTTCGCGTACTTTCTGCCAGGTGATCCAGGATGCTCTTCGATGGCCCTCGCCGAGAAAAATATGCCCGCGTCCTAGCAATACCAAAAGCCGGGAGGCCCAGAGTGCCAACTTCGGCGTGAGGCGAGCAGCCCATCCGAGCTCCCCGCGCTCTGCTGTGCTGCGCCATCGCTACTGCCTGGCCCCACCCCCCATCCTGGTCGCCAAGTGGTGGGGGGCCGATGAATGAGGGGGCGATCAATGGGCGGGGGGGCTGGAAACTCATGGGGTGCTATTGGGGGGCGATCAATGAAGGGGGGAAGGGGAAGAGAGGTGCCCTTTTGCGGCCCCCCCCCCCACTGGAAATGGGGGACAAACTGAGGCCTTCGGGTCAGGTTGGGGTGGTCTGGTGAGTGGTGAAGAGGAGTGCTGGCTCGGCTGCACGCAGGAGTCAGAAGAGCATCCCGCAAGAGCACGAGACCCTCCGTCGTCCAGCGCAAACAGAACATCTAAGGGTACCCTCCCCAGGATTTACAAGAAAGAACATCCAACAAACAAGAAGAGCACTTCTACCTTGGTCCGACCGCAAGGGTGCCCTTTGGTGTGCAGTCTTTTGGGTGCCGCGGGGGGGGGGGGGGGGGGGGGGGGGGGGCGCAAAACACAAGCGCGCAAGACGCTACTATCGCATCGCGTTCGGCGATCGGGGGGCCCCAGTGCGCCCGCACCCAGGGTCACTCTGGCGAGGGGTCACTCTTACGTGCAGTTGACCAGCGCAGGCTGCAGGGCATGGAGGGCCACATGTCAGCAGCCACTGCCGCAACTTCCAGGCCAGAGTGGCCCGCGTCGAGGGAGACACGCGGGGGAGGGGAGGCAGGGCCCCAGCGCCGAGCCGGGCCTTGTCGCAGGCCTTGTGGTTCATCACGCCCCTCCAGTAGAAGTTCCACTCGAAGCCGGCCGAGACGGCAATGGCCACGGGCCCACTCTCCACGAGCGCACGCACCAGAGAGTCCTCGAAGGGCGCCGTGGAATATGTCGCGCGGTCGGCGCAGCAGCAGCAGCAGCAGCAGCGGGGGGACGCAGCGAGAAGCCGAATGCTCAACACTGACCGTGCTCGTACTGATCCCCTGTGTCTCCCCCTACAGCACGCCCTCCTCCTACAAGAGGGATGGCATGGGGGACGCGGCCTGAGAAAATGACTCCGGCGCGACCCCAATTAGGGGAAAACGTCTTATTGCATGAGCGCAGTGCTTGGCATTGCTCGGCATTGCTTGGCATTGCTTGGCACCGCACCCGAGGAACCCGAGGAACCCAATGAACCCGAGGAACTCGAGCCACCCGAGGAACCTCCGGGGAACGGGCAAAGCCCCCGCGGCACCAATCTGTGACCAAGTAAGAATCCCTTCTTCAAGCCTAAGGATGAAGTACAAAGGGGACGGCATGGGGAAGGCGGTCTGAGAAATACGCATATATATGTATATATATATATATATATATATATATATATAAGCTTGTGCGGAACCTCAAGGGGCAGTCCGAAGTGGAGGCGCAGCGGCAGCAGGCAGCGGCAGCCAGCATGGCACTCGCCACGGGGAGGCACACACGGCGAGAGGCCGGGACAGGACGGGGCGCACGGACGGCCAAAAGATCTTCTTTTTTTTTTCAGCTCACCAGGTTTGCTTGGCTCGTGTGGGCTTCTGTCGGGGGTGTTGGCGAGGGCTCCCCCCCGAGCGTGCGCCGCGTCTCCGGAGGTCCCAAGGAGGCCTGCGCCGAGGGAGGGACGGGGGCCCTGGCCGCGGGAGGCTCCCCCCGGACGGCCAAAAGATCCTGACTGGCGTACGCGTGTCTCCAGAACCAAACTGTGAACCAGCGTCGACCCCAAGCAGTAATTTCTCGACCCTGTGCGGTGAAGTCCGAGTGGTGCGGTCGGTGCAGTGCAATCTGGGAGGTGCATCCATGTGGTGCTATGCATGCGTTGCAGCGCACAGCAAACCCATGCAACGCAACTCAAAGCAATTCAAAGCAATGCAACACAATGCAACGCAATGCAACGCAATGCAACGCAATGCAACGCAATGCAACGCAATGCAACACAAAACAATGCAATGCAATGCAATGCAATGCAATGCAATGCAATGCAATGCAATGCAATGCAATGCAATGCAATGCAATGCAAAATAATGCATCATAATGCAATGCAATGCAATGCCATGCAATACAATGCCTGGGAACGCAGTTCAAGCCAATGTATAGTAAGACACCGCTATGCGGAACAATGCAACCAAATGCAACGTAAAAACAATGCAATCAAATGCAAGGCAATGCAAACCAGTGCAAAGAAGTGCAAATCAACGCAAAGCAATGCGACACAACGCGACGCAAAATGATGCAATGCGGCACGATGCAATGCAATACAATGCAATGCAATTCAATGCAAAGCAAAGCAATGCATACCAACTGAAGGCAGTTCGAGCCAACGCATAGCAACACAATGCTATACAAAGCAAGACAGCACAATGCAAAACAACGCAACCAAATGCAACGCAATGCAATATAATGCAAAGCCGTGCAAAGCACCGCGACCCGATGCGACGCATCGCGACCCGATGCGACGCATCGCAAGCAATGCTAAACAATGCAACGCAATTCGCCGGCCCAACGGGCCAGAGGCGTGCGAAGATCTCCAACAACTGATAATCAATAATTCTAGATCGCGCGCGCGAGGCGGCCCCTGGGGGTCCCAGGACGAAAAGCACCCTGGGAGAAGCCCGACCAAGTCAGACCAAGGATGGCTTTCCTCCTGGGTGCGGCCTCTCAGGCACCCCAGAGCGCTCCAAGAGGACCCTAAGAGGCCCCAAATACTGTCCACTTAGGGCTCCGAGTCGCTGACCCATCCGCCCAAGACGTCAAAGATGGTCTCCAGACGGCCGAAGACGCCTCCAAGACGCCCCGAGAGGCCTCCAAGAGGGGCCCCAAGATGGACCCTATAGGCAAATGTGTTGGATGTCCCTTGAGTTTTTTGAAAGGATGTTGGCGTTCTCGACTTTTCGGTTTCCCGGCGCTCCAAAGCCCAAGGTCGCCCTACGACGGCCCAAAAGGCCTTGAACAGGGCCCCACAACGGCCGTAAGACTGCCCAAGGGGCTTCCAAGACGGCCCAAGAGGCCCCAAAGACGGCTCCAACAGGAGGCCCAGCCGGGAGACCCGAACGGATATTTCCACCCCTCGGCCCCCACCCCGAGGCCCCGAATGGCTCCCAAGAGGCCCAAAGAGGCCCCCGAAGAGGCCCCCAAGAGGCCCCGAAGAGGCCCCAAGAGGCCCCCAAGAGGCTACTAAGAGGCCCTCAAGAGGTTTCCAAAGGCCCCTGTGAGGCCCAAGGCTCCAGAATACACCGTCACGAGGCCCTCGAGAGGCCTCCCGAGGACCCCAAGACGCCTCCTGCTACACTCCCCGAGTATGTTCAACTCGTATGCGGACGGACCCAGGATCCAGCAAGATTCGTCGTAGAGAGGCCAAATGAAGTCCAACATCCTCGCACAAACACCAACGCTCCCCCCAGAAATTCCGACATAGATGCAAGCGGACCCAACAACAAATATTCGAATGGCCCAGCAGCGGAACTCCATGGGTGACAAGCCCAACTCCATGGGTGACAAGCCCAATTCGCGATGATGCCACATACCCATAACGGCCCCAAAACAAGCTCCCCAGAAAAATCTACACAGGAACTGCTTCACTTCCAAGACTACGAACGTAACCCCATTGGAAAACGAACAACGCCCAGCAGCGCAACATGGTCGACGAACGCGAGGGCAAAAGACAACAATGCTACATTATGGGCCGTGGGGCGACGGAATGAGCGAAGCCATTCAATAAAAAGCAATGCAACGCAATGCTAAACAATGTAACACAAAGCAAAACAGTGCAAAGCAGTGCAACGCAATGCAGAGCAATGCAGCGCAACGCAAAGAAGTGCCAAGCAAGGGAACTCGGTGCAAAGCAGTGTGCAAACCAAATGCAGGAAGCAGTGCACACCAGTGCAACCCAATGCACCTCGATGCCAAGAGCGATGCAAAACAACGCAAAACGCAAGCGGCGGCGACGGACGGCGGCACCGGGTGGCGACGGACGGCAGCTCCGGGTGGCGGCGGGCGGCTATGAGCCGGCCAGGGCGGCCCTGGAGGAGGAGGAGGAGGAGGAGGAGGAGGAGGAGGAGGAGGAGGAGGAGGAGGAGGGAGGAGGGAGGAGGAGAGGGAGGGAGGGAGGAGGAGGAGGAGGAGGAGGAGGAGGAGGGGGAGGAGGAGGAGGGGGAGGAGGAGGATTTTGCCTGCACGGCACCAAGCTGCCCTCTTGCACCCAAGGCGGCGGGCGATTCCGCCAAGGGGCCTGTTCAAAAAAAAAAGATGAATCAAACCCAGACTCGGAGGAGGAGGAGGAGGAGGGTGGGGCCCGGCGACGGCGGCGACGGACGGCGGCGACGGCGAGCGACGAGCGGCCACACTGGCCGGTCTCGGGGCCGCAGACGGGGCCCGATCCTCCGGCGGGCGGCGGCGGCGGCGGGCCGCCACAGGCCAGCTGGGGCCGCACCTGGGGCCCAGTGGCCTTTAGGAGCGAAGCGAAGCGAGTGCAAGCGCTGCTTGGGTAGCTGTGTCACACACGAGCCTAAGAGAAGTATAGTTTCGAGTGGACCGTCTGCTCGGGTATGGCGCGAATCTCGGGGCCCAGTGGCCTTACCGGCGGTGGACAAACCTCCCTGTAGTAGACCTCCCCTTCGTGAAGACGGCCTCGGACCGAAACCGACGGACCTGGGCCCGCAGAAAGGACGGCCGCGACGCCCTCTCGCGAATCGAAAACGGCCAATTCCTTAATCGACGTGTCAGGGTAGGAGGTCTATCCACCTCCGACCTTAAAAGCGAAGTGAAGTAAGTGCAAGCGCAGCTTGGGAAACTGCGTCACATACGAACCCAAGATAAATATAGTCACTGTTTCGAATGGACCGTCTGCTTGGGCGTGGCACGAATCTCGGGAGTCGTTCGTAAAACAAAGATGGATCCGTCTTATGGTGCCAGAGGGTCGTTTGCATAATAAGGTGGGTTGTTCTTTCGGTAGCTGTTCTCAGGACAGCGTGAGACGTCCTTGTGTGGTGTCATGTGCTTATTATTATTATTATTCTTCTTCTTCAAAGCGTTGGGAACACTTCAGACGACTCCATGACGGCCCCACAGCGTCCGATGAAAGCCGGAACACGGACCCAGCACGCCCCAAAAGGATCCCGAGACGATCCGAGACGGCCCACCTTGGATCGCCGCGGCGGTTGGTAAGGGGATGGGTGGGTTAGAAGAGGATGCGAGAGTGGTTCTATGTGGCCAAACCCACCTTATAAGTGAGTTTCAAGTGCCCTATGTGGCTCAGGATGATGAGGAAACTTCGCCAAGTGGGCTCCGCCCACTCAGCCCAGATCTGTACGCCCTTGAGCCACTTAGGGCACGTGCGACCCACCTCTAAGCTGGGTTAGGCTGGATAGAATCCACCTCAGCATTCACTTGTATCCCCCATATCCTCTTCAAGGGAACGAACAAAGACATAATTATAAAAACTCAGAGGTCCGCGCGGATTTCCTGGATCCGCGCTGGACCCCCTCCCTGGCGCGCGCAGCGCGCCATGGGGCGGCGCCGGAGGCGCCGCCAGAGGGGCCCCAGCGCCGATCCCAGAAATCCGCGAGGGCCACCGAGATTTTTCTGTTTCTGTCATTCCTCGTTCCCCTGTTGTATCCCCCCTATCCTCGCAGCAGCCCTCGCGGCGATCCGAGGGGAGAGCCTGCGGAAGGGCCCAGGGGAGCGCCCGGGCAGCCCGAGAGAGCCGCCCTCTCCCGCGAGCCACGAGACGCGCGCAGTCCGCCCAAAAGGGCCCCAGGGGCCCCACCCACAGTCCCTGCTGCTCCTCCTCCTCCTCCTCCACCTGCCCCCCGAGCGGCCTCCATGGGGGGTCACGATGGGGGTGCCACGATGGGGGGGGTTGGGGATAGTCATAGGGATGACGACGGGGATGTATATAGGGATACACGTCGGTCGGAAGAAGTAGGTAGAAACATGAAGTGGGAAGGCGGATATAGTGGATTGGGTCCAGGCCCCCACAGAGAATAACAACACACGGCAAACACATGCCGACTCTTGAAGTAGGAAGGCGCTTGAAGCATATTGGGATCGGGGAATCCAAAATACCTACTTTCAACGACCGGCGTGTAGGGATCTAGTGATGCGGATGGGGATGAAGATGAGGACATAGGACAGGGACGCAACGGCGGGCAGAAGGAAGAGGGACAGGCACGACAACTGGAGGCCACGGGAGGCCACGGGAGGCCACGGGAGGCCGCGGGAGGCCGCGGAGGGCCACGGCGGGCAGCGAGGGGCCACGACGAGCAAAGGGGAGGAGGCCGCGGGGAGCAGGGGGAGGCGACGTCGCCCGCCCGGCTGCGGATCCCAACGTGCCTAGTCGCTTCAGATCAGAGAGCATAAACATAACCCCTGGACACAGCCTGCGCAGGAACTCACGTCCTGACCTATTCCAAAACTGTCGGGCCCAGAGGAGGGGCCCGAAGCCACCGAAACTCCAATGGCATCCTCAAACGTGTGCGCAACAGCACTCACCTTCCGTGCGCTTCTGCAGGTTGTAGATCAGCACGTTGGAACCCAGTGAGGTTTGGGCCCTGACGTCGCGATCCGTGTGAGAGGGGGCGCCCGATCTTCAGAATGTCGAACACGTCCCGAGCGAAACGGTCAGAAGCAGCGGAGACGGCCTCAATCGATCGCCTCTGAGCGCTGCCCAGTTGGAGACAGGCGCGTATGATAAGACTCACCCAGCAGCGCTTGCACTCAGGAGCTCGCGCTCGGCTTTCTCAAACAATTGCTTGTGTCGGGTGTTCACCACGTTGCCGCCCCCTGCCGCCTCGTAAGCGCCTCGTGGGCGCCCCGCGCTCGAGGGGGGTATGTGTCGTGCCTTCACGATGTTGCCGCCCGTGCCGCCTCGTGGGCGCCTGGTGGGCGCCTCGAGCACGTTGGGTATGTGTGGTCCTCGCCACGGTGCCGCGCGTGCCGCCTCGTGGGCGCCTCGTGGACGCCCCGCGCTTCGGGGGCCATGTGCCGGGCCTTCGCCACACTGCCGCCCGTGCCGCCTCGTGGGCGCCTCGTGGGCGCCTCGCGCTCGGAGGGTCTATGTCGGCCTTTCGCCGCGTTGCCGCGCGTGCCGCCTCGTGGGCGCCTGGTACTCCGAGCTCGCACAGCGCAGCCTACACCGCATGGCTTGCGCTCCTTCAGCCCCCGCCTCCGCTTCACACCACACGGCTGGCGCTACCGATTGCACGCCGTAGCTTACGTCACACAGGTTTCATACCCATAGCTCACACGGCATAGCTCACACGACATGGCTTTCGCCACGTAGCTAACACTGATAGCTCCCACCTCCACGGAGCAATAACGCACTGTTTAGGAGTCCATACTGGCTAACACTTGAACGTGTATACAGCTACAGCTCGAAGGAAACGTATACCGCACGTATTTAAGACACGGGATATGATGGACCGGTTGCAACGAGTCGGAGGGCCGAGGTGACCCTAACCGTCAGATTGGGAAGAAGTACAACTATGTTTGGGACTCTTCAGATTTGCAACTGTGGATGCCATTTCAATGGACACCCTAACAGTTTTAGCATTGACTTAAATATGTGTAAACTGTGTGGGGAATGTTCTAAAAATGTGTACGGCATGATTTATACATGTTTGAGACATGTATAACATATCTTCAGACATCCCGAAATGATTTGTCAACCTGCTTCATCTCCATTGATCGTCGTCCACGAATTAGAAGAAGGTCTGACCCGAAGCTCCACCGTAGCAGCACTTACCATATCCAAGGCAAAACTTCTTCCAAAGGGACCCTTGGCCGTGCAAGCGCCCTCGCCTAACCCCTGTGCGGGCGCCCTCTGGCGCGCTGGAGCCGACGTGCGCGATGTGGGGCGCGCGACGGGAGTCGGCTACACGCAAGAGTGACCCTGGGCAAGAGTGACCTTTGGGTGCGCGGCTTTTTGGGGGCCGCGGGGGGAACCACACCCAGGCACGCAAGACGCTACTGCCGCATCGCGTTCGGCGATCGGGGGACCCAGTGGCCCCGCACCAAGGGGCACTCCGGCGAAGGGCCACTCTTACGTCTAGTCCAGGGACGAGGCGCCTGCCAATCGTCCCGGGCCATTTGACCAGTCCAAAGCACAACATTACGCGAAGGAGCTCCGAGACCTCCCTCGCCACAACCCAGACCCGTCGACGACGGGGCGACGGCAAAGTGCGCTGGAACGTCTGGCGCAAGCAGGGCAAAATGCCAGGAGATGTGGCTGCATCGGGCGAAACTCCTCCTTGTTCTCGGGCAGCTTGGTCCATCCGGTCATTCCGATGTTGTTCCAATTCTTGTGCCTGGAATCAGAAGAGCTCCACGAGTGAACCTGCGTCAGGGATGGCAGTAAAACAGTGATGCAACACAGAGGGCGCGAGAACCGAGTGCGGAATGCGCGACCCGCCCACGTCGACGAGTGCACGAGCGACACGGCGTGCAAACATAACATGTTTGGAACTTTTGCCAAGCTTGTCGCAACGGCGGCCCCGGCGACACGCTGTGCCCTGCGAGCGGATGGCGTGTCGCTTCGCCACACGGGGCGGGAGGCCAGGAAAGGCCTTGAACGTTGACGCTTTAGGATGGGAGAGTGGTTCGCGCGTCGCGCCGAAGCAAGATGGGCCAGAACCGGCGAAACAACACGCTGACGAAAAGCTCCCGACCGTAAACTCGTGAAGGTCCGCGCGGGCCTCAAGACCTGCTATGCTGTGATCCCTCCTCCCGGCGTCGACTCTGGCTCAAATGAGTCACCAAAAAGGTGACTGAATATGGTCAACCCGTATCATGAGGATGCGCGGCAAGGATGCAAGGGCCTTGGTGGGCCACGTTGACGCTTCATGGGACTAGGCTGGCCAGTGAAAGTCGCTGAGGATGAGCCGACAGGCAAGGATGCAGAGGGTATCCTTTGGAAGGTTGCCGATCCTGATTGTGCGGAATGACTGAACGGAAGCGTGGGGGGTACCGCGTGGGGAGGGGAGCGGAAATCTGAGCAGGGACCGACCGTCCCGGCATTCCCATGGGCCTACCACGAAATGATCTCAGAACTCAAACATGTTCCAAGACCAGAAACAATGTTCTTAGAACGTGAAATCGCTGTGATAAAACAAGACAATCCCAGAGAGAAATGTTCCAAGAACATTTCGTGGAACCACACAGGGTTCGGAGAACATTGCTTGGTAGGCCTATAGGCACGCCGGGGCGCTTCGCCACTGCTTGATGCAAGAGTACCCTTCGGAAGGTTGCCGATCCGCATTGTGCGGGCTGGCCGAACGGAAGCGTGGGGGGGGGGGGACCGTGTGGGGAGGGGAGCGGAACTGGCTCACGAGCTCGGCGGCCGCCGGGCCGTTGGGGGAACGGGTGGGGGACGCTGGGGGGGGGCCTCGCGTGCGGAGTGCCGTGCTCCGCGTGCGCGGGGGATCCATAGCAGGAGGGGGGTGGCCTTCTCGAGAGCCGTTGCGGACGTCGTCTGGACGCCCGGCTCGACCGAGGCGTGCAGCGGGCCATATCAAAGGGGCCCGGGGACACACAGGCAAGTGGCACGCGTGCCCTGGCTCTTGCACCAAGGAGCTGCGAGGGACAGGAGGCTTGCGCCTCCTTCCTCCAAGAGTTTCCTTCTGTGGCCGGGGGGGGGAGGGGGGAGGACGAACGACGAACGAATGAACGACGACGACGAAGACAAGAGGCACGCGTGCCCTGGCTCTTGCACCAAGGAGCTGCGAGGGACAGGAGGCTTGCGCCTCCTTCCTCCAGGAGTTTCGTTCTGTGGCCGGGGGGGAAGTGGGAGGACGAACGACGAACAAACGAACGACGACGACGACGACGACGAACATAATCACAGAGGTCATAGCTCTAGAACGCAGCCGTGCAAGAGAATGAAGAGATCCCACCGCTAGCTCGCAGCTGTGCAAGAGAATACATGCACACACACGCACATACATCCCAGGATTCCCCATTTTTTCCCATATCTATACGACCACCCTTCGGGTGATAAGGAGGTTGTGGGGGGGGGAGAGGGGGGGGAACCAACATCTGACTCAATCGATCTCACTGTCGATCTCACTCAACGGGACACCACGGGACACCACGGGACACTTGTCGATCTCACTATCGATCTCACTATCAATGTCACTCAACGGGACACCACAGGACACCACGGGCCACCACGGGACACCACGGGCCACCACGGGACACCACGGGACACCGCGGGACACCTCTCGATCTCACTATCGATCTCACTATCGACAACACTATCGATCTCACTCAACGGGACACCATAGGACACCACGGGACACCACGGGACACCTCGGAACACCACATCGATCTCACGATCGATCTCACTATCGATATCACTATCGATCTCACTCAACGGGACACCACGGGACACCACAGGACACCTGTCAATCTCACTATCGATCTCACTTTTTGGGACACCACGGGACACCACGGGACATATCGGGGCACCACATCGATCTCATCATCGATCTCAATATCGATCTCATTATCGATCTCACTCAACGGGACACCACGGGACACCATGGGACACCGCGGAACACTGCGAGTCACAGCCGGACGGACTGACGGAACGGGCGGGCGGGGGAGAATCATTTGTCTTGACTTCGCCCTAGCAACCGCGGACACCACGGGACACCACGGGACACCGCGGGACACCGCGAGCCACCGCCGAACGGGCGGGAGGGGGAGAATCAGTTGTCTTGCGGACACCGAGGGACACCACGGAACACCATGGGACACCGCGGGACACCGCGGGCCACCGCCGGACGGGCGGGAGGGAGAGAATCATTTGTCTTGACTTCGCCCTAGCAGCGGCGGGTTCATTCCTCTCGCGCGCCCACGCAGCTTCGCCTCGCCCGCACGCACGACACGAACGAAACGAAACGATCTCTCGGTTGGGGGTCTCCGTTCCACTGCGATCTCACCCCCCAATCTCCGACTTTCTGGGCTTCCGTCCTCCCCACCACTTTACCCATGTTTCCCCACAGTTTCCCACGAGTCGATGACTACTTGTGTCTGTGTGTGTTTTTCCCATCCTGATAATTTGAGCATCGTTTATCCGATCCCCATCCCCAGCGGCGTGGCCTGGGCCCCACTGGCCGATTTACCCCCCTAGATGGGGATATAGGCCGTTCCCTTCGGGTATCGAAGGGTATATCCCCAACTGGGGTGCTGAGATGTTGGGGGTCTGGATGTCGATGGGGATGGGGATGGGGATCGGTTAAACGATACTGTGTATACGCGAGCGACCCTCGACACGCCAAGGGTGGCCCCGCACGGCCCGGCAGGGCCGCCCCCAAAAGCCTCCGGCACCGCACGCCTCTGCTCGTGCTTCCCCTCGTCCTCCTCCTCCCGCTCCCTCCACTTCCTTATTATGTCCCCAGCGTTTCCTCCCCTCCTCGCGTGGTATACTTCTCGTGCAGCGCCTCGTCACGCCTCAGCCTCCTCCTCCTGCTGCTATGCTTCACCACCTCGTCCTCGTCGGCCGGCCCTCCACCTCCGCTCAGACCTGCTTCTCCTGCTGGTGCTGCTGCTGGTCCTCCTCCTTCGCCTCATGCTGGACCCCTGCCGTCTGTCCAGGTCACGGGGCAGGGGTCCCTTCTGTCCAGGTCACGGGGCATCCAGCCGTGGCGACGAGAAGCCTTCCAAATACCTCGAACGGACGAAGAACACGCACATGCACCAAAACATCTCATGAACTTCCCTCCGCGGCCCCTTCCGCCTGCAGCCTGACCAGGAGCAGACAACAGGTGGCATAAGCATAACCTTCTGGCGATCCAGACTCCGCGCCGATTCCTTTGATCTGTGCTGGCGCCCCCTCCCTGGCGCGCGGAGCGTCCCAGGGGCGGCGCCAAAGGTGCCGCCGGGGCTGGGGGGGGGCAGCGCGGATCCGAGGAACCCGCGCGGAGCGCCAACAAGTTGTGCTTGTGGCGTGCTTTCTTCTTCGGCTAAAGACAAACGGTATTGGAAGCTTGGAAATGAGCACCAACACCGAAAAAAAGGGCTTGCCCTCCCCGAAGCAAGATGATCAAAGACGTTGGCGCTGGTGGTAACATTTCGGTCACCCAGGAAGCCAAGAGATTACCACCGGTACCGAGATCGGGATCATCTTCCCTCGGTGGAAACACCCCGCCGATACTGCCCGCCCGCCCCTTTCCCGCCTGCCCGCCCGCCCCGCTGGCCCTGGCCTCCCGCCTGCGCGTTCGTCGTCGACTGCCTGCTTCTCGCCTCCTCGTCCTCTTCCGCCGGGCAGCACAGCCTGCCCGGGACCAGCGTGGCGGCGTGTTGGACTTCAGCGAGCACCAATACTATCAACCGACGCCCTTCGGTTGCGCGGATACGAATGACCTGCCGTCGATACTGGTGCCGGTGCCAATTCCTAGAGGCGCGCGCGTTCCACTACTCGCAAGAAGCATCTGCTCGCAAATGGCCTGGATCCGCCGCGGGGGATCTACGATACATTACATCGGAACAGAAATTTTGTTGTTTTAGGACGTTTGCGAGTAGGCTTAGATCGGGCCTGTCCCC